>JARHVA010004503.1:600000-942500 GCA_037957365.1 Torreya grandis
ACATGGATCAGGGGAAGGCCTATTATTTATTACACCATAGGGGGAGCTAATGCCTAAATCATTTAGAATCAACTTTTCTTGTACAAACAACATGGCCGAGTATGAAGCACTTATTGTAGCACTTCGACAAGTAGTGCATTGGAATATATCTCATCTCCAAGTTTATGGTGATTCTCAGTTAATCATAAATTAGTTCATAGATCATTTTTAAACCAAAGATGATAAATTAGTTCCATATAAAGCCATGGTCAACAATCTTAAACAATAAATTACCAACATTTAGTTTGAGCACATACCAAGGGCTAGTAACATAACTATATATGTCATGGCTACTATTGGCTCTTTGATTTGAAAAATAGATAAAGCTAAAGAGTATCAGTTCCTTGTTAAGAATTTGTCAACACTAGCTCATGAACCTTCAACCATTGCCATGATTTATGATATTATTGGTCTTAATTCTATCTGGTACTCAAACCTTTAAAACTACCTTCATGACCAAGTTCTTCCATCTAACCTATCTCAAAAACAAACCAAAGCCTTTATTCATCATTCTACTTATTATACTCTACTTGGATCCACCCTTTACCATCACAATTTTGATGGAACCCTGATTCATTGTTTAACTTTGGTAGAGTCTACAATAGTGTTAGGAGAAGTTCACAAAGGAGTATGTGGAGCTCATTCTAACAGGGTAGTCCTATCCAAAAAGATCTTGTATACTATTTATTATTGGCCCACAATGGACGCAGATGATGTTGCATATGTAAAAAAGTGTGAGAAATATCAACAACATGCTAATCTAATTCATGCCCCAATAAAAACCCTAAAACTAATGTTGACACCATGACCATTTTCTACATAGGGACTTGACCTCATTGGGAAGATTAAACCCACTTAATATGATGGCCATAAACATATCCTTACCACTACTGAGTATTTCACTAAGTGGGTTGAAGCTATACCCCTCACTTATGTAATTGGAAAGCAAATTTCCAAATTCATTGTCAATCATCTCATTTGTTGCTATAGTATCCCCTCTGACATTATATTTGATAATAGAGGATCATTTAAGAACAAGGATATAGAATAGCTATGTACTGAATATAAAATCACATAACATTTTTCTACAACATATTACCCTCAAGGTAATGGCCAATCCAAGGCATCCAACAAAACTATTGTCAATATTCTCAAAAATATTGTCAATGATGTCAATCATGATTGGAACTTACAAATACTCCCTACCCTTTGGGCATATCATACCAATCATCATACCCCCATAGGATCCACTTCATACTCACTTGTTTATGGTATTAAATCCATCCTTCCCATTGAGGTCAAATTGCCTTCATTGTACATCTCTTTCAATCATGTCCTGGATGATCATGACTATTGAGTAGTTCATCTATAATAGCTTGACCTACTTGATGAAAAACACACAACCATGATCAACAATCTTCAAGCATATCAAAACTAACTCAAAGGCCACTGTAATCAATGTGTTAAGTATAGAACATTTAAACTTTGTGATCTTATTCTTAAAGAAAACCAAAACAATACCATAGTTGAGAAGAAGCATAAAGGGAAATTTAAAGCAAATTAGATAGGTCCTTTCATCATTACAGTAGATTATGGATTAGGAGCATTCAGACTTGTCACACTAGATAAAGATGAACTTCTTAAGATGATGAATATTATTCATTTCAAGTAGTATTATGCTTGAATTTTAAGGTTTATTGTTTATAAAGACCATTTTAGTTATGCCATTTTATCACTAATCTTTTTTACAAATACCATCCTTATCCATCCTCTAAGTCGTATCCAATTTTTGCTTCCATTCTATCGACTTAGTGTGTTCTAAAGCCTAGCCCATTTGACCTTGGGTTTTTGCCATTTGTTACACATTTTTAGCATTAAGGAATTTGATCAGTTTCATCAGTTAGTTTAAGTACATTAGATAAAGATCATATTTTGAAGTAGTGTGATAGAAGTTTCAGCAGTTGCATCTTTCATTTGTTATTTCTTTCTTATCCTCGGTCTTATTATTAATTATAACCACTTTTGGGTAAATTAGTACCATTGATCCATGTCATTATGTTCTAATTATAACTACCTATGGGAAAACTAGGGGCAACATTTGTTTATTAAGCCTTGATGTAACAACTTGCCACTTCTTATGTCATACTTCGCCTTTTTACCAACTATCCCTATTTTGTTTGAATTGACTACTACACTAGTCAAATTTATTTTCTATAATAGTATAACTATAGTGACTTGAGGTCTTACTATGGGAATATGTAGGCAGTGCTTGATACTTATTGAGGTTAGCTCAGTCACCCTTTCCACCATGCTCTCTCCATTTTGTGAGTAACCTAAGCCATGCTCTCTCCATTTTGTGAGTAACCTAAGCCATGCTCTCATTATTTTATGAGCAACCTAAGTTTGAATGATCTCACCATTTTGTGAGCTTGAACCATTTAGTATCTCATCATTCTAAATTGAGGTGAGACACTGCAAATTAATTCTAAAAACATTTGAAAAATCATTATTAAAGAACAAAAACATTGACCACTTCTTTGTCTTAAATATTATGGGAACCCTTACTAAGTTACAATAAAATTACTTGTCACTTAGTTTCCCCATCCCTTTTGGCCTTTACTCTCACACACTTGCCATTTTTTAAGACTATTTCTATTCTTGTATCACATCCATTTTGATTGTTTTCATTAGTTAGCATATTCTTCCCATTCCCTAGGAGAACTACATTTAACCTGAAGTTTTTTTATTGGATATTACATCCATGGATCTATGTAGGCAGTGTTCACTTGCCTAGTGCATATGGAGACAACTCGGCCATCCCCTTCTTTTTCTTCTATTCCCCCATTTTGTTCATTTGTTCAGTTGTTGCCTATTTTCTAGGAGCAATGTTCATATGGTTTTTATTGCATTGTTTATTTGTTTATTTCTATTTATTTTATTATTTTGTCTACTTATTTGTTTGCTTTTAGCACTGTTTCCTTGATTCAGTTTATGTGTGTTTATTAGGTGATTCCTTACCCACACTTATACTTGAATCCATCCATATTCATATGTTTACATTTTCATCATGGTTTTTATCATTGGTGCATTGTTTTATATTGAGTATTGGATTAAGGGAGTTAGTCCTTATGCATATTTTGCTCAAGTCCTCATGATGTTATACCATGATGCCTATCAACATGTGCTACAACAAACCTCAGCTTCAAGAAGTCTTTTTAGTAATGGTGATATCTCTTTGATACTGACATCTTGATTTCATCATAATCATATCCCAAATAGAGTAATTAAACACAAAATAATTTCAATCTTTATTAGTTCAGATGAGCATCTCCCTACTAGTAGGTTGTTCCAATTCATCATTACCCTTTGTGTTTAGTTATCATCCTCCTCAACCATGTTTATCATGTTTTTCATAATCGAGGTCCAATGATTATAACCACCTATGGGAAAATAATTGCACACCATCCCACCTGCATTTCTCAATGATTATAACTACCTTTGGCCATATCATTGTGTTGTCATCAATTTACTTTTTTTCCTATATAGGGGCATGTTATTCTCTTGTTTGTTTATCCTAACTAGGGAAGCTTCATCTTCTCAATGATTATAATCACCTTTGGGAAAATCATTGTGTTATCATACCATGTTGCCATTATCGAGATACAATGCTTATAATCTCCTTTGGGCAAACCATTGTACACCATCCTACTTGCATTCTCAATGACTTTGACTACTTTTTCAATATCATTGTGTTTTTCATCCCATCATCTTTCCTTTCTTTGGTCCCCTCATTTTGTTTATTTCTTTTTTAGGGGTCATTTGTCAACCTACTTGTGTAAACCATTCCCTCGAGGGGGCATCATATAGTTAGTTTATCATCATTGTAGTTATAGGCATACAAGATCTTTTCATTCTTTGAGAAGATGTTACTGTGCTTATAGCTTACAATGCCTTTCCAAATAGGGGCAAACTATAGACACCTAAATCTGACCACTAATAACCTCTAATCAAGATTTTGGTCAATTTTCATCCAAAATGCATAATTTGTCATAAAAACACTAAAACATACTAAATGATGTGCAACTGACATATTCAAGTGTCGATTTTGGCTAGGGTATCCATAAATGGGGTAATGTAATTTATGGGCCAGCTAACTTTGATCAGATCATTTCGAGTCAAAATGCCAATTTTGCACCTAGGTGCTCTAGATTGATCTTTCCTATCAAATCTCTTTAACAAGATGCATGCTTTTGTTATTTTCTATTGGTAACATCCTAAATAGGAATATAGATCCAATGCATCTGACATTAACTTCTAATTTCAATCTAGTCAAATTTTGGGCCAATAACAAGGCATTCTAATCAATTTGATTAATTTGAGCACAAAGTGCTTAATCATGCTTAAGAGATAATTAACCCAAATCAAGGCCTAATTAATAATTCCATGGAAACTTGTTGAAAACTTATTTTTGTAAATGGATATTGAATAGTTGCATCATTAGGTGACCTCATTTCTTGGGAAGACATCCCTAGGCCATAAATGCCATAAATATCAAGATTCATGCCCTCTATGCCTCATCAATGCCTTCCATGATGCCCTCCATGCCTCTTAATTTCCCCAACTTCCAATGTCAACTTGAGGATAATTACAAACTTAATTCTAAAAATTGAATTAATCCTCAACCACACATCTCAATCTCATGATGGATGGTTCAAGTTGATTCTAGACATTTGTAAAAATCTATAAATAGGAGGCCTTACCACATGAATTTTAAAGCTTAATTTATGAAAAGTTATAATGTAGAATTGATTTCAAAATCCATTTCAATTAGTGTTACCATGCATTCCAATCCAAGCCACAAGCCAAAGGTGCCAAGGAGAGATGGAGGTAGCCAAGCTTTCATTACCAAGGACTTCATGAGCATAAGCCAAGAAAGCCACTACAACAAGTATTTTGGAGCATATAAGGAAGGTAAAAGAGGGTTTATTTTGAATTTAGTTGTGTGTTTTATTCATGTTTTTCAACTAAGCTCTCCCTAGTGTCTAGGCCTATAGATGTTATGCTAGTTAGTGTGTTTCTTTCATTTTACTTTCATTTTGGAACTAAAACCATACTAGCCATCCTCTCTTAAGTCAAATTCCTAGTTCACACTAGTAAATCCACCATCATCCCAACCAAACTATTAGAAACCTCTACCTCTCAAACCATAGTTAAACTATTGAAGCCAACTCCACCCAAAATAACCCAAGCACCTTCTACCATACCAACAAAGCCCATCAAAATGGCATGATCCCTACTTTGATCCTTACTCACCCTCTATTAAATTTTTATTTAGAACCATCTAGCCCACCAAGAAACCCTGTGTTAAGCCAACCAATAAAGTAAAGCCACCTAGGATCCCAAGAACCAAAACCTTGCCACCCATTTATACCTTAACTTCCATTTTAGGACCACATCCTTCTTCCATCCTAGAACCTCATCCATCCATTAAGAAAATAAGTCTCCTAAAGAAAACCCAAACCCAACCTCCTATTTTAGTTACACCTCTACGTAATATTTCTATTGATGATTTAAAATTGTGCTTTCTCTAAACACCAACAATGGGAAGTTTCAAGATGTGGGACTTGCGACTTGAAACAACCTCTAGATTTTTGAGACGCTGGTTCTTCTTAATATTGAGTGTATACTGGGAAAAGGGATAGGAATTTTAACAAAAACATAAATGCAAGAAAGAAAATCTAACTATGGTGATGTGCCTAAATGTAATTTGACCTTAATCCTGAGCACAGTGAGACTATATGTAAGATTCATTTACATTTAAGAGCAAACAAGTGCATGATCAATGTAAAAGATGGAAACAATAAAAATAAAGGCTCACAGCCTAGACTACTTTTGCAATGACATAGAAAATATCAACAAAGGCATAGGATTCAATCTTCTCATTAATTTTCTAATCACATAAGAGGCACAGAAACACACAAAGTTACATAAACCTTCCAACTTAAGAAGATAGAACAAAAACATATGATATTCCTAGTCACAGCTCTAGAAAGTCTAAACTCTTAATAATAATTCTCTTAGAAAATCCTCTCTAGTATCTCCTCTTTTTTGGTGATCTCTACACCCTTATTTATAGCCTTGGATTCACTCTAGATTGTCTATTTATTCCCAATATAACGGCCCAATTGAAATCTAACTGAACTAGAAGTGTGTAACAAAAGATATTTTATAGATTCTAAAATGCTTTATCTTCTGGCAGTTTATTGGCTAAAATAGATTACAGGATGCTCCCTTCTCTTAAACATTAGGTAACACAGTCAATTTCTTGAAAACCTTCTTATTACTTTAGGAGACACCAGAAGATGACACTTGGCATGTTTTGTAGCACCTATCGAAGACACATGACACTTTTTGAGTAACTTATACTCTTTTGTGTCTTTACTCAGGGTGTTCCACCTTTGACACTTGTCACAATCTGCTTCCTCAAAACTTCAACAACTTTAAAGAAAATAATACCCACAACATTTCTTACTCAAGTAACTTTAAAAGGGACACAAGGATAGGTGTCAATCTTTGTTGCTTCATTAAAGGACACATGGCAATCTCCGCTTTACTTATTTGGGTTACATGGTAGTCTCTACTTCTTTTAGCTACCTTTTTAGAAACCTGTGGAAGATGACACATGGCAGTCTCTACTTTACTCTATTTACACCATAGAAACAAATGGGTCTCATTTCATATTTACACAGATAATGACACTTGACGGCTTCTGCTTGCTTTAAAAACAACACTTAAGACCCACCACGATCTTTTCTATATTAGTGAATAAAAAATGAAGATAATTTAGATCATGACACATGGTGGCTTTCGCTCTCTTTTGTTGGGGTACGTGGCATCTTCTATCACTTTTAGAAAAGCAAAAATTGAGACCTTATGTAACTACCACTTAGTGCTTTCCACTTGATCCTAATACTTAGCTTGTTAAAACCTTTCACTAAAAAGAGATGAAATGTGGGTACCGATATGAAACCATAGATGCTAACACTTGGTGCATTCTGCTGAGTCACTATGAGATACGTGGCACATTCTGACCAGCTCATAGAAAATATGAAAGGTGCCTTAGATGATGACACTTGGCAATTTTTGCTTGAGAAAGGATGCCTCAGATGATGACACTTGTTAGCTTTTGCTTGATTTCGTCACTTAGACAAAAATGAATCAAAAGGAAAATAGAGCCCATGCTCTATTTCAAAACTTTGCCATCTCAGACCAAAGTATGCATGGACAAAATTTTGTAGTATATGACTAAAAATAGAATGAAACATAGAGTAAATCTTTACTCTATAGTTATTGGTGACCCCAAGGACTTCCCTCTTCTGTATGAATGCAGTGGCCATCGACATGTATCGATATCTTCAAGTAGTCTTCAATAACTACAAAAGTGGATTCATTCAACAGCTTAATTTTGTCTTGTGTCTAGAAGAGGGACATGTCGATGGCCACTGCATTCATCGTGTAATCCTTTGACTACATCTACTCAATTAGCTGTATTATATTTGGTGACAAATGAGTCACTATCAATTACTGCTAGATGGGGTGTAGCCAATGCTTTATTTTCCTTGATCTTCTTTTTCTCTCTTTGAGCTTCCCTTGCCTTCCTAGTAGCATCTACTTGGGTCTGGAAGGTAGAAGGAAAGGCAATGTGCCCACCCACAAAAGGATGTCCCTATGGTAAACCATATTGAAGAGCCAATTATTGGCTATGGGCAATCTGAGGGGAAAGTTTCTTAGGAACAAAGGGGGAGAAATGAGGTAATGTTAAAGCCTGAGGTGGCATAGATGGGGTGAAGTGAGAAATGGGAATGATAGAAGTAGCAAGGATGTCATCTGGCTAGATGAAATCATCATGCCAATAGAAGAAAAAGACTGAGAAGGAGAGGGAGGAATAATACTTACCTGAGGAGCAATTACAATACCCTATAATTTGCATTGTGGGGTTTCCATCTCTTCTGAATCAAATTAAAATTGCACCCTCTTTCATTTCTTGGGTGTCTCTTCTTCTAGCTGCATCCTTTTTCCTTCCACATCTACTTCTTGTGGAGAATTGGGAATATCTATAACTACTACTGATGAGGAAGCTTGTGGTGGTATAAACACCACACTCTTTTACTTTTCCATGATGTTGAGAGATTGGGGCCAAACTAATATAGTTACTATAGCTACAACTTGCTTTGAGGCTTGTGACTCTTGGCTTGACCCAACTCTAGCTTCTTACTCTTCACCCAGTGTCGACAAATTACTTGTCTTTGGGCTAGATACAGGGGAGAGATGGCACTCATCCCATAGTTCTTCCCATATCTCATCTATGTCTATGTTGCTGAAAGAATGGGTTGTTTGACAAATTTCCTACCTATATTTCCAATAGGCCTCTATTTTCTCAGTATCCCAATCTTTATTCTTTAATGTCCTCCTTAAGTCAGAAGTCATTCTGAATTTAGGATCATAATCCCTCTGCTTAACATAGAATGTTTCCCAAGGTCTATTTTGTGGAAGGGGCAAGTCTGTTAACTCAACATAAAATTTAGGAGTGTCTTCCTTAGGATTTTTCCTAGTTTCCCAAAAAGGGCAGCCCTCATGTGTGATTTTGGTTATGACTCTGTTAGTTCTTATCCAAGAAACTATGAAACTGTTTGGATCATAAACCCATTTGTCCTCTATTAAAATAAAACCTAGAAAGGCTAGCTTTTTGAGTAACACAACTTTAGCATCTTTGGTTTCCAAAACCATGCTGGTTGTCATCCATGGGAGATCATACATTTTTCTTTTCCTCTTCCCAGAACCAAATTCATTGTCAACTATGGATACCTACCTAGTGACCTCTAGGAATGCTAACCTAAGAGTCAAAATCTTAGGTAGCAATATTTGTTCCCCATAAAAACCATGGACTCTTATAATGGTATGGTGGGATCCAAAATAGAAATCACAAGGAATTGGGCAACTGGCTAGAAGATTTGAAACACTTGGGAATAATCTATTCATAACTAGTTTGGGTCTAAGGTGGCAAAAGTAGGGGTAACAAATAATTCCTAGAATTCATATGGGTCACTAGTATTTGACAAAATGTGTGTCCATGTAGACACAGGAATGGTCCTTTGGAGATCAAAATTTGGATCATACATATCAGGATACATATGTTGGGTAAAGATGTCAGAGTTCTAAAAAAGTATGAGGTGGAACAAATAAGAAGAATACCTAAACACTCCTTTTGATTTAAAATGGGCCAGTTGTTCTACCATTGAGAAAGCAATTTGTTCAAAAAAGTCAAGCCAATACTCCTGAGTTTTGTCAATAGTCTTCAGCCTGAAGAGGATAGCCATTTGTTCTACATAAACTACCATATCATCTTTCATGCCAAAGATGAAAGCCATCATAGATAATGCATCTTGGCTAGCCTGTGTGAATTGGGCTCTTGTTGTAGGGAGTGTGGTCATCATAGTGTCATCATCTCCCATTTGTAATTTGGATCTCAAGAACCTTGACTGGGTATTGATGTTTGCCTATGTTCTTTGTATTTTAGGAATAGTGGGAAATGTAACTATACTATCATGATACAGGGCTAACATATCCCTGATAGATTGTAGTGTGATTTACACCATGAATGGACCTCATTCAATGGTGCATGAGGGTGCATGGAACAAGTCTACACATAATTTGACCAGGTCAGGGCATGGATGCATAGCTAGGATAATGAATTGTGCCAGTTGTGAAGTCCATATCCTCATGGCAAATGTTTCATATTGCCATCCTTTGGCCCTCTGTAGACACCTTTGATGTGCCCCTTCTCTAAGAGTTTTGCTACTAGCTCTCTGAAGAATTGGGTCCATGATGCCATCTGCATAATCTTTTATTTTTGTTGGATCACTTGCTTGACCAACTTCAAGAATCTTGGTCCGTGGATAGGTCTTCAATGGTTGTGCAAAAGCTAAAGCATACGACTTACTTGAAAGAAACTTATCAAGGGATTCGTACATCCTAGCTCCTTATTGTGAAGATTGTGGCCCCTCCATCTCTATGTCTTTTCTATGATAATTTGTATAAACTTTTGCAAAACACAAACACTTTCATAGAAGTAAGTTTACTAAGCACTGAAAATGCAAGTAGCAAGATATTTTTGCAGATGCGGGAATGTTTGAGAACTTGTAAGCTTTAACTCTTGCTAAGAGGTATTTATTGACCTATCAAGTCTCAAAATGGCATTAAACTCAAATAATCATTATCAGATCCTACTCAATCTTTATGGAACAGCGAGATAGACACGTTATGCAAGTGGCAGTGCAAGGTACCTTGGGGATTTATAAAGATTTAAGAGACATTCAATGTATTGGAGAATTTTGAAAATTTTGAGCTCCCAGCTATGTGTTTAAAGAACATTTATTTAAAAGAAAAATAGGAAAACAAAATAGGAAAATAAAAAGCAATACAAAAAGGGGAAACTATCTAGCTAGAATACATAGTATCTTTATTTCCCTCTTGGATCAAAAGAATTTCTAAAATCTCTTTCATGACAAGCCAGCTTATATTGCTGAACAAGTGTTTAAATTTGATATAGCTCTGATGACTTGCTTTCTTTGTATGCCATGGTGTCTGGCCTACATTTGGGTGAGTCTGAGTCAAACCTACTTCCAACATATATAAACTCTTCTTATTCTTGGAAGCTCATTGAATGCCAGCTCTTGATATTGGTATGTCTTATCAAGAAGTTAATGACTATTTTCTCATCAACAAAAGCCTTTTGACATATATCATTTATTGACTTAACTCCTTCTACTTCAAACTCTAGTTCTATTGCATGATCATCCTCTTTCATGATTTCAAAATTACCAACCTCTTGAAAGGATAATTTTGAAAGAGTGCAATAATTTTTCATATGTAATTGAGTCTCAATTCTATCTTGTTCCTCTACAATCAGCTCACAGCTTCCTTGAAAAATAGTATAACCTGATCTAATGATTTCAAACAAATCATTTAAATCATGATCAAGGAAATTTTCATGCTCTTCCTCATCATCTTGCAAATTAAGAAGAAAGTCAAAAATTATTTCTTCATCAAAGATTAAGGCATACACTTGTGACTTCTCACTCAGAATGTTGAATTCATGTTGAGAGACTCAAGGATTGATAGAAGAGGTATCTTTTCACTTTTCTTCTTCTATAATATTTGGGATTTTATGATCTTCATCAAGTATAACGTAAGTGCCTAGACCAATAGAATCATAATTTCCATAAGGGTCACTTTGCATCATAGCTAATAAATGATCATTTTCTTCTTCATGATTATATCCAGTCCATTCACCTAGTTCCTCGACAAAAACCCTTTCTTCTTTATTCATCATAGCATGGGCTACCTCTACCTTTGTAATTGGTTCATTGGTGATATGATCCTTATATAATGGCTCAAATAATATCTTCATCTTTGAACCATATTTAGTTCTTAAAATGAGGTAAGACCAATCAAGGGACATATATCCTCCTATCTTGGCTATAAAGTCTCTTGATAAACATAAGCCAAAAATAGGAGGTATATCTATCACTACTACATCTTGATTTATAATTATATTGGTACAAGTATATAATTGTAATTGGAGTTGTTTAATTCTCCCTATTGTTTGTACTACGTTGCCATCTAGCTGTATGACTCCTTTAGTGAGTGGTTCATACTTACTTTCTAAAGCATTAGCTATCTACTTGGGCATTACTATAGTACTAGCCCCTAAATCAATCATTACATTATGCATTAGTTTCTTACCCACTATCAAAGTTAAATAAAAGGGATCCAATTTGGATTTGCTTACCTCTGCTATGTTATTCACTAGGGTTATTGTCTGCAGATGAACTGTATCTTTGAGCTTTTCTTTTTTAGCAGGTCCTTTGATAATAGTACCTTTAGGAATTGCTTGGCCTTGTAGAGCTTCTTGTAATAGTGTCTTTTATTCAATAATAGCCAATATATCCCATATTGATACTTGTGATGGAGTCTTCTTCAATTGATCCACCACATTTATTGGTCCCAAAATCTGAGTTCTTTGAGAATAAGGATATCTTATTTTTTATTGAATTTGTGTAGGACTCCCTTGATTCTACATCAGCTGAGGCAATTCTTGTCTGATAGCTATGTTTCTTTTTCCTTGAAATGAAGAATTCTCCATGACTTGACTATTTATAACCTCAGGCTGTTCCACCATCCTTCTCTTTGATTTGGTGTACTAAGCAAATTCCACCACTAGTTTTTTGGAGTTAGATGCTTCGTTTAAGAAAACTAATTCTTCATCTTTAACCCATGAGAAAAAAGCATGTTCCAGGGCTATTTCTTCCTCTTGTTGAAAGGACATCCCTTGCATTTGAGCCATTAGGAATGAATTCTACATACCAAAAGACTAGTAGGCTTGATTGTCACTGGAACTTGCAAACTGACCATCCATTCTTCTTTGCTCTGCCACCTTTTGTTGTAAATTACCCATAGGACAATCTCTAGGTGTATGAGCATTATTGCAAGGGAAACACTAGGAATTAGTGTTATCCACATAGTTATTTTGCCCTAGAACAATCTCCCTATTTGAATTAGGAGGAATAGTATGTGAGGTTGTGGGGACTGCAACCAATTGGTTTGTTGGTTGATGGTTAGTTTGTCTTGGAGGACCCTGATATTGGTTTGGCTGAGATGAAAATTTGTTTCCTTGATAGCCTTGATATGGAGGCTTAGGGAAAGTATTCTGCTATCTTTTTATATTGATCAGCTCATTAGAAAATGTCCTTAGGATATTCTTGATATCATCCAACTAGGATGACTGAGTGGGGATAATTTCTTTAGCAGATGGTTGAGGATAGGTGTACATAGACACAGGTGGGGCTATAGATTTAGGGGCTTCTTGAGGTAATGGTAAGGAAATTTGTGGGAACATGGGCATGGGAGGCATTGGGGGTAACTTTCCAGCATCTATCAAATTATTCTCAGCTCTGACCGCATAGTCATAAGCCTCAGGCAAAGTGTGTCCTCCAAGTGACTGAATCATAATAGATATATCTAAATTCAAAGCCTTAAGATAAAATACTATAGCCATACCTAGTAATGGTCTAGCTTTAGCAGGGATTCTTTTCCAAGTCTTTTGAAATCTAGAATTGAAGTCAGTCATGGCTTCTTGTGGTGCCCTTTGAATGGTAATTAATTGTTGTAACAAAGAAGACTTCTCACCCTTCTCTTCAAATCTTTTAAATAAAAGATCCCTGAGCTGATCCCATGTAGATATGGTATTTGGGGTCAAAGACTGATACCATTCTAGAGCCTTCCCTTTAAAAGAAGCTGCTAATAATCTTATGGCCACATTTTGTTGTGTGACAACATGTATAGCACAGACATCTAATACATCTTAAAGATGTTCATTAGGTGTTTTAAAGTCTTACCCACTGAATTTGGGCAGAGCTTTTAGGGCATTCATTGGGATAGGGTCCCAAGTGGCTGGTCGTATTGGGAGAATCAAGGGACTACCAGTGTTTCAGCTTGCATAATTTCTTTGGGGTATAGGGGCTCCCATATTTGCTCTTGGTATTGGTATAAATTGGTTGACTCTTCTTCTTGGACTAGTTGCCAAAGGTGGCAAAAGAATACCTGGATTTGTAGCAGATTGTGATTTGGTTACTGGTCCACAACTATGACTCCTCGTAGCTCTCTAGTTCATATGATCTTGAAAGAAACTTCAAGATCGGTCCCACTGGGCATGCCAAAAACTATTGATGATTTAAAATTGCACTTTTTCTAAACACCAACAATGGGAAGTTTCAAGCTATGGGACTTGCGACTTGAAATAACCTCTAGATTTTTGAGAAGCTGGTTCTTTTTTATATTGAGTGTATACTGGGAAAAGGGATAGGAATTTTAATAGAAACACAAATGCAAGAAATAAAATCTAACTATGGTGATGCACCTGAATGTAATTCAACCTTAATCCTGAGCAAAGTGAGACTATATGTAAAATTCATTTACATTTAAGAGCAAACAAGTGCATGATCAATGTAAAAGATGGAAACAATAGAAACAAAGGCTCATAGCCTAGACTACTTTTGCAATGACACATAAAATATCAACAAAGGCATAGGATTCAATCTTCTCATTAATTTTCTAGTCACATAAGAGGCACAAAAACATGCACAATTACATAAACCTTCCAACTTAAGAAGATAGAACAAAAGCATATGATATTCCTAGTCACAGCTCTAGAAAGTCTAAACTCTTAATAATAATTCTCTCAAAAAATTCTCTCTGGTATCTCCTCTTTTTTGGTGATCTCTAAACCCTTATTTATAGCCTTAGATTCACTCCAAATTGTCTATTTGTTCCCAATCTAACAGCCCAACTGAAATCTAACCGAACTAGAAGTGTTTAACAGAAGATATTTTATAGATTCTAAAATGCTTTATCTTCTAGTAGTTCATTGGCTGAAACAGATTGTAGGATGCTCCCTTCTCTTAAATGCTAGTTAACACTTAGCCAATTTCTTGAAAACCTTCTTATTACTTTAGGAGACACTGGAGGATGACACTTGGCATGTTTTGTAGCACCTATCGAAGACACAAGGCACTTTCTGCATAACTTATACTCTTTTGTGTCTTTGCTCAGGAGTGTTCCACCTTTGACACTTATCACAATCCACTTCCTCAAAACTTCAATAGCTTAAAAGAAAATAAGACCCATAGAATTTCTTACTTGAGTAACTTTAAAAGGGACACAGGGACAGGTGTCAATCTTTGTTGCTTCATCAAAGGATACATGGCAATCTCTACTTTACTTATCTGGGTTATGTGGTAGTCTCCACATTTTTTAGCTACCTTTTTAGAAACCTATGGAAGATGACACATGGTGGTCTCCACTTTACTCTATTTATAACATAGAAATAAATGGGTCTCATTTCATATTTACATAGACAACGACACCTGGCAGCTTCTGCTTGCTTCAGAAATAACACTTAAGACCCACCACGGTCTTTGCTATATCAGTGAAGCAAAAATGAAGATAATTCAAATTGTGACACGTGGTGGCTTCTTCTCTCTTTTGCTAGGGTACGTGGCATCTTCTGTCACTTTTAGAAAATTAAAAATTGAGACCTTTCATGACTGCCACTTAGCACTTTTCACTTGATCTTGATACTTAGCTTGTTAAAACCTTTCACTAAAAAGAGATGAAATGTGGGTGCCAATATGAAATCATGGATGCTAACACTTGGCAAGTTCCATTGAGTCACTATGAGATACGTGGCACATTATGACCAACTCATAAAAAATATGAAAGGTGCCTCAGATGATGACACTTGGTAGTTTTTACTTGAGAAATGATGCCTCAGATGATGACACTTGTCATCTTCTGCTTGATTTTGACACTTAGACAAAAATGAATCAAAAGGAAAATAGAGCCTGTGCTTAGTTTCAAAACTTTGCCATCTCAGACCAAAGTATGCAAGGACAAAATTTTGTGGCATGCGACTGAAAAATAGAATGAAACGTAGAGTAAATCTTTACTCTACACTTTCCATGCCTTTTACCTCAAAGTATCCACTACCAAGCCTTCTATTTCACACCTTATACCTCTAAATCATCCACTACCAGGACTTATATTTCTAATCCTTCTACCTCCAAACCATCTACCACTACACCTTCTACCTCCAAACCATTAACCCCAAATCAATCTAATCTAAAAACACCTACCAAGTATATTCCACCATCCAAAACTCCCATCGTGAAGCCTACTCCTGAGAAGGCTTCCACTCCAAAAGTCAAAACCAAAAGCCCAACACCCTTGCCACCTTTGCTTGAGTCTTACTCAACCATCCTATAAATATTATTATTATCTTATTGCTTGAATTTACCTACTATAAAACCATTTGACCCGCATAGTCCTAAGCCATCCTAGTTTATGACAATTTGATTTTCTCATACCATAGAACACCTAGACATGATATGAAAAAATGTAAAGCTCTCCAAGTCCTAGTCCACCAGATATGTGATGAGAATGACATATTATTATAAGATCCTCCCCTAAGCCCACCATAAATCTAAAAACCATAAGCCACTACCCCAAACTTACATACTCCCACACTCTCATCTAAGAGTGAGGAGGAACCAAAGCAACCCTGTAGCCCAACTCTTTCCCAAATACATACCATCCATGTGGTCACATGATCATAAGCCCAAAAAAAGGATATAAGGGAAGGTAAAGGTTTCTATTCTATGGAAATAACCTTCCTCCACCACCCAATAACCCAACCAAACCCAAACACCTTCACCCAAGCTCAAGCCCAAGGTGTGTATCTTGGGTGCCTCCCAATCCAGTCCTTCTAAGTCAATCCAAAGAGTAGTTCTAAAGAAACTTCACCATACATCAGTGAAGATGACTTTATATTAACTAAACAATGCCTCACTCCATCACCACTAGGCAATGATATAGGCTTTGCAGACCATAGAGGTTCAACCAGAAGATCCACAACCTCTGGTAATCTTTCTCAGAGTCCTTCAACTTTCCACCTTTGTTACCTTTAAGGATTCATAAATACCATACATTCACCCCCAAGATTTGCTTCCTCCCCTCTTCATTACCACATACATCAACCAAACCTACATCAAAAGGGTTATGATTAATGGAGGAGTTAGCATCAACATTATCTCCTCCCATGCATATGACCAATCAAAAGAGTCAGAGAACATTATGTCAGAAACCACAGTGGTGCTCTATTTGTATTTCCCATTTTAGTCCATATACCAAGCTTATGTCTAGATAGATCAGGTGTTAATAGATGATTATATAGACAAGGTTTTGAATGGAATAAGTAATCCAGGATCTCAATTTTTTCTCAAGGTTTTTAAGATACTTTGGGTTCACTTAAAGTGTAAATTGCCATTTGTTAAGGATAGGACTAGATTTTCATAGCCCTTATAGGATGCCAAGAATCATTGGAATGGATTACAATTACAAGGTATCCTTTTGATTCTTAATTGTGTTCATCTAGGCACTTGGGCATAGTGACAAATTTTTAGTAGGCACTTTTTTGATGTCACCATTGCTGTGTGTAGATGAGTCAAAGAGAATTAGTCATATGGGTTTGTTCACATTTGTGCCAAGTTTATATTCACCAAGTTTTATGTCTTCCACTAAAGAACATCAAATTTTACAAAGGTCTAAAGTTGGATCCTTAATCACTTTCTGCATGTTTTCCCATACTCAACCATTTTCAAGATGTTCCAATAGATCTGAGTGAGCATCTTCACAAAGCTATATCTTGCATGTGTGATAGTTACAATGGAAAATGGTCATATGGGATTGTTCACATTTATTCTAAGAATATATACACTAAGTTATAAGTCCTCTATTAAAGTGTAAATGGAGTTATGCATGATCAAAGTTGGATCATCAAGTAGAATTCACTAAGTTTCCATAGCCATTTTTAAAGCTAATATGTCATGTAGGATCAAATGGACCAGATAACTTATGAATTTAATATCTTCACTTATAAGGATCCCAAGACCAATAGATCAAATGGGTTCATCCTTTTTGGTAGGAAAAACATCTCCTAAAAGTTTGGTGCCTTCATGATTCTTGTGCTTTAGGATATGAATGTGTAAAGTTGGTAAAAAATCATAAGACATTTACACAAATGTCTAAATAGATCTCAAGCAAAAATCCATATGTGCTTAAATTTGATGATTTGCAAGATGTCAATTACATTTTTTGGGATGCCAAATGAGGGTTACTGGGATGCTAACTTTAATATAGAGTAAGGCAAATCCTATTGAGCTTAAATTTGATGATCACATGACCATCAATGATGGTTACTGAATGTCATTTGACTGAGCAAGGACACCAATTTTAAGATCATGAACTAACCATTAGATTTCAAATAGTGAGTGTCAATTGATCTAATGGTCCACATTAGATAATATACTTAGATCTAATGGTAAACAAGGGTCAAAGAGTCAGTGAATCTCAAGAGTGAATGTGGGCTTGACAACTATCAAGGACACATTCAATTGATAGAGGATTGATGGTTCTCAAGCATTCCTACCAATTGAAATCAATGGATAAAAATGAGTCAATGTGTCAACAAGCTGAGTTGGTTTTTGACAACCAATAAGAGCTAAGGTGAGCTCAAGATTCTCGATGAGGGTTGAGAGGTTATTTTTGACCATGAAAAATAGGGTTTTGTAGGGTCATCTTGCCACCTATGAATCTCAATCAAACACCATTAAAGGCCATAAGTGATGTAGTATAGTATAAAGAACATAAAGGGATTGCCCATGTGGATAAATATGGACCTCTAACTTGTAAGTTTATGTCATAAAGGGATCCTTCTCTAACTATGTTTTCCATTTCAAATAGAAGGAGCTAATATTTCAAAAGGTACCACAGAATCAAACAAGTGGACTCCAAAAATTCATCTAATGTACTACCTGCTTAAAAGAGACCTTTCTCTCCACTATGGATGCCACAATAACCACTCAAGAGTAGTTTACAATAATACATGATTCTAAATGATGGATATGATTGATGTAAATATATTTTTACCAAGGCCCAGATAGAAATAACTTGATTCCACCATTGTAGCCACCATGAAGCATCACTGAGAGGATATTGTAATGATGAAATGGATTGGAGTGACCTGAACCAATCAAGAAGGGTTTGAGTGTGTTTCTCTACATTTTTGCTTTTTACATTCAGAAGAATAAGAAACTAAAGGTTAAGGGTTAGGGGTTTGTACGTTACCCAGATTAAGTTGCACACCATATCCAAGCATTGTAGGAGCTCCTCTTTAGCTATGGAGGAAACACCTGTAGATAAGAATAAGACTTAAAACAAAGAAAATGTTAGAATAAGATATGGTGGACTGCTAAGCAACATGCTCGGTCCCAAAAGCATAAAGCTCTATGAGGGATGGCAGTCCACTTTTTAATGAAAAGAATGTCATATAAAAAGAAATGGTGAAAGACTAAGAAAGAGAAATAAAGATAACATGTACCTATTCTCTGTAATCAGTCTACCATAGTCACTGACGTCGATAGTCCTACCAGCATCGGTTGATCAATATGTTGACATCGGTTATGTTATCGATGTCGGTAGGGGTAGTGGTCCTTAGGTGGGTTTCAAGATATATCTGTGGTCGATAGAGGAGTCTGGGAGTTTAAGGGTCTATGCAGGTTTGCAAGATAGTGAATAGGGTTTGAGAGGGGGCAAAGGTTGGGGATATGTGTAAAAAGAGGAAAAAAATAGAAGGAAGGCTTTTCAACCTTTCTATGTAGGAAGTCAGGTCTGGTTGATAGTATTTAGAAATAGTAAATAGAAACTAATTACTAATGTATTCTAAATTATTGAAATGAGACAGAAGAATACTTAGCTCTATTAGATGAAGAACCAAGGGTGTTAAAATGCATATTCCTATTGTGGCTGATGTCAAAGTCCTCGTGCAATGTTCTAATCCAATTTGGGTTCACTTGTGCAGAGTTTCTATAGCCAAGAGAGCGTTAGTAAAAGTTTGATGCTTGGTCTCAGAGTGTGCACATCCATGTCTAAGAGTCTAGGTGGAAGAATTTGGGATTTGGGAGAGAATTCAGATTTCAAGTGAAGATTTCAGATTTTGGCAAGAGGCCTAGCTCAAGGTTAGAACTTAGTTTAAGTAACCGACATCAGTGATCTCACCAGCATCGACCGATAGTTGACTGACATCAGTGGATAGAGAATGGGTAAAAGGACTATTTTTATCCCTTTGCCCGTTCCTCCATCTGCCAAGTGCATTTGCCATTGGAGAATGGTCAAAAGATGGGGTTATTAGGCATGAGTGTTGGTTAGGAGGTTGGAATGGAGTGAGAATAGGTCATGGGTAGTTAGGATTTAGATGACCTAGTCTCAAGGTGACTCATAGGGTAGGAAATGGTCTTAGGGTGATGTGTCTAAGGTGAGATGTCCAAGGTGAGGTGTTTAGGTGATGTCATTAATTTAAAATAAGTAGTCTATTTTAAATTAATAAGGTGTGTAAGGGACCAAGAGGAGTTGACACAATTTTGGTGTCTACATTTGCCCTTTTTTGTCTTATTGGTTGTTTTGACAAACTGCAAGACAAAAATAAGGTGTTAGTTGCCCTAGGTATGGGATAAGGTGTAGGTTGTCCCAGGTATGGGATAAGGTATTCTCCCTCAAAGTGGGAATTGAGAGAGGGCACTTTGAAATTGGTTATCGATTTTATAGGCAATGGATGGGTATGGTGAAGTTGGAGTGTGAATGCTACAATAGTTGATATTACCCATATACCACTTCACATGATAGGTAGGTCAAATTATTGCAAGCAAGGTCAAGGAGTACTAAAATCAAAGTAACCAGTCCCTAGCTTTTAGTCGTAGCTGATTGGGTTAAATGATCAAAACTGTAGCTCCAATGGTTGTCATGTTCCAATTATTTTGGGTTAGGAAGTGCTCCTAGAAAACACAAAAATGTCACAAATATTAGGGATCAACTTGGGCACAATCTGACAATACGTGTGAGGGGCATAATGTGGGGTGCATATAATTTGCTAACTATTTGTGAGGTAGCATATATGTAATCAAAATAACCAAGGCAAAGTTGTCTCAAAAGTGGTCATGGTCTGAGGAGATAGTCGTGATCTCTAAGTTCATTGGTCGAGTCGAGCTGAGATATAAGTGATCTCAAGTGTTGTTTTTTATGGTCAGGGAGATGTATGTGATCTCCAATGTGCCCCATGAGAAGTCTAATGTGACTTCTGTAGTGTCAGGGCTAATTGTTTGGTCATGATTTTGGACTAAGTTTAGTCATGGTTATAGGTTAAATGGTTGGTCCATCAAGTAGATGAATGAACAAATGGCTGACATCCTTAGGGAGACGAAAGGGTGAGTGGCCGAGCTAACCTTAAAAGACTCTATGTCAACTGAGTGCTGCCTACATAGCCCCTATATTAAGGGCCTCAAGCCAATGTAGTTCTCCCCAAAAGGGAAGAAGAGGGTAGGTTATGGATTGGGTTTGACTAGGTTAAGTCATTTTTAAAAGTTATATAGTTGGTCCATCAAGTAGACGAATGAACAAATGGCTGATGTCATTAGGGAGATGATTGGGTGAATGGCCAAGTTAACCCTAGAAGACTTCATGTCAACTGAGTGATGCCTACATAGCCCCTATTTTAAGAGCCTCAAGCCAATGTAGTTCTCCCCAAAAGGGAAGAAGAGGGTTGGTTATGGACTGGGTTTGACTAGGTTAAGTCATGGTTAAAGGGTAAATGGTTGGTCCATCAAGTAGATGAATGAACAAATGGCCGAGCTAACCTCAGAAGACTCCGTGTCAACTGAGTGCTGCCTACATAACCCCTATTCTAAGGGCCTTAAGCCAATCTAGTTCTCCCTAAAAGGGAAGAAGAGTGTAACAGGTTAGTGTTGTTAGCATTTCCCATATGTGTGATGGTACATGCTTGAAATGATGAGTTTATAATGATGTTACAGCCTTTTTCATATTATGTGATGGTGTATTCTATAACTTTAGTTATGTGGTTTTTCATCCCTAGCAATTTTCCATATTGGTGATGGTGTATGCTAAAAATGAAATGAGTATGATGATGTTACAGCCTTTTCCATATTATGTGATGGTGTATTCTGTAACATTGGTTATGTGGTTTTTCATCCCTAGCAATTTTCCATATTGGTGATGGTGTATGCTAAAAATGAAATGAGTTTATTTATGCTTCAGCAAGTTTCCATATTGGTGATGGTGTATGCTTGACATAAATTGTGTTTGGTTGATAGTTTCCATGTGTATTGTTTTCCATAGAAACTTATGTGAATGGGCTATGATAATTCATATAACACAAATTGGTATTTGTATTAAACAAATCATGAGGTTATGTTAGTGGTTACAAAATGGTTTGGTTTGGTTTTATGTGATGAAGATGTATAAGAAGTGAAAGGCGTGTTTCTCTTTCATTGACAAGGACCATAATGATAGCATAGATAGGGTTTATGCAAACAAAAGCCCTATTCATGCATTACGTCATTGACTATTGGTTTATGTTAGAGAAGTATTCAAATCACTTGACGTTAAGTGAGCTCAAAATCCCTTGGATATGTTGGGTTAATAGGTTTGATTATGTTATATGTGAGGGTAGCGTAACCCCCTTTTTTTAGTAGGGATAACTCTGCCCCTTTTGTAGGTGACCCTGAGAATGACTATAGACAAGTCCATGACTTAATAGTTTGTCAGTCATTTTTTTTTAATGGTAGACTGATCAATGCGAGAGTCTACTTGGGGATGTTGTTTTGTTTTATGGTCATGATGAAGCTGATCGATGTGGGAAGCTTCTGAGAGGGTGTTGTGTATGTAGCAAAATTTGGTCATAGCCATCCTTCGAGGGAGTGATCTATATTTTTCTTTATATGTTTAGATGTCTTTGAATAGCTATCCTTTAAGGGAATAGTCTACATTTATAGTTTATGACCTTTTAATAGGCATCCCAATTTTATATGTTTTTGATTGAACTTTTAGTCATGGACTAGACTATAGAGGTTTTAGGGTTTCCCTTTTATTAGGACAAAGCATTCATGCTTGACAAAGGGTTGACTAATGTTTGTAGGGAAAAAGGGTTAAAAGGAATAGGAATGAAGATGATGGAAGTTGTCCAAGGGATGAGCTCAAGTTAAACATCAAGTGACTGATTACTTGATTAATAATAAAATGGTCGCAAGTGTAAGGCATTAAGGGGCACAGGTTCTGGCCAGCCTTTAAGGGAAGATAGACAATAAGTCCTTGATCCATACTTGTGCATTATGATATAAAGTCTAAGCCAATTAGGATCAAACTTGTCTCATTTGCTTTGTTCCATATTGGCCACGTGTTGGTTGGTATGTTGTTGGAATTTAGTACAACATTGAACATAGTTAATGCAGTCTTGGTTAAGAGTGGGCCAATAATAGCCCAGGCAGAAGATACACTTAGCAAGCGTGTTACCACTGAAATGTCCTCCATAAATCCCATCATGGACTTGTTTGATGGCATGAGATGTTTTAGTAGAGGTTAGGCATTGGAGAAGGAGGCTATCGAGACCTTGTTTGTAGAGAAGACCCCCTAGCATGGTGTAGTAAGCAGTACTTTTGATAAAAGCCCACCATCCATTGCTAGAGAGATTAGGAGGAATGATAGAATAAGTCAAGTAGTCAACAAGTCGCTTATACCAAACGTCATGTGGACTACAGAGGTTAGGAGGAATTTCCCCCAGAGATGATGATTGAGATGTGCCCAAGATAGAAATCTTGGGTTTTGGTGGTTGAGAAGGCTTGACGAATGGATATGTCCAAGGGGTAAAAGCCTACTCTTTTCCTTTATTCTTCAAGGTTTGGGATCTAGTATCAACATTAACAATGTTGATTTCAAATAAAAGAGGGGAAGGTGGTAGAGGGACCATAATCTTGTGTTGAGATCCTGATTTAGGTGAGGATGTTTGAGAGGCATGGGATAGTGTCGGTGGTTTGTTGAAAGGGTGGTCAAGAGGATCCTTGATGAAAGGGGTGTCCTTTTTCAAGTGTTGATGAATGACAACCTTAAGAGCACATCACTTTTTAGTATCATGCCAAGGTGTGCGATGATACCAACAGATTTTAGTGTCATCAAACTAAGATGGTTTTGATCTAAGAGGTTGGTATGGTTTAATAGGCGGGAGAACAATGCTAGAAGATTGCAACAATCGACATAACATCAAAGCATAGGAACCCACTAATGGCTCTATGTTTGTTGTTGCAGTAGAGGTTAACAACTTTTGTTTAGAAGTTGTAGGAGGAGTTTGTCATACCATATTTTTTGTTGGTAGTGGTGTGGCCACACATCTAGATGGCACTTTCTTGGTGAGAGGTGTTATGTTTTTGATGGCTAGAGGGAGTAATGGAGGCAATTTGCCTCTATGAGGTGTTGAAATAGGGAGCACTCCTTTTAAAGTGGAAGGATGTGGACCCAAGATAGATGGCAATGGTGAAGGTGGGGGAGTAGACCGATGTGGTTTAACACCCTTTTTTAGTATAGTGTGAGGACCACTATTATGCAAGGTGAGGTTCAAATCTACCTTCACTTGTGGGTGAGTGAGGTTTGATACAGGGTGAACACTAAGAGATTTAATCTGTTTCAGCATGATGGATGCCTGTGAGGGTTTAGGTTCAAACATGGAAGGTTGAGCTTCTGATGTTTTAGAAGTGGAAGCTTGATTCTCATCAGAAACATTGGGGTGAATTGTCGTAAAAGGGTTAGCAGTATAAGATGAAGTGGGATGTGTAAGATAAGGAGCCTTAAGTTGCTCCCATAACACCTCATGTTCTAGGTTCTTAGAATGGAGAAATCCTAAGCTTTCTACCAATTACGAAAAGGGTTTAGGGGATGTTGTGCAAGGATTTATAATTGGTATTTTGGAGGATTTGGGTGATTTTGAGAGTAGAAATGTGTTGGACACAGTGATCGTGGGCCAAAGGTGAGAGAAAATTGTTACTAGATCTCCCTCAGCTAAAGTGGGTGAGGTGGCAAGTTCTTCTCTCAGTGGAGAAGGGATTGTAGAATGTGGCTCTTCGAGAGGATAGAGCATAGGAATGATCATGGCTTTTGCATGTGGTCGAGGAGTGGGAAACATATGATCCTCCATTGGTAATAAAAAGGATGAAGGCGGGGCCACTAGCATTGGTATCGTCAAGGCATCCTCCAATATGGGAGAGGTCAAAGTAGACTCTCCCACATGTGAAAGGGGGTGGATGGAGGAGTATCCTCCATTGTTGAAGGGTAAATAAGAGAAGAAGGCTCTTCTACCCGTGGTGAAGAGATAGGTTGATTAACCTCTTCAGACTGTGAGAGAGGTTGGTTAGGGATGAAAGGAGAAACCATGTCGATTGTGCATATATTGCACTCTTATAGGTCATCGGCCATGGTCTAAACATTATTTTGACTTGGGGGATGGTTAGGGAATGGTTGTTTAAAGATATCTATGTTTTGGTTAGCTAACACATTTGGGTTATCCAAAACAAGATCCCCTTTGTCTAACATGTCTTAAATAATGTTTTTGAAGGTTTTGCAATTGTCTATGTCATGACCTTTGACACGATGATAGGTACAAAAGTCATATTCCTATACCATGTAGGGATGGATTTTGAGGGGTCAAATTGGGGTGATCATATTTGAGGGAGGTTGAGGACTCCTTGTTTCACTAGTTTATCCAATACAGAAGTGTATGATTCTCCTATTGGAGTGTATTGATGCTATACATACCATTGTTGGAATTGTCTTGTGATGTGGAAGGCTCAAATTGGTTAGTTGTGGTAGAGGATGATGACCTAAGTACCACAACGTTCATTGACCCCTTAGACTTGGAGTGGGAAGAAGAAGGTTTGGAAGAAGGGTCATTGGATTTTGCGTTGGTATTTTTACTATGTTATTTGACCTTATCTTCTTTGACTGTGCAGATTTTAAGCTTTCAAGCCATTGTGAAAGCTTCATCAAATGTGTGGAAAGTTTAAACCCACAAAGTGGATGAGATGTTCTTGGCACATGCTCTTGAAAAGAGCTCAATGAGCTCAAGTTGAGGTAGTGAGAAGGAGAGTTGGTTGATCAAACCTCTCCAATAAGAAACGAAGTCAGTTATTGACTCTTCATCAAATTGTCTAATAGAATATAGGTCTGTAATGGTGACCTTCTTGGTGATGTTAATTGAAAAGTGGTCGAGGAAAATTTGGGTGAGTTGAGATAAGGAAAAGAGAGAATGACTGGTAATGGAGCTATACTAGTCAAGGGTGGCACCAGAAAGTGACATGGGAAATGTGCAAAGTAATAACACATCATCATGTGCTATAAGGTAGCAAGCATGTCTAAATGCTCATAAATGTTGTTGTGGGTCCTCTTTACTCTAGAAATGAGTAAATTTTGGGAGTTCCCACTGGCTAGGGTATGGTCTAATAAGCACCAAAGGGTGAATGGATTCGTTGCATATTTGTTCTATGAAAGAACATTACTTGAACTGGAAATGGATGTCTCAAGGTTGGACATCTTATCCATTAGCATCTTAATTAGATTGGCTGATGGATTGGTAGGTGGAGCACCCCCTAGGTTATAGGGTACTTGGAAGGTAGTGGGAGGGGCATACGATGTACTTGGTTGCATTTTTTTAGGTGCAACATATTTGTAGTTCATCATAGGGGCCAATGTCGAGGCCAAAGGGGCTTGTGCCATGAAGTTGGAGGGCACAAATTGACTAGATCCTACCAAGGGTGGTTGAATGGCAGAAACACTAATTGAAGGATAGGTGGTCACTCTCATATCTATGGGTGCAAGAGTGGGTGGGATAGAGACAATCAAGTTCTAAAAAGGTGTCAAACTTGGTTGAATTATTTGTGGTTGAGGGGGTATAGAAACCTTGATGGAGGTAGGTCTAGAAATAGAAGGAGAGGCCAAATCTTGAGTATTGCCCATGGTCAGGTTACTAGTCAAGGCAATAGCCTGAGTGACCATAGGTTGGGTAGCGGATGGTGTTAATATCATTGTTGCTTTAATGAGGGAAGTTGGCATCCCATAAACAGGGTTACCTAAAGGATCTCACATTTGCCTTCTAGCGAGATAGTGTTGGAGAGCCTTGACATTGTGGTCAAGGAATCTCTCAAAATTTTGATCCCCTTCAGGAATAATTGATGTCGATTGGTGGGGGTAGGTTGGATAGGAGTATGCTCAGTGTCTAAAGTATACTCCATTAGGTGACTTGGTATGAAGGGTGAAGGTGGAAGTGGTTGTTGACTTACGTGGTCAACAAGAGATTTGGCTTGACTGCTTGTCAAAACCATCCAAGACAAAAAGGGGTTCAGGTTCTAAAAACTACGTGTTTCAGTTTCAAAAAACCAAAAGTTTGTGTTTAACAGCAAAAAAGTTGGGTTTTAAGCTTGTTGTTTTGGAGAAAAAATTTGTTGAAAGTCGGGTTATGAAAATGTTGCCAACACCGGTGGTCTAATCGATGTTGGTGAAGATATGTTGCCAATGTCGGTGGTATAACTGATGTCGGTGAAAATGAGTTGCTGACGTTGGTGGAAAAACTGATATCAGTGTTTGCGTAATTCCAAAAACTTAGAAAATTAAAAGTTTTTGGAATAAAGGAGAAATTCTGAGTTGTTTTGAGACTTCAGAATGATGCAAACTTACCAACTCAAAAAATTAGATAAAAATAGTAGAAATGATGATTTAGCAAGCAACCTCTAAAACATTAGATTCCTAGGAATAAATTTTATAGTCGTGGTGGCTTATGCCTTAGAAGAATATGTCTGGGAATTGGGCTTTTAGAATGGGTCCTAAAGAGGAAGTCTATGGCCGGTTTTGGGTTATGTTTTGGTGCTCAAAAATCTATGTTAGGTTTAGTACATGGCTTGGTGCTGGGGCTTGCTCCCTTCACTTCATGAACCCAAAGCCACGTTGGGCCACTTAGCCAATATATACTTTGCCTATAGTTTATACTATGCCAAAGAATAGAGTGGGTCCTCCTCTTGGTTGTGAAGTCTAAGTAGGATTGCCAGGAAGGGTAAGGTATCTGCTAGGTGATGAAATCCTAGATGGGCCTTGTCTTAGGTATGTTTAGGTGTTTGATTTGATGTGAATGTGGTCTGGTTGTGTAACATATGTGCACTATGATTTATTCATAATGCTTTTTAATTACTAAATGAGAGGGATAAGTATGCATTCAAGCAAGAATGAAATGCAATAGTTTTTTAACCCAAATTGAAATGTTTGTTCAAATGCAAACAATTGAGAAGAGGTTAAGAGTATGAATTTTCACTACTCTAAGATGCAGGAAAGAAATGACAAGAAGAAAAAGAAAGATGTTCTTTTTAACTTGTGTTAATGGTGTCTTTTCGAAGTAAAGAGATAAAAGAAGGATGCAAGAAGAGAATATTTCCCTAATGCAACTATATGAAAATTTGCCTTTTTTAGAAGAATGAACCCAAGGAAAGCTCTAGGGGTCCCATCAGGCATGCCAAAATGTTTCTCTATGTTTTTTCTTTTTACATTCAGAAGAAGAAAAAACTAAAGGTTAAGGGTTAGGGGTTTGTACGTTACCCAGATTAAGTTGCACACCGTATCCAAGCATTGTAGGAGCTCCTCTTTGGCTGTGGAGGAAACACCTATAAATAAGAATAAGAGTTAAAACAAAGCAAATGTTAGAATAAGATATGGTGGACTACTAAGCAACACGCTCGGTCCCGAAAGCGTAAAGCTCTGTGAGGGATGACAATCCACTTTTTAATGAAAAGAATGTTGTATAAAAAGAAATGGTGAAAGACTAAGAAAGAGAAATAAAGATAACACGTACCTATTCTCTATAATCAGTCTACCATAGTCACTAATGTCGGTAGTCCTACCAGTGTCGATTGATCAATATGCTAACGTCGGTTATGTTACCGATGTCGATAGGGGCAGTGGGCCTTAGATGGGTTTCAAGATATGTCTATGGTCGACAGAGGAGTCTGGGAGTTTAAGGGTCTGTGTAGGTTTGCAAGATAGTGAATAGGGTCTGAGAGGGGGAAAAGGTTAGGGATAGGTGTAAAAAGAGGATAAGAATAGAAGGAAGACTTTTCAGCCTTTCTACATAGGAAGTTGGGTCTAGCTGATAGTATTTAGAAATAGTAAATAAAAACTAATTACTAATGTATTCTAAATTACTAAAATGACACAGAAGAATACTTAGCTCTGTTAGATGAAGAACCAAGGGTGTTAGAATGCATATTCCTATTGTGGCTGATGTCGAAGTCCTTGTGCAATGTTCTAATCTAATCTGGAGTCACTTGTGCAGAGTTTTTATAGCCAAGAGAGTGTTAGTCAAAGTTTGATGCTTGGTCTCAGAGTGTGTGCATCCACGTTTAAGAGTCCAGGTGGAAGAATTTAGGATTCGGGAGAGAATTCAAATTTTGGGTGAAGATTTGAGATTTTGCAAGAGGCCTAGCTCAAGGTTAGAACCTAGTTTAAGTAACCGATGTCAGCGATCTTGCTGGCATCAACCAATAGTTTACCAACATCAGTAGATAGAGAATGGGTAAAAGGACTATTTTTATCCCTTTGCCCATTCCTCCATTCTCCAAGTGCATTTGCCGTTGGAGAATGATCAAAAGATGGGGTTATTAGGCACGAGTATTAGTTAGGAGGTTAAAATAGAGTGAGAATAGGTCATGGGTAGTTAGGATTTAGATGACCTAGTCTCAAGGTGACTCATAGGGTAGGAAATGGTCTTAGGGTGATGTGTCCAAGGTGTGGTGTCTATGTGATGTCATTAATTTAAAATAAGTAGTCTATTTTAAATTAATAAGGTGTGTAAGGGACCAAGGGGAGTCGACACAATTTTGGTGTCTACAGAGTGAGCTTGATTTATAGAGGCTTTTCTAACAACTTTTCAAATGGTTTGAGCTCATTTGATTCCCTCTTTTGGAGCACCAAAATTCCTTCTCTCTTGCTTCTTGCCTTTTATAATATGGCCTATGAGCTATTATTTTGGATCCCTCTCTTGGGCCTGGCTAGATTCTACCAAGATTGAGCCTTGTAACCTCTTGAGATAAATAAGATGATTGTTTTAAAATTTCATGATATTAGACTAGTGTGTTCATGTTAGTTTTTTATGTATAAGTGGTAGAGCCTTATCCCTTGCCAAGCCTTGATCTTACCTAGTTGGTGATTGTTTAGTTATGCATGTTATGTTTAGTGTTAAATGTCATTTGATTGAATCCAATAGTTGACATATTGACCAAATTAGTGCGTTAAACCATGATTCTCCATCACCTCCTTTAGGTTTTGCTCACTTGATGAACCTCTACATAAAATGTTGATGCATGATAGGCATTTGGAGTCATAGATCCCATTATTTATTTCTGTCTCACTAGTATTTTAGAGGCTTAAGTATGAGTGGATGGACAATATTCATGGTACAACACCACCCTTTATAATAGGTTATACCTTATGCAAATCTCTTAACTCTTTTCACCTCGACCAATTTTAGGTTTTAGAAGTAAAGGTCCAAATTATGAAATCTAAGGAGCTAGCTAAGAATCCAACAACTTTAGACCATTCCCATGTTAGTCTAGATATGGGTCAAAATTATATGAAACTAACCCTTATTAGGGTGATATCTAGATAACTAATAGTTCATTTAATGAACTATGGCAATAACTCTAGGAACTATCATCCTCCACATCCATTTAGTACCTCACATGCTTCCTGGGTTCTTCTACATAGCAAAAAGTAAGTTCTAGTACAATGTTCTGCTTCGATGCCCTTGGATCCATTTCATGAATTTTGTGCCATCTACCATACATTAGTGAATCAAATTTGAGCATGAAGTTCAAGTAGTTACCATATGAGCTGATCTAAATCCTTTTATATCATGTAACATGATGTATCGGCCCAATGATGTTCTCCTTCTCCCATCAACCAAACCTTCACCAATTGAAGATGATTCCACCTCTTTCACCAACTAAGCCTTGACTAAATCATCCATCCCTTCTACATAAATCCCCATAAATTATCCCTTGGAATCAACATTCTAATGTCTCTCACTTATGGAGTATCACCTCTTGACCTTGAATGCCTTCCCTACTCCCCAAGAGTATGGGAACCTTGACCAGAACCCTGATTATAATTCCAATATTAAAACCATTATTCCTTTTGGGCCTCCCAATATCCAAACTAATCTTATCTATTTGAGACTTGATTAACCTCTTTTTTCCACCTCTACCTCCTCTTCTACTTGACCATTCACCTCTGATTTCTCTTACCTAAATAAACTAGAGTTTACAAAGACATACCTCCATAAGTATGCTTGGAAGGGATTCGATCTAAGATGTTATGAGCATGGATCACATGAGTTTTTTCAATGTAAGACCCAAAATCCTCATGATATATTTGGTCTTAAATTCACTCCACCTTAAGATCTAACCAATTCACCTCCCATTTTCATCACTGATGAAGAAGTTCCATCCTCACCAACCTCTTTACAATCAGAATCTAAGGATTTCAATATCATTCCCCCTAAATTCTTATTTTCAAAATAATTATCCTTGGACCCATGACTTATCAAAAGGATGGGAATACCATAACCATTCCTCTAATTCATCTTGAGATGGTAGAAGATAACTCTCCTACCATTAATATCATTTAGTGTCAGGATGACAATTCCCTTCTTATATATCTTGGTGAAGAAGATTCATCTATCTATAAATATCTACTCTTGAGACTTTAACCATGTTGAATGAATCCACCATGGATGTCAACTTAGGTACTCAAGATAATCTGAACATTGTCAAAATTAGCCAATTTCTAGATTCCTTAGAGATTTAGGATTTTCCTTCCTTGCAAGATCATAACATAGTATTTTATTGGATTACATTGATATGCTAAGAATCAACCCTTCCATCTCTACCCATAATATCATTACTACCTGTGATGCCAAGCTTGTTAGAAAGAAACTTTGTCAAATGCACCCTTGCATATCCCTTCTCATCAAGGAAAAACTTTAACACCTCCTATCTATAAATTTCATCCAACCCATTGATTATCCCCAATGGGTCTTGAATGCCATTCATATCACCAAATGAATATGGGGAATTCACATTTGCATATATTTCTATAATCTTAACCTTGCTTGCCCAAAGGATGACTTCCCTTTGCTAAGCATTGACTAGATTATTAATCTTACAACTAGCCATGAGATGTTATATATTATGGATGGTTTCTTGGGCTATAATTAGATCTTAATTTTCCCTGAATACCAACATAAAACTAAATTTATCACCCCATGGGGAACCTTCTGCTATAGGGTCATACCTTTTGGTTAAAAAAATGCTAGTGTAACCTACCAACATGCCATGACCTATATCTTCCATGACCTTATTCATAAAACCATGGAGGATTATGTAGATGACCTTCTTGGGAAATCTAAATTTTTTAAAGATCATTTATCAGTTCTCAAGGTTATCTTCAAATTCCTCATCCATTATCATATTTTCCTTAACCCTAAGAAATGTATTTTTGGGGTATTATTAAGAAATCTCTTTGGCTTTATCATCTCTCTTCAAGGAATTGAAGTTGAGCCCACCAAAATAAAAGTGATCCTTGAAATTCCTCATCCTACCCACCTAAATCAACTCCATGGTTTTCAGGGGAAGCTCAATCTATTCATTGTTTCATCTCTCAGCTAACTGATAAGTGCCAACCTTTCCACCACCTTCTAAGAAAATATGTATCTTTTAAGTGGAATAAGGACTATCAAAATGCCTTTGATTAACTTAAAGAGTACCTTCTTTCTCCACACATCCTCATTCTTCCCAAAAAGGATCAACCTTGATACATTTATATTTTTAACACTGACCACTCCCTAGGGGCAATGCTTGCACATCAAGATGAGCAGCATAAAGAGCAAGATGTCTACTATATAAGTTGAAAACTTATAGAGTATGAGACTCAGTATAACCATACTAAAAAACATGGCCTCACCTTGGTCTTCATGGCTTCCAAACTCCACCACTACCTTCTCAACTACAAGACCTATGTCATAACCAACACTGACCTACTCAAGTATATGCACTCCAAACCATACCAAAACTAGTGTATGGCTAAATGCTCATGATTTTAGCTAAGTTTGACCTTTATTTCCTCTAGAATAAGTCAATAAAAGGGCAATTCATTTACAACCAATTAGCTAAAGCAACTTTAGCAGATAACCAACCTTCTCCTCTTGAGTTTTCTGATGAGTCCATCACAACTCTTTCTCAAGAGGATGTCACATATCAAATGACTATGTTATTCTATGGCTCAAAATGCCAATGTGGTGGGGGTGTTGGTATCATTCTCATCCCCCTTGATAGTGAATCCCTTCCTTTATCTTTAAATATTGATTTCTATTATACCAACAACATGGTTGAGTATGAATCCCTAGTGATAGGTCTCCAAACTACTTTAGCCTTGGGAATCAAGACAATCAATATTTTTGGTGACTCCTAACTTATGATCAATCTATTAAATGGCTCTTATCAATGTAAAAATTACATCTTGAAATAGTATAAATAGTTGGTCGATTGTACTCTTAGTGTCATTTGAATGTTACCTTATCTAAACCAATCCATGATCCATGAGTAAGTTTGTTGATACAATGGATTCCCTTGCTTCCCATCCTATCTGCACCTTCTAACCTTAAGATATTTATCTCTATCCATCATCTTAACAAACCCTCTTATACCAAATTAGACCTTCCCTCCATATGTAGTGTGGAGGAGGCCTCATCTGACTTTGGTATAATCATATTTTTACTATCTTAACCTAGGCATCATTCCCTCCAATCTTTCTAGGAATAGTTGAAGAGCATTCATTCAGATTACCTCTCATTATACCATACTAGGGAGAATTATTTACAATCATGGCTTTGATGGTCTCCTTTTTTTTGCCTACATATTCATGAAATTTCTCATGCTATCAAAGAAATGCATGATGGGATTTATGGGGGACACTTTAGTGGCCTAGCTATTGCTAAATGTATCCTTTGCCTTGGCTACTATTAGCCCACCCTTAACCAAGACTATTGTGATTATGTGAAAAAGTGTGTTAAATGTCAACAACATGCCAATTTACATTATGCATCTAGTCATAGCCTCCAAGTATCAAAGGATTTATAGCCCTTCTTACAGTTAGGATTGGATCTTATTAGTGAAATTAACCCCCAATTTTCATAGTGACATCATTATATCATCACTGTAACAAAATATTTCACCTAGTGGGTGGAGGCTATTCCTCTCATCTCAACCAAAGCTAAAAATATTTTCAATTTTATCAACCATCACATTATTTACCATTTCAATGTTCCTCATAAGATAATCACTGATAATGGTAATTTTTTTGCATATAAAAAAGTCCAAGGTATTTATGATGTATTTAGAATTAAGTTGAATTTCTCCTTGCCCTATCATCCACAAGATAATGGACAGGCTAAAGCTTCTAAAAAACCCCTTAACAACATGCTAACTAAAATTTTTAATGCATCTAGTTGGGATTGGCATTTACATATCCCTTTTACCTTATAGGCATATCATACTAGCATTCAAACCCCTATGGGTGCTACCCCTTTCTCTCTTATCTTTAGAGCATAGGCTATCTTTCCTCTTGAAGTCCAAATTCCCTCCCTTCACATATCACTACAGGATATCATTTCTAAGAGTGATTTCCATCAAGAAAATTTATCCTAACTCAAGTTACTTGATGAGAATCATTTGGTCATGCTTAACCATATTTATGTCTATCAAGAGATAATCAAGCACACGTATAATAAAAACCTAAGATAATGAGAATTAAACATCAGAGACCTCATATTAAATGAGAATCAGCATGTAACTAATATGGAGAAAATTAAGTAGGGTAAGTTTGATTTCAATTAGCTTGGACCTTATATCATTACTCATAAGTATGGATCAGGAGCTTACCGATTATCCTTTCTTGAGGGGACATCATAACCTGAGCCTCTCAATGCTTTGTATATATGTCCTTTATTTTTTTAAATAATATCAAACTCACCTTCTATCTAACTTAAGCTCATCCCTTGGTTTGTGATATTTTCCCCTATATTCTTCTCACTTTGAGGATAATCAATTACAACATAGAATCATGGGATTATCTATCATAGTTGTAGCCTTAATCCTAAATATGGGTACCATGGCTCTACCCATGGCATGATTCTCATGGATACTTTTTGTCCCTAATAAGATGAGATCTCATGGTCATTGTCTCTCAAAGCATCCTCTCAACCACCATTTCAACCTTCTTGTGCTTTGGTTTTGCCTTCATAAAGGTAAGTCTTTAAGCCTATGTCATCAAAATTAAAAACATTAAAATTTATATATCATATGGGTCATCTCTAGCATTAGCATACTACTCCCTTGAAGTATAGCAACCAAAACTAATCAAAATACTTAAGTGTAAGGTAGATTGCTCCCTTGAAGGATAACTATCGTAAATCCTAAAATAAGTCTCAAAAGGTTTAGACCATTCCCTTGAAGGATGGCTAAGTAACAACTTTTTTAAAAAGCAAGCAATTTCTTGGAAGCTTCTCACATCAATATATTTCCCCAACCTCTCAAAAATATAACAAAAATATCAAAATACCCATCATTTATAATTCATAATCAACTTTCATAAGTAGACTTCCCACATTGATCATTCTACACCCTATATGACATAGACTTGTTTATACTAACTCTTTGGTAACCTACAGAAGAGGCATGTTAGTCTCAAAAGAAGGTTCCTTTAATCATCCATCTCCCCTTTACACCTTATATACAACAAAGGATTTTGAACTTACTTGACACTATGTGATCATGAAACTTTTTAACCAATTAATGAATGCTTATGTGAAGCATGTAGAGAGCTTATGTTCATAAGCTGATATTAGCTCCCTTTTTTTTGGTCCTTACCAATGAAATAACATTATGTCTCCTTATTTTCAAATTTATTTATTGATGCATTCACTAAGATTATTATCTTTTGATTTTTTTATCTTTATTTTCTTTTATCACATCTAATTTTGTTAACCAAACCTACTCTATGTGTTTTTAAGATTAATTCACCTTCATATAATCAAATGCAATTCATTAAAAAAATAAAATAGCAAACATGTGTTTTATTTTTTGATTTGCTTCTACCTTATCTGTTTAAGTGTTTTTAATCATAAAAACATTTTATTAATGAATTAACCATCTCATACATCAAACATCATTTCACCCTTCTAACCAATCACATCAACTAATCATAACCATTTTTCACATTTCTAATCTTTTAATCATTTTCCTTTATAAAACCAATTATTCATCCACATATGTTATCTATCACGTGTCTATCTAGATAAAGGGAAACATATATTCATTAATTTAAAACACACACATTAAGCATGTATATACTAATAAGAAATTGTAATGATCACATCATGATCATATCATAAACAACATCATCACACTATGAACATCAAAATAACTAACCATAAACAACATCCATGAAAGCATAATCACATTAATAAACTCATAATCATAAATAATCATATATATATATATATATATATATATAAATCAAATGTCCATATCTCTCAAAATGGATATATACATCTTACTATATCCTCATTGGCTCATGTCTTGCCCTGACCCACCTCGATCTCTATCCACCTCACACAATCCAACCTTAGTCACACTCACAGTCTACACTTAGCTAGCACAAAACAATTCATTGTCATTTTTGCATTAAAAAAATGAGAAAATATCATGGGTCAAATTATAAATGAGAAATTTAAAGTCTCATTTGACCTTTAATGATCATCTTTTTAGTGATTACATCTGATTATTGATGGTCACTAGGTGAATGCCGATGGTCGACCCTGACCATCGATGGTCAACCATTATAATATTTTTCTATTATAACCACACTTTTCCAAACAACCACCTTCCCACAAACATGCACCCATTAGAGACCACCTCATTCTCCACAAACCAACCAACTAAATAACCTTACATTGGTCATTTTGGCCCATCTTTTATAATTTTTTGATAACCTTGCCGTGATAATTTTGACTGCATACCTACCTTGTCATGTTTGATTAACTAGCACTATTTTTGCACACCAACTAATTGGGTGCCTTAGAGCATGACCCTTTTTAGTCTTACAACTTGTGACCCTTTTTTTTTCATAGGTTCACATCCAATTTTTAGATACCTATGAATACATCAACCTTTCCTAGGAGACTTGAGTTTATATAGTAACCCATATTAGTGATACCTAATGTTCTAGCCTGGTTACCCTATCACTTATCCTTCTAGTACCAAACTTATTTTACAACCTACCTCAACTATGGCATCCCATTCTATGCATGGCCTATGTGTTCACACTTAGTCATATTTTGTGTGCATTTGTGTGCTTCAATTCCCAACCCACTTTATCACTCAACCTTATCACCCACCTATTTGCTTATCAATCCCACACCTAATTATATTTTACCTTATCGATTCTAGTTCTGAGGGGGAACACCTTCTCCCATACTTGGGGCATCTAACCAACCTTTAATTTTTTATTTTGTATCTTGTAGATATAAATTGCATAATAGAAAGGGGCAAAATGTAGACACTAAAAAACCATACTCTATGGCTCTAGATGTTTCATTAACCTTTAAACCACCCCTTGGACCCCTTTGGCTTAGATTATTTACCAATACTCCCATTATTAACCTCAAACCATTCTCCAAGGAATTGACTGTCAGCCATTCATGGATTAGCCAATTTTAGTTATGTCCCCTCAACCTCTAGTGGTCAACCCTCACCCATCAATAGTTGACCTAAACCATTTATGGTTACTTAAACTCTTGCATGATCAAAAGAATCAATTTTAATTCAATTATAACTCACCCATTGATCACCAACTGTCTAATTTTAGTTTATTATTTACATGATCAATGTATGATTAGATTATTTGATAAAATATTTGTCAAACTCTTCATTCCAACCCTTTTATACTCTATATTAAGAGAGGAAGAGAAGGTTGAAATAATCATTCAATCATTTTGGGGCAAGAGATTCTAAATCTCAAGCAAATCCAAAAGCTTCTCAGTGAACCAGAACTTCAGTCAAAGGCTTAGGGTGCTTTTGTAACTCATTATCTTCAGACAAGGTACCTTTACTCTAAGAACATTTCTCCAAGATCCACAATAATCTTTTAGCCAACGTTCAACATTCCTCAAACTATCAACACCTAAAAGTTAAGTATATGTGTTTTTTATCAAGATTCAGTAATTAGCTCTATTTATTTCATTGCTTGTGTCATTCCCATCATTCCCCTTTATTTCTCTCTCATCCCATTTCCCTTTGTTATATTTTTACAACACCAAAACATTTCACCTCCTACCAAAAACGACCCACAAACCATTCTCACTCACCTAAATATCAAATCCCTAAACTAGATACCTCTGAACATTACTTTCTATCTGACAACCAACATTCAACCTAAACACCACTTACAAAACTTCTCTGCAACCTCCCCAATAGACTTCTTTTCCCCAAACCAAATCTAATAGTAACCACCAATGGTCTTACCTAACCATCAATAGACTTACCTAACTACCAATAGTTAATAACCACCTATGGTCATACCTAACCACCAACAGTTATTGTGTGTGTATTTTCATAATAGCAAGTTAATTTAAACCATCTACCTATACCCAATTCCACTTTTTTATTTTTTATTTTATCATAGAGCTTTAACTTATTTTCTAAATCAAGTTTGAGTGATTTAGCTTTAGCATTCAATCACTTATTGTTATTTTAATCAAAATCACTTGTTTTTTTTCAAGCATTCCTTGTATTTAATTTTTGTACCTTCTATTATTTCATGCAAGCATCTATTTTTAGCATATCAAAACTTAAGAGTTTTAAAATTATGGATTGAAAACCTCCAAGGAAGCTTGTGCTTCTTGGATCTATCTCACACTAGGCAATCCACCCTACTATCTCACTAATCAACCATTCTCTTCTAGTGTTTTCTTATCTATAGGTCATCCTCCCTAAATAAAGAGGAGCATCCATATTCACGTGTGCACAACATATCTAGGTTATACTAACCTCACCCTTCTTTCAAGTTTTACTCTTTCTAAATAATAAAATAAGCAAAATTTTAGTGAAACACTCTCCCTTTTCCCTATTCATTAGTAGGTTTTAGTAGCGGGAATGAGCTAAAGTGATGCATCAAAAGATCTAGCCTCATTAAAAATCCTACAGGTCTGACCCCATTTTAGGATACCCATAGCCTAGGGTCAATCCCATGTTGAGCTATATTTGGAAGTAGGACTTGAACACTTCTTCTAGTTAGGGTGAAATCTAGATCTCTAATAGTTTTGGCATGCCTGGTGGGACCAATGTCTAAAAGAGTGGAAATATCTTGGTGTGTCTTTCCTCTTATCATCTTTTGGAAGCAAGCACATTATCACCAATGGTGATTATAAATCAAAGCTTCTCATTATAAGTAGACTAGGTATGTTTCAATGAAGTTTATAATCAATTATTGTATCTTATTTGACATATGAATTTTCTATGGACAACTATGGTGAATATTCCTATTATCCACCTCCTTATCAATATTCCTAATATGGTCCTCATAATTCATATGAGTCTTATCACTCCTACCAATATTTTTGTCAAAGCTATGAGGAGCCTTGTAAAGTTTTTTATGATCTTTATATGTAAGAGTATTGCCTTGATCCTTCCTATGGACAAAAATCCCATCATAATATTGATCCTCATCAACTCTATCATGAGCCATCCATCCAACACTTAAACAAAATTTAATAGGCCTTGACAAGCATGCACTAGAACTATGCTCGCAAAAATGTTATGGCCAAGATGTCCCTAATCACATGATTCATCATGTGAGAGAGTCATTGAAACAAATAAAATAAGAATGGACACCTATGTAGAGAGAAAAATGGAACAATCTCATAGGTGAGATGATGGATTTAGGTTGTTACATTCAAATATTAAGGACAACCAAAATTTCCTTGAGGAATAGTAGGTCTAACCTCGCCAATCTCATGTGCCTATATATACACCACTTTAGCCTTCTATTATGCCATCCATTTCTCCTCAAGAAATAATTATAAATGACTCTTTGAGTATGCCAAGTTCTTCATACATTTCTCAGACCTACCCTTTTTGGAGATCTATCCAAGAGAGATATCAAAGAAAGAAGGAGATTATTGTGGAACAACCTGGTATTAAGACCTAAGGTTCCATCCTTCCTCATGAACCGCTTATGAAGTCCTTCAGAGTTCTAAGTTGGAATTGAGTGGTGAAGTCATGGGGTAGGCAAAGTGAGGAAAATATATATTTGAAGACCCAAGTTAAATAAAGATCTAAACCTATGCAAACCTCTCTCATCCCTCCTCAAGAGTCTTCTTATGTTCCCTATCTTCATGAAGCCACCGAACACCTTAAAGAGAAGATATTCCAAGAGAATATACTAAGGCAAATCAAAGATTTGGAGATGAAGATAAGGAAAGAGGAGGAGAAGTAGAATTAGAAGGCTAAATAAGAGCCTCTATCTTCTCCATATTAGAACCAAATCATGTAGTCTATAAAACCTAAAGATACTCAACCCCCATCCATCCCTCCTCAATAATCTAGGTCATTTCCATCTTGGAAATCCATCCAGAGAAATATGCAAAAGGAGGAAATGACTATCAAAGATAAACATTCGGACCAAAGAGGTGTCATATATGTCTCATCTCTCTTGGATTCATCCCAGGAATATCCTATGCCACTCCTTGAAGAGGTAAGTAGTAAACTCCAGATTAAACTCACAACTAATAATAATGGATTATCATAATCAAAAGAGGAGATAATTATTGGGACACCACTTGGAAAGAGAGAACATGTTTTAACCTTTCATAATGTTGAAGAAGATGAGTTGTATGAGCAAGTACAAGTTAAAAATGAGATCCAACAAGAAATTGACCATTAGTAATAGTTGTACCATGATTTCATGAGTGATATTGATGAAATAAAGATGGCAGACTTGGATGATGAGATGTCACAACAAGTTGGATCTTATTTAAGGTTTTCATTATTGTTTTAGAGCATCAAAAGGACAATGTTACTCTAGGGATGTCAAAAAAAATGAGAAGGTTGGTATTGATGAGAGATTGGTATAAATGGTAGACATAAATGAGATTGAGATATATCTTATTGAAAAGGATTAATTAATTGATAAGGTGGACAAATAATTTACCATGAAGGGAAATGACCAAGATTGGGTAGAATATGCAGAGCTCCTTGATGATCCTAGAGAACTTACAACAAAGAATAAACCCAGTCTTACTGAGGAAACCATGGAAATCAAATAGGTATGATTTATTGAACCACTATTAGAGGTTGTAAATAATGAGCCATTTGAGGAACTTGAGTCTATCTGGGTGCACATAACTAACCTATTTGGAGCTACCTGATTCTTACTAATCATCTTGCTAATGAAGTTTGAAAATATAACAAAGAAGAGGGAGGCATCAAGACCAAGGTTAAAAGAGATACATACCTCATCCAATCCCTCATCTCATAATTCAATAAGGTTATAAAACTTTCCTTTTGATCTAAGAGGGAAGGTACACATAGTTTAAAGCTATATATATTAGATTATTTTTATTTAAATTCCTCTAAGTGTAGTTTATGTCACATTTGTTTATTGTCCCTAATTTGTTTTAGGTTAAATTCCTTCAATAAGTGCCTTGGGTATTCTATCTTATTTTTCTTTCTTGGTCATTTGTATTTGTTTTAAAATAGGTTAAAGAAAGATTGGTAGCCAATTCTAGATTTGGGTCAATATGTTGTATCCAAGTAGAGACTCCATGCCCAATACACTAGACTAGGAACATGGTCTAGGTTATCTTGCATAGATAGGCATGCAACCCCTATGAGTCACCAAAGATGTTGGCCATTTTTGGCTAACATATGTGTTAAGCACAAAATATACTGAGAGGGGGGTGAATCAGTATATATATCTTATAAAACTTTCCCTTAATCAAACATTCAAGATATGCAATAAAACTCAAATAATAAACATCACACAAGAAAGAGAAAGACACTAGATATAACGTGGAAACCCAATGTGGGAAAAACCATGGAGAACAATCTCAAGTATATTAGTGAGAACAAACCCACATGAGCACCATACCCCTTTGTTGAGTACCAACCTCAGCTAAAATTCATGAGCACCAACCCATAGGAGCTTCAAACCCCTTTGTTGAGCATAAACCTAGCTATCATTCGTGAGCACCAACCCACATGAGCATCAACCACTTTGTGTATACCACACACCTATCTCTCAATGTTGCTATATCAACAAATGATAGTTCAATACAACATCTCTTTGCTCTCTCTCACCTTTGCTCTTCTAAGCTAGATATAACAAATATAAATCATATTCAACTCTCATAATTGCTCTTCTAAGCTAGATAATACAATATCAAATTAACCTCACACTTCCACATTACAAATGGCTACTCAAGCCTTTATTTACAGCTTTCCAAATGACCTTTGGCCTTCCCCCTTTGCGACCCTTCAATCCTCATGGAAAATGGTGCCAATCTTGGATGACCCTTCATATTCAAGCCTTTGAAAAGTCATGTGGTGACCCTTCATGACCAAAAACGTCCTTCCCACTTTTATCCTTATCTTTGGTGACTCTTCATATTCCTCAAAGTGCCTCTTCATGATAAATTGTGCCCTTATTCTTTTGTCTTCACTTGGTGACTCTTGGTATTCGCCAAGATGACTCTTCATGGGAAAATGCATCCCATCCTTCTTTTGTCTTTACCCTGTGGCTCTTCGACTTCTCCATGGGCCCTTCTTTTGTCTTATATGCAACCAAAAATATATTCATTAATATTAAATAAATATTAACTCACATTAGCTAAGATAAACAATATTAAATGCAATGGGGCCTTTATCACCAATAATGCTAAACCTTTGACATCAATGACAATATTTCCAATAATATGAAAATCTTGCATGGTTTGATGAATTAGTAATCAAAGGCTTAGAAAAAAGTCTATCAATATAAAATAGAGAGGATCTAAGTAGGTTATCATATGTTCTAAGTATTCAAAAGAATGGACCAGGTTGTATAAACCTTGAAAATTCATCAGCATCTTGAGATATTTATCAAAGGATGAATTATGAAAATTTGAGGGTAGACCATCACTAGGACATCACAAAGAAATGAATGGACCATTCCACTTATGTAATTTTTATCTTCACTCAAAAAGCCTTGCATAACCAATGGATCATGCACAATTATAGTTCTACATGCAAGGATCATCCTTTAAAATTTCCATGCCCACGTAAGCTTTATGGATCAAGTTATAAGCTGTTAAAGTTGGACTTGCAACATAATACATTCACATTAATGTCAATTTTAAACTTGAGCAAAACAAATCCTTTTAAGCTTAAATTTGATGGTCACATAAATGTTAATGATAGTCATGTGAACATGATTTGATGGGAACGAGGATGTCAATTTTAAGCCCATGAAATAATCATTATATTTCAAATAATGTGTCCCAATAAATCTAATGGTCCTCACTTGATCATACATCTTAATCCAATGATGTGAGATGAGTCAAATAATTAAAGAGCTCAAGATATTGACACCTTACATAAGCACGTGAAGCTCCAGATTGATAGTGAATCTTGAGATCAATGTACATTTGACATGTGGCATAAGCTTGGATAAGACTGACAATTCAAGGTCAAGATCAATGGCTAGTACTTGATCATATAGATTAAGATCGATGGTGTAAGCAATGGTCAATATGTCAAACAAATTGAGTTAGATCTCGATAGTAAACTAGAATAAAGGTGAGCCCAAGACTTTTGATGGAAGTTGAGAAGCCATTTTTGATAGAAGAAATTGGGTTTTATTGGGTCATCATTAATCCATTAAAGCTTGATATAATGCCATTAATGGGACACACCAATGTAGACAAGGTGATTAAAAACATATGGGACTATTATTAAGGCTAAATATGGACCTCTAATTTGTAAATCTATAGTTTGAAGGGTTATTTCTTCAACTATATTCACCATTTTTAATAAGGATCTCTATATACAATGAACTCTTGGTTCTTACAGAGATAGAATGGGTCTACTTAGACCTATTATAATCCATAAAAGGGGTTATATAGTCTATAGGTCCACATTAATATAAAGGCTATAGGAAAACCAATAATATTATATTAGTTTGTCATCTATAGTGGACTTATGATCTTGGGAAAAATATGGATGATTAATTAAAAGGGTCTCATCTATCAACATGGCTCCATCCTTGATAAAGTAGCTATTAATCACCATTCATGGCATGGCACTATCAGTTTTTAATTTTGAGGATTTGAGCCTCATGAACATGTCAAGTAGACTTAGGGTCCCAAGGTGGTAGATTGGTAGTTAGAGAATCAGTTAAGAACATTGATTCTACTCAAATATACTTTATCATCATTCATAATAAACCCTTGTCTCTAGTGGGATCTCTTTGCTAATGAAAGGAGCTTGAGGAATACTGGGACAAAGGGAGGTCCATTTATTGATCAAGGCATGCATAAGAAAGTAAACAAGGAACTACCACCTCAACTTTTGATCATGATGACTTTTCTCCACTCTCTAATGCTTTGTTCCCATCTTTCTCTCTCTCTCTCTCTTTCTACTATATATAGAATCTTTTGAGCTAAAAAATGAATCCTATCAATATTTTCTCTACTCCCTCTCTTGGGCATGACTAAACTCTGGCAAGATGGAGGCTGTAATATCTTGAGATTATTATAAGACTATTTTTTATATTCCATTGTTATGGTATAGGGTGTACATGTCAAATTTGCATATGTGGTATAAATCTCTCCCTTGTCAAGTCATGATCTCACCTAGTTACTAGTTTGTCTTGTTATGCAGGTCATGTTTAGTGTTCTACATCTCTTGGTTGAAGCCCACATGTGGATACTATGACTGGATAGTGTCTTACATTATACCTTTCCATCATTTCCCTTAGCTCTTGATCATTTGGTGAAGCTATGCATGAAATTTTGATGTATGACAAATGTTTGGAATCCTAGATCTAGCATTGTGCTTGTTTCATTAGTGTTTAAGAGTCAAGTAGAGTAGATCAACCATAATTTAGGTGCATCATCATTGTTATCTTAGGTTTACCTTCCATTTTTTTTCCTCTCTCTCCTTTTTCCATAGTAATTAGTAGGTTTTAGTATTGGGAATGAGCTAAAGGTATGCATCAGTGGATCTAGCTTTGTTAAACATCCTAGAGGTCTGACCCTATTATAGGATACCCACAACCTGGGGTTAGTCCCATGTTGAGCTAGATTTGGAAGTAGTACCTAAACACTTTAGCTTCCATTTAGGGTGAAATCTAGATCTTTAATACATGGTCTTCAAGTTCATATATAAATCTCTAATAGACTACAACCACTGCATACCAAGGACTACATCTATGTCTCTTATGCTTACCACATAAAATTCATCTTTGAGCTCATAATTTCCTAGTTGAATTCTCAAGTTTTGAGTCTTCATGGTGCATGTGAGGGTGAATCCATCGGCTATCATCACCTTGAAACCATCAAAATCTTCTATTTTAATTCCCCTTCTAGCTACAACCCCTTCATCAATAAAATTGTGTGCAGCACCTATGTCAATAAGAACAACTATTTGTTACCCACATAATACTCCTTAAACTCTAAAAGAAATAATTCTTTAAAATCTAGAGAGTTGGGCAAGTGTGACCCCACTTTCTTATTCCTTTAATTATTTTGAAGATCTTTCTTTCTCTTGATCTTCCCAATTAGATTGCAAATTTGATTTTTTAGTATCAGATTCATCATCTGAATAGTACTCAATTTGATTAACTGTGGCATTAGGTAAGCACTTGTGATTTGGTCCCCATGGATCCTTACAAGTGAAACATAATTTATTTCTCTAGAGATCATTAAGTTGGTCTAAATACAACCTTGTGGGATCTTTCTTAACCTAATTTGAATCTTTGTGGAAGTGTTTCTTACCCTTGTCCTTTTTTTGGAACCTTTTTTTATTGAGATTCGATTATATAAATAGAGGACTCCATGTCTCTTGCATTTTTAATTTATTCATGTAATGTGTGTGGGATGATATCCTTAATCCAACCTCTCAAGGGATTAGAGAGACCATCAACAAATAGGACAATCAATCTCCTATCTAAAATATCAGTCACTAGCACTGACAATCTTTGGAGATAAACAATGTAAGTATCTACTAAAATCCATTATTTTAGTTTTGCTAACTCCTTGAAGTGCAACTCAATATCCTTCTTATCAAAATGTTTAAATAACCTTTATGTGAATTTAACATAATAGTTGATCTGATCATGGCCCAAGGTAACCATTCCATGGTACCACCATTCATTTACACAACCATCCAAATGGGGAGTTGCATATTTAATTGCTTCATTTTCAGCCATATGACTAAGTTAAAAATAAGTGTCAAGCTTTTCACCCAATCTCTAGTGGTGGTCTTCTTGGAACCATAAAAATATAGAATAGACAACTTACCCACCTTTTTTGTAACTTAATATCCTAGTTTCTTCCACTCCCACCTCTATGGGGTTTATCCCTTTGTCTAAATTCTATATAGTCATTAAATGGATTTTTAGATTGGAAACCTACATTTAATCCTTGACAATAACTCCATATTTGAGCATATATTTCTTAATCATTGGGATCATCATTCCCTTCTAAAGTGTTACCCATCATAATTAAGTTAGGTATGGAAGGTCTAGAGTTGATCAAACCATTTAAATTTTGCATCTAAATAGCTCTATTATTGTCTATATGGGATCCTTATGCCCCATTATTACCATTGTTCCTTGTATTACTATTATTGCCCATCATTTGAGCAAGAATCTAAGTAATTTGCTATTGCAATTGAGCCATTTTTTGATGATATTGATACATATGTTGAGTCATCTACTACATCAATTACTCATCAAATTATCTAGATTGGATGGCTCTCCCCTTCTATCTCCCATTACAAATGGGTCTTTGTTAATTATTTCATCTCTTTCTCCCATTGAATCAAAAACTATTTCTTTTGTTTGTAATTTCCTTTGCTCTCTTTTCTAGTATTTGATTTATCTTTGACTTGGAAAATAAAAAAACATAAGGCCTACATGCTGGCAAGATCACCATCTATGATACCACTACAATATATTTCTAAGGATAATTAGTATATTTTTTTGTATTTTCTAAAAATAACTTACAATGACATAATTGAATTATGCAAAAATGAGACACACCAACACTAATATTTATTTACTAACTGAATAAATACATAGATAACCATTAGGAATATATATAACATATAAATATCATAATGCAATTGCTTAAAAATAAAGTCCTTTGAAGTACCAGTCTAGTTTTTGTATGAAACCACCTTAAGCCAACTAGGGAGGATCTCTCACCACTAAAACTAGCAAACCTTAGAGGGTTTTCATCCTCAAATATTTATTTACTCCAAGGGTTTTTGTCCTTAGGATATAAATAAGATGAACCAAGTTTAAACTTCACAAATGGGGTGGTTTAATGATATTTAACATGCCTAACCAAGGGAGAGAACAATCATTTATAGAAAAATTACAAATGAGAGGGTGAAAATAATAACAAATGAGGAGAGAGAAATAATTATGCCCCATATCCATATGGGCATAAATGGATCAAAGTTGGTATGCTTGACCCATGTGCAAGGGTCAAAGTGGATGGCATCTTCATGATGCATCTTGACTTCCACCATGTGCCTCCAAAATGAGTGGGAATCTCTTTTCCAATTTATCCCCCACTTCAATTAAGAATAGTGAATTTATGTCCCACTATCCCATGTGCTCACACATCACCTTTTGAATTATTAAAAAATACTTCACATGCCAAATCAATATACCCACTAAAGGTGGCAAACCTTTGTAATTTTCTTCTAAAATTAGAAACATGTGATTTATTAGAGACAAAAAAGCCTGTTTCCTAGTAGATTACTATGCCCCACTCCATAACATTCACTATATTCCATGGGACATCCTTTATGGGCCATGCCATATAATCCACAAGCCACATCATCTATTTAATCATTAGTTACATCACCTACCACATCACCATGAATAGTGATATTATATAATAACACATGAATAGTGCCTATGTGAATAGTGACTTGACCTCAATTATTCCCTTATATCACCCAACTTAGCCTACAGTAATTAAATAGGATAATGGTCTTCTACAATTGTCTCATTAGGAAGAAAGAGACACTAAAAAATATTGTCACTTAAAATTTTCACCCTTTGAGGAGGTGTTTCAAGCCTCCTCACCCAAGTGACTCAATGAAAACACTCCTAGGTTTTGGGTGACCTAAAGATGGAGTGCATATCTAGAAATGGCTGGTTCCCCTGATGAATCACCTAATATAAGACTAACTCTACTTGAAATGCAAGGAAAATGAATAGAAGAGGAAAGGGATATAAGAAAACTAAACTAAAAAAATAAGAGGTGATGTACCAAAAAATAGGATTGTTGACTTTTTAAGCATACACAATGAAGTTAAAAGAGATAATGGCATACACAACTCAATCTTGAACTATCTAAAATAAGTGTTTCATAGTGAGGTAGAGAGATTTATGGAAGCATTATGAGTGGAAACATTCATCACCATGACTAACCCTTCATAAAACATAAGCCTACATAGACTATGATTTGCAAAAGAGTGTTTACTTACATAGGGGTGAAGTGAAATTGGACACAATTAAAGGGAAAAAACATAACCATGAGAATAGAATTAACAACCCATATAACACACATATAATGAAAACCATGATAAGGTAAAAATCAGATCCATTATTCTTCAAAGGCATTACAAACTTTCCAAGAATGAGAATTATAAAGGAGAGAGCCATGCATATATAGAATTTTGAAGAGAGAAGAGAGGAGAGAGAAAAGAAAAGGGAGGAGAAATTTTTTGACTCACTTCACATGGGATTCATAGTAATCAATAGTGAATTTTGTTCCCCACATGTGAAAAGTCAAAATATGCTCCACCTTTTTATATTTTTCTCCCACCTTTTTTCTAAAGTCCAAAACAACTTTTTGACTTTGTCTGGACATGAAAATCATGGACCTCCTTAGAAATTTGACCCATATCTTACCCATGTCACTAAAATCACATGAAATATTCCATGTGGGCCATTCCATTCCATATCACATATACTCCACCTCATCATTATGCCACATCATCACTATGTCACATCACCATGCATAGTCACTATGAATAATAATCATGAATAATATCTACGTGAATAGTGTTTAGTGAATAGTAATCTTACTCCCATCACTAAACATGGTGTGAGATCATGAAGATTAGGTAAATATTTCAATCCATGTTTAAAATAAATGGTGATTAGAACAGTTAACATTTTATTGAGCTCTGCATATTACTTGCATGCTAAGCAAAGATGGGTAGCCTTATGTAGTCCATTGGGCATGGAGTCATATGTGTTTCATCATAAACCTAATTATTATAATGGCTACTCTTCCTTGAAACAATCTCAAAGAATTGAAATATACCTTCCCCACAAGTGAGGAATAATGACAACTTCATGTGCATGTAAGTGCTTGGAGGAAGGGAAAACAACTAAACTACTAAAACAATGTGCATATAGTCACTTAGAGAAAATAAAACAATTAATCTACTATTACAGTGTACATGTAGTCACTTATAATAAAATAAATGCAACTAACCTACCCTAAACTAACCAATTATAAGGTCATCTACATAAATCCATTGATTGGTTGTATAAAATAGATGCCCTTTCTTGCTAATCTAGACTGCTTTACATGATTTAGGACAACCAACCAAAGGTGGAGAAAAAATATATTTTCAAAAAATTTATGATATGCTTTTCCAAGGGCATAAGCAAAATCACTTTCCCAATCCATTTGAATAGATACATAGTTATCTTGGAGTGGATGAGTAAGCTGATTTTACTCTTTTTATTGCTTAATGTTGTGCTTTAGATCAAGCACAACATGTGGTGGATCCTCTGTGTTATCTTCCAACTAGGCCAGGTACTTGATATGACACCCTTTTATCAAAACAAATTTTGAACAATTATACTTTTCTTATCTTTTGCATTTTCTTACTCCATCATTTTGTTCCTCAGTCATAATCAAATTATGGTCTCCTTGAAGAGGAACATAGCTTGATCCCAAGATCTCAAATAAGTCTTGTAACTCTTTATCACTTATTGGTGACTGCAAACTGATCTTGAGATGATTATGATCTTATTATTGAATCAAATGATCCTCTTGAAAAAAATTTCACCCTCAATGTCCTCTATCACACAAAGTGGCATCTCATCAAACAAGTTGATAGTTGGTTCAGTGGTAGAAAGAGGGTTTCAAATGATTATCTCTACATCATAATCACTTGCAACATCATCCTCTTTGGCTGAATTATCTTCATTTTCTCTCCATACAATAGGTCTTCCTTTATAAAGGGAGATGGTGGGAGGGCAAGAGGGTCCACTTTGTGACATAGGAACATAAGACATTATGGGTTGCTTTTGGTGAAGAGTGGGATGAATATGCTCATGAGTTGGATTTAAAATTGAAGAAATATTCTTCAAACTTGGAAACTCGGGGGTAATGGGCTCATTTGGAAGATTGGGATGAGTTAATGAAGGGTTTGAAGAGGCACTCCCAAAATTTGTAAGCTTCCTTAGTTTTCCTTCTACAACTTTATCCATCTCTTGAATTTGGATTGGCACATGAGGAGTAGATGTAAAGCTTGGAAATATCCTTAATTGAGGAGTTTGAGGAATTTGAGGAAGCATGGGTGGAGATTTCTTAGATATAAGAGCTCTTAGTGGATGGTGAAAATACTATTTTTTATCTTTATCAATACCCTTCATCTATTTCTCATAATCAATCCACATATCTTTAGCACTTTCTTGGGGCTGATTAGGAGAAACATAGCTTGTAAAGGGTTGATTGTAAGCATGATTAGGTTGGTAAGAAACATAATGATATCCATATGGGGAAAAAATGGGTTCATTTTAAAATTGATATGGCTCAATATAGGGTTGGTATGGATCATTATATTATTGATAAATAGGTGTAAAATATAAATTCCCTCCATATCCAACCATAAAACTTCATGTGGAAAGAAAAAATAAACTTGGAAAGAATACATGGGATGTTAAAACTAGTTAGATGAACTTGGAATCACCATTGATGTTTGTGTTCATGCCTCTAAAGTTTGATGTATTTAAGAGTAGCATTGATAACCCTTCAATAGATGATGTAAGGATCATCAAACTGCATCTCACTAGGCATGCCATAGATTATTGTCACTTAAATGTTGCACCCTTTGAGGAGGTGTTTTAGGCCTCCTCATCTAAGTGACTCAATGGAAACACTCCTAGGTTATGGATGAACTAAATATGGAGTGAATCTTCAAAGAGGGTTGGTTCTAATAATAAATCACATAATATAATAGTAACTCTACTAAAATTACAAGGAAAATGGATAGAAGAAGAAATTAATAGAAGGAAACTAAACTAAAAAATAAGAGGTGATACACCAAGAAATGTGATCCTTGAATTACTTAATCATACACAATGAAGTTAAAAGAGCTAATTGAATACACAACTCACTCTTGAACTATATATCATAAGTGTTTCATAGAGAGATAAAGAGATATATGGAAGCATTAGGAGGGGAAGCATTCATCACCATACTTAACCCTATATAAAACATAAGCATCAACAGACTATGACCTAAAAAAGAGAGTTCATTTGCATAGAGGTGAATAAATAGGCACTCCTTCAACTTTAAAATGTTCAACCTTTTTATTCCATTTGATACCATCAATATACAAAATGTAATGAGATGTAAAGCACATAACATGATAATGTGTATGAACATGCACATTTAATTTCTTATGGAAGAGCAAAAAGATTTCACATTTCACACCACACTAGAACCAAACTAAATTGTAACATCTTTAAAACACACTAGATTATACTGAAATTGATCAACTTGGTGATAGGAACCTCACTCCCTCCTCTTTGAAAAGATATTCATTATTTCACCTCACTTGGTATTAAGCACCACATCCAATACCATTTTTATAAATTGGCTTAGAGGCACCACTTATTGTTGCTCCTTTAATATTTCTTCCAAACAAACCATTTCCCATACTCCACTTATGATAATTACATATAAGCAGTAATAATAGTGTTAGAACCCAAATTTTGTATTGATTTATTGTAAGTACTTTTTGGAATATGTTGCAATAGATATGGGCATAGAAATAAACCTAGGTGCAAGAGAGACAAGGTGAAAAATTTCTTGGTGTAGGAGAATCAAGTCATGAGGAACAAGGATGAAAAAAAAATGGAGGAACTGAGGACATAAGATTCAAATAATTAGCATATGACTTGAACTAGGGAATAAAATGCAAAAATGGTTAGGAAACAATTTGTTCAAGCATCAAAGAATAATAGTCAATTATGGATCTAACACTAGCATGTGAGAATATTGGATCATGATAATGCATATATAACATAAAGAAGATATAGAGGTAGTTAGGACCAAATCAATAGGAATTCATTGTAACAACTTCCCTTGCTCATTATTTTAGATGGTCATTGGTAAGTCATCATTATTGATATTAATATTTTAATATAATGATCAATTTAAAACCATGTATAAATAACCCCTATTTTAACTTATAAGAGTTTTTGTTGTAATGGTAATCTTGTAATTGTAATATTGATCTTAGTCATAACCCTAATGTGAAATTCAATGTGTATGGTTATCTTTGATATGTAATGGCATAGAATACTTGTGTTGATTGAAATAGATTTTGTAATATTTTTATGGAAACAATGGTACCACTACTCTTTTTCTTGATTTGAACCTATCTTTTTTTATGATGAATAGCTTAAGTATGGAATGAGAGAATTGTTAGGACTAGATATACTATGATGTTTATGGTTAGAACTATGTGGTTGTTCAAGCACCATAGTATATAAAACTTAATGCATACACCATCACACAATAGAACTGACTATAACTATTCTTAAGTTACATTTTTTTGGTGAGTGTGCGAGATCATTTATCATGTGATATGCTACTGTGTTAGCTTATTGGACCTCTTATTCTATTTAGGTCCCTGACTAAGATAAGTCATGATAAACTAAAGGAAAGGACCCCAAGATTTTGATTTCATTATCTAAACCCATTGCACTTTTTATCATGATGGTAAGAAATTGGTTGAGTGAATTTCTTTAGAAAATATCAAGCATTGGATAGATATAGTAGAAGAAAACTTTACACTCTGATATCTTGAACCAAGAATGTTTACACGTACATGGGTAGAGTAAGATCTATATGATTCTATGTATGAAGCATTATTTTTATAATTACCCATGCACTTACATTCTTTGCTTTCAACATATTCATAAAATCATTCATGAAGTTATGCATGGAAGAATTCTTGGTTAGTAGAGAGTCAGACGGCCTTGGCCAAACTAGAAACTACTTGGACATGTGTAGTAGACATCGAGTGGAAAAGAATGCTTAAAATTTATATTTTAGAATATAGTCTCTACATATTCTTGACCAAAATAAGCATAGTTCAACTTCCTAAGATATCCATGTGGAAGGTATATAAAATAATTCCATTTAAATATAAAGAGCTTATGGTTGATTTTGGGCTTGAGAACTTTTCTATAGATGGCTAAACTCTTTCACACATGAGTAGTACGATTGGTGGAGAAATGGAGGGGTATATATTAGCATGAGATTGGGATTTTCAACATGAAATTTAGGTAATAGGAACTACACAATAAAAAGTATGATGAGGCCAAGTGAGGGGTCAATAGGAAGCTACCACAAATGACACAAGAATCCATAAGAGAATGGAAAGTGTAGACACCAAAAAATTTCACACCACAATTCTAAATGTCAAAACACACCTACACCACCTTCGGACCCCTTGGGACCAATTTGGCCCTTTGAACCCTAATCAAACCTAATGATAGTTAGTTTAACAAATTGACTAAACCCATCATTTAACCCACTTTCTACCTTAGCCCTCAATTGCCAATGGTTAGGATGATTGTCAATGGTCACCTTGACTTTTGATGATTAGGTTGTACTACCTAACCAACTAATCACCCACATCAAATACATCTTAATTTTATAAAAATAACTAGTCTAAATCCATGTGTGAGCCATTGTATGCATGAATTATAATTATAGATCCTAGTTAACATATTGTTGTACCTCTCCTTCATTATTTATAAGATGAGAGGAGAAAGAGGTGAAAATGGATCTACAACTATCAATATCTTTTGCATCTAGATCTTTCTTTTGTAGGTGTTTTTCTAACAATCTAATGATCTAGCCATCACAGTAGAGAGCCAACTTTCCATCACCCCTTAGTTGATAACCAAGTACCATTACTCTACCAAAATCATGCTAGACTCTATCAATAAGACAACCACCTCAACCACTCATCTGACCTACCTTATATAAGTTAATTATTTGTTTTCCATTATTTAATTACTTTATTTATATTTCATAATCAACCTAGCACAAACATGTCTCCTAGAATTTCCTTCTAGAATATTGTCAATTAGCTATTTATTACCTATAACCTACACATAGTAATTTCTCTTGTTTGATGTGACCATCGACTGTCTATCCAACCACAAATGGTTGCCTCAACCACCAATGGTAAACTTAACCACAGATGGTCACATCAACCATCGATGGTCACTATGGTAGAAAATAATAACAATCTATTTTCACCCACTTACCCTCAACCAAACCCAACTTTTTGTGTCTTTGCCTATTCATAGACCCATGTCCTATTTTTTGAAGCACACTTGATCTATTTGGCATTAGTATTAACATGTTTATTATTATATTAACATTTTAATCTATTTCTTTTATCAATCATTTCTTGTGTTCAATTTTAGTAGATTTTGATTATTGATACAAGTACCTTATATTTTATTTTCTAAACTTAATTTTTTAAAATGTGTGGATTGATAGCCCCTGAGGAAGCTCTTACTTCCAGGATCTAGCTAGTGGTAGGCAATCCACCTAATTATATATATAACCAACCATTTACTTTAGTGTTATATTATTTGTAGGCCATTCTCCCAAGCCAAATAGGATTTCTTCACAATCATCTAATTCAACATGTGCACAATCAGATAAGTTTCTCAACCATATTCGTATTTAGTTTTTTCTTCTTCCCTTTTCAAAATATAAGCTAAAATTCACTAAAACATTCTATCATGCTTGATGGGACCCTTGAATCTTTACTTGGGTTTATTTTTTTGCATCTATATTCTCTCTTCTCTATTATATGCTCATAAATGAAACCAAAATTTCCTTTTGGCTTAAAATTCACTGCATACATTGATTTCTTTCAAGTTTAGTCCACATAGGTTCAGTTAAAGCATAATAATTTTATCGTAGCATAACTCTTACTGCACACACTAAGCCAAACCACCTTTACCAATAAAACATCAAAGAAATTGAGACACGGCCCAACTGGAATTTCATCACCTAGTGGTCACCTTACCCTTTCTTGGCAATCCTACTTAGAGGTCATTACCAAAGGGAGAACCAAATCAGCTCTCTAGTTGATTATAAACTCTAAAAATAGGTATATATTGGCTAAGAACCCAACACCCTTATCACTATGGTGTGTGAATTGAGGGGGTAGACCCCAATACCAAAACACATATTGATTTCCAATATAGATTCTTTTTGAGATCCTAAACAACTTGAAATCAACCATAGAATTCTTTTTCAGTACCTACTCTACAAGTTAATTTTAGTCACACAATTTATTGAAAGCATAGGGCATAACCCAAAAGAGAGACTAAAAAGAACCTTTAGGACTTAAAGTTCATTTTAGAGTGTGATTAATTTCCTTGATCATTTATTATCTTCTCTTTATTTGAGTGGTGATACTATTTGTGTATTCTCTCTCCCTTACCTTGGATGGTTCTAACTCACCAGTACCAAAAGAACCTAGCTGAGAAAAACTCATCACCAAACCAATCAACCTATTCTACCTCCTCATCCATAGAATATGTTTCTAAACTAGAAAACTCTCCTCATCTTTTTGGAAGCCCTTATTTCCCTTGGGAAGTTCCCCAAGGAGATACAAACTTTGCCACCTTCTTAGATAACAATCATGTGGCCCTTCAACATTATCTTAACACCATGCCCCATCGTACCCATACTTTAGTTCCACATGTGGACCCACCTTATGAGAAACACTTCTATTACCACAATCACCACCTAACCACTGACTATGTAAGCTTCTTCATCCACTAATTATCCCTTTGATACTATTGTGGAAAACCAACTTGCCCAACCTACAAACACCCTTATACCTTCAACCCCCACCAATAATGGCTCTACCTTAAGAGAAACCCAACCAATATCCACCTATACTCCCCTCACCATAGGAGTACCTATAACTAGCATTATCAACCTTTCATCAACTACCCTTAATCTGCTAACCACTACCCCAATTTAAAATCTTGTGTTGTCTATACCTTCTAACTTACCACCAATCAGTACAAAGGTCACTACCCTTGCTATGATCACCAACCTAACCATTTCTCCTACCCAATAGGTGCCCATTACACTAAACTTGGGTTACATCCCTAACCCACAAGGGCATGTACCTCTACCTATTACCTAACCACCTACATTTGCCTACCCCTACATAGCATCTACCCAATCACCAGTGTCCAAATACCAATATGTGATCACTCCTTAACCTCCCACCCATTATTAGTATGTCACCCAACCACCACAATAATATGCACCTTACAACCCTTTAGGTACAAACCCCCAAGCATACCTAATGAAAATGCTCATGGATAAAATGACTACCTTAGAGTCATCTATTTCTAGAGCTCACAACATCTTATCATATGACTAGATCTTTAATGAGCCCATTTACCCCCCTGTCCCTATCAGACCATATCCTCCTTAGTGGGAACTCCACAAGTTCTCTAAATTTTAGAATAAGGAGGTTCCCCAATAACACCTCAAGGCATTTAGCCATGCATGTTATTTGATTACCTATGATAATGCCCTCTTTCTCCATACCTTCCCCATGTCCATATCTAGTCTAGCATTAGACTAGTATAATGTCATAACCAAATACTCTTTATTCTCCTTCACCCAGTAGGCCCAAACATTTTTGGATCACTTTTTGATAAATATCTCAAAGAAGTTTTCCATCACTAACCTTTACTCTATTTGGTAATTTGATGATGAATCTATTGCTGATTTTGTAGCTCATTGGAGAAGCCTAATCACTCAACTTTCCTTCTCTTTAACCTAATTTGAATTGATAGAACTTTTTGCATAGGCATTTACCAAGCACATCTCCTATACATTATGTGTTTAGAGATTCAGATCTTTTGATGAAGCTTTTACCATGGAACATAATCTAGAAAATAGAGCCATCGATGAAGGAAAGCTAAAGTTGAAAAATAAGAACTCTACCTACAAACCCAATGAGGCTTCCTCATCTAAACCAAGCAACCAAACCAATACCAATGCCAAGAGAAAGGGAACTAAAAATGTGGTTGTCCTCAAAACCACTCCTCCACCATCTGTCAACCAACCAAATTCCTCTAGATCCTCAAAGCAAAACATGAAAAACTAGAACAATCAAAAGAAATTTACTCCAATTGGAGAATCTTATGCTTCAATCTTGGATAATTTACTGAAGGCCAACATCATAAAAATTCATTGTATCAAACCCCCTAAATAATTTTATTCTTCTCATCTTTCACCTATTTGGTATAATGAGAGTTATCTATGTGCTTTCCATCGAGTAGTATGGCATGATGTTTGTAGGTGTAATACCTTCAAAAGCATTGTCTAATCCCTCATTGACAAAGGAGAGCTTGTGTTAGATAACCCCAATGCACCTCAAAACCAAAATCTTGACATTTTTAGGCAACCTTTTCCCAATCATGAACCTACCAAAAATGAGAGAAACAATGTTGAGTGTTCTCATGATGCCCATACTATCAATATGGTTCTTGACACACTTATTACTGAAGAACCTACCACCCAATCTATCTATTATTTACCCTCTCCACTTATTAAGGTAGTGGATTTACCTTCCCCTCTTTTGGAGACCCAAATTGAGGAACCACCCCTTTCTCCTCCTCCACTTATTGAGGTAGTGTAGCCATCAACCCCTCCTTCAACTGACATACTAGAACAAGCACCCATTTTACCTTCTCCCTCAATTACCGATAAATTTACTACCCCTTTGGAAATCATTCCCAAATAATAAGCCACCATGTATGCACCTCCCATAGAGGACTCACCCATACAAACCTTTCATCCTTTGATTGAGGAAAAGGATGAGGTCACCATTCCCCTTTCTCAACCTATGGGTTTATCTTTCAATCCCACTATCCAGGGATTAAAACTAGTATATAAACCATTCTCGAGGTTAGTGTAGAAATTGGAATTTATCTCCAACCCTGACATGAATCAAGCCACCTTTTTGTATAAATTAGGGTTACCTTACATCACCAAGCAATAACCTCCAACCACATCCTTGGTAGACCAACCCACCACTCTTATTATCCAAACCCCTATATTACCAACCATATTGATAAAAACCTCTACCAACCTAATAATTTATCAACCATCTAATGCACCCAAACCCCCAACAACCAAATCAACCTCTCTAACCAAACCAACCAAAAACCTTGGCATGTTTCATACATAAAGCCTTAATCACCCATCTATGAAAGTGTAGCTTACCTAACCAAATACAACAATGAAACACAAAACCAAATCAACTAAGGAAGTAAAGCCACCAAAAGGCCAGAAGGCCAAGCTCCTACCTCCCTCAATATTTCCCTTTATCTTGGGGCCTCATCCCTCCACTTTGATTATGAAGATAATTGTCTCAACCAAAACCCAACCCTCATTATTGGTTACACCAACACACTTGCTTTCAGACACACCTATCTTCACCAAGCCATCAATAACCAAACTACCTACCCTAAAACCTCTTGCCTCTAACTTATCAACCTATACCTTACCAAAACCAAAACCATTAACTAAGAACACTACCTTACCCAAACATCCTACCACCAAGACCATTGCTAAAAAGACTCCCATCTCACCAACCAAGAATAAAAACTCTAAAGCCTCTCCTCCTTTAGTTGAGCCTTACTATGTCATATTCAAAAGGTTATTACAAGCTTATTGATTGACCTTACCTCCCATCAAACCATTTGACTCTCTTAGTCCAAAACTAGTCTGGTATAATGACCACCATGTGTGATCATATCATAAGACACTAAGGAATGAAATAAAGAAATATAGGTCTCTCCAAACCATTATCCATCAACTCTATGACAAGGATGATCTATTAATAGATGAACCTATGAAAATCCCATTACCAATCCAATAACCAACAACCACTACCTGACACCTACCTATTCCCCTACTCTCACTCACAGTGATGGGAACCAAGCTAATTTCTAACCCCAACTCTTACCTCTATCCATATTATCCATGTCACACACTCAACAAAAGGATTAAGGGGAAGGCCAAAGTGTCCATCCCATGGACATACCCATCTGTCACCTCCCAACCAATTCAAAATCAAGTGCCTTCACCTTAACAAAACCCAAGGTATCTATCTTGGGTACCTTCTAATCCAACTCATCTAAATCCATCAAGAGAGTGGTGCTCAAATAGCTTCACCAAACCCTAATGAAGATGAGCCTATATGAGTTGATCTCTACTTCACCTCATCATCACCAATCAATGATAGAAAGCATTGTAATCGGTAGAGGTCTAACCTAAAGACCCTAAACCTTTGGTAGCCTTTGTTGGCACTCTCCAAATTTCTAACCTTGTCACCTTTAAGGATTCAAAAACACCTTTTATCCATCTTGATGACTCAAATCCCTATCTCTTTATTACTATTTACATCAACCAAACCTACATCAAATGGGTCATGATTGATGGGGGACTAGTATTAATATCATCTCCTCCTATGCCTATAACAAACTCAACCTGACAAATAATGTCATGTTTGAAACCTCATTCATCCTCCAATCCTTTAACAACACCATGGCCATTATCCTAGGAACTATTATTCTTCATATCTGTTTAGGACCCTACACACTCCTCAAACTCTTCTATGTAGTGGAAGGTGAATTCCAATACACTATTTTTCTAGGATGACCATGGATTTGCTCCATGGGTTGCATCCCCTCTAACCTTCATTATTGCATTAAATTTGAGCATGAAGGTTAGGTTGTCACTATATAAGTTGACCCAAGTCACTTTTCATCATGCAACATGACTTATCATCCTAAAAACATCCTCCTACCTCCATTTAATACACCTTCCTCAACAAAAGATAAGACCTAAACCATGAAAGAGGTAATTATACCTTATTATACCAATGAGGCTGTTTCTATGCTAAATCACTTTCTACATTCAAAAGATAGAGAAAATGAGAAACTAAGAGATGGTCAAGGCTTGTGTACCTGGATGTAGTCTATGCATCGTAATCCAGACGCTGTGAGAACTCCTCTTTGGCTGTGGAGGAATGACACCTGCAAAGAAAGAGACTTGGACACAAAGAATGTTAGATAAGGAGATGGTGGGTTGCCAAGCGAAAGCTTGATCCCAGAAGTATGAAAACTTCCTTAAGGGACGTCAACCCACTAATCAATAAAAAAGTATGTCTGATAAAAGACAGAATGCCAGAATACTGAAATGATAACAAACTAGAAAGGAAAGAGAAGACAAATGCTTACTTGAAAGAAGTTGTCAGCCTGGTCATAGTCACCGAGGTCGAGGGTGTTACCGACATCGGTCAGGAAGGTCGCCGACATCGGTTATACTACCAACGTCGGTAGGGGCACTGGCCGGTGTCGGTCGGGGTAGTAGTCAAAGACGGGTCGGGCCAAGGTTCAGGACTGTAGACAGGGTCTATGGACGCGCAGGTTGGACTGTGGTCTTGTCTGAGGGTCAGGGAGGTTTGTTCAGAGGTCTAAAGGGTTACTTGGAGGTCTGAGTAATTTGTCTTGGGCTTGAGGGACTGAGGATGTTGTCTGGGACTAAACTGAAAGGGTGACAGGGCAAGAGGAAGATGGACAGGAGACAGGGGTCTGAGAAGGCTTTTTAGCCTCTCAGGGGAAGGACAGATCAAGTGGTAGATAGTGGGTAGGATAGATGAATAAAATTAAATGAAAGAATGAAATAAAATAATGAAATTGCTTACCTTTTTGCTTGTTGGTTGAAGAATAGAGGAGCCTGTTGTTGGAGCTACAGAAGACTTGTTGCAAGAAGAAATCACTGATGTAGAGTGCCTGTACCTACTGCTATTGTTTTACGAGGTGGAGAGAAAGGAGAATGTGAATGCCAAAGTGCCAAGAGGATTCTGTTCATGAGGGGGGCTGCAACAGATGTAGGAAATGGTCTTGAAGGCTACCGATACCGGCAGGATCACCAACGTCGACCGCAGGGTAGCTGACGTCGGTAGTAGAAAAATGGGGATAGAGGCTAAAATTAGCCTTTGTCTATTCTTGCATGCTGTCGAGTCAAGGGGTCATGGGGAAAATGGTCATGAGAAGGCTTAATGGGCATGAGAGGAGGATAAAGGGGAGATTTGGGGTAATAAAAGCTAGGAAAGAGGTGGGGGGATCCAAGGTGGCAAGGGTGAGGTGGAAAGGGGGCCACTAAATTAAAATGTTTAAGTTATTTTAATTTAATGAATGGAGGTGACTAAGACAAGGGTTAGGATAATGGGTTGAGGTAGACAAGGGGGGAGAATGAAAGATGACCAAGGTGTAGACACATTTTTGGTGTCTACATTTGCCCCTTTTTGTCTTGTTGGTTGTTCTTGACGAATTGCAAGACAAAAACAAGAGTTGGTTGCCCCAGGTATGGGATGAGGTGTTCCCACCTCAAAGCAAGAGTCGAGGGAAGGGAACCAGAGATTGAGTGTCGATTTGATAGAGAGATGGATAGAGAGAGGGTGAGTGAAAATGCTACAATAGTTGTGATTGCATGTATACCACTTCACGGGATGGTTGGGTCAAATTGTCGCATGTTGCGGGTCGAGGAGTGCCAAAATTGAAATAACCAGGCCCCAACATTTAGTTGTCTACTGATCGGGTTATTCAATCTAAGCTGAAGCTCCAAATGGTCATCATTTTCCAGGTATCTCAGGCTCAAGAAGTGCTCCCAGAAACACAAAAATGCCATAAGTAGTAGGGATCAACCGGCTCATGATCCTATACTTTTGAAGGTCAAAAATAGTTTGCACACAATTTGCTAACCAGTCGTGGGGTAGCATACATGCAAAAACAACCAAGGCAGCATTGTCTTGGAAGTGGTCACAGTCGGAGGAGATAGGCATGATCTCCAATGGTCATTGGTCAAGGTGGATGGATGGATGAAAGGATGTGGCTGAGCTAACCTCAGAAGATGTCATGTGATCTGAGTGCTGCCTACATAGCCCTTGTGTGAAGGGCCTCAGGCCAATGTAGTTCTCCCTAAAAGGGAGGAAGGGTCAGAGAGATTGATTGGTCTTGGTCAAAGTGGTTGATAGACTGGTCTTGGTCAAGGTCAAGGTCACAGAAGAGAAGGTTTGTCCATCAAAGAGACGAACAAATGAGGGTGGTCGAGCTAACCTCAGAGGATGTCGTGTTATCTGAGTGCTGCCTACATAGCCCTAGTCATAAGGCCTTAGACCAATGTAGTTCGAGCTAATTGAAAAGATTAGTTGATGATTGGTTTGGTCATGTGTCAAAATGATGAGGAGAAAAAGATGTTACAGCCTTTTCCAAATGGTGTATTCTGTAACATTGGTTGATGGTCTTTTATCCCTAGCAATTGTCCATAGTCATGATGGATGTATGCTAAAAATGAATTGAGGTCTATTTATGCTTCAGCAAGTATTGGTTTATGCTTAACATAAATTGTGTTTGGTTGATAGCTTCCATGTGTATTGGTGTCCATAGAAACTATGTGAAAATGGACTATGATGATGATGGTGTCATGATGCTAGTTTGAAAATGGTTTGGTTTGATGACCAAAAGTGAAAAGAAGGTGAAAGGCAAATTGCGCTTTCATTGATAAGGACCAAAATGACAACATAGATAGGGGTTGTTAGAACCAAAAGCCCCATTCATGCGTTGTGTCGTTGACCATAGTTGTGTTAAAGTGGTAATCGAATCACTTTATCATTAAAGTGAGCTCGAAGTCCCTTGAGTAGGTAATAGGATAGGAGGATAGGGTAACCCATTTTAAGAGCAGGGATAACCGTGCGCCGTTTGATAGGAGACCCTGAGACAACTACAAGCCAAGTCCATGACTCATTTTTTTTTTTGGTAAAGACTGATCGATGCGGGAAGTCTACATAGAGATGTCATTTGCTTGGTGGTCATTTGTGAAGCTGATCGATGTGGGAAGCTTCTAAGAAAGGTTGTTGTTTGTAGCAAGATTTAGTCATAGCCATCCTTCGAGGGAGTGGTCTATATTTTTGCTTTATATAATGTTTGAATAGCTGTCCTTCGAGGGATCAGTCTATTCGCTATAGCAATGATAGTACAGCTATCCTTCGAGGGAGTAGTCTGTATGTTGATTTGTTTTTGTGACCTTGGATATTTTTTGATGTCTTTATTTTATTTTAATTTTTTTGTTTTGACAGAATTTGGAGTCATGGACAAGACTATAGAAGTTCAAGGGCTCCCTTTTATTAGGACAAAGCATCCATGCGTCATAAAAAGGTTTATAGAAGATTTGTTAAGGGGAATAGGGTTGAAAGGAATGAGGATTAGAAGGACAGGGATTGCTCAAGGGACAAGCTCAAGTTAAATGTTAAGTGGATGAGTACTTGACTAACAGAAGAATGGTCACAGATGCAATGCATTAAGAGGCTCAAGTTTTGGCTGTCCGTCAAGTGATGACAAACGATAAGTCCCTGACCCATACTTGTGCGTGATGATGAAAGGTCTGAGCTAATTAGGGGTGAATTTGCCTCATTTACTTTGCTCCATATTGGTCACATGTTGATTTTATTTGAGGATGAGGTCTTCGATGTTGAAATCTCATTCTCACAGATTTTTGTCGTAGGCTCGCTTTATGCAATTTTGATAGACATGGAGATGATTGAGGGCAGCAAGACGATGCTCGTCAAGTAACTCAAGTTGAGCTAAACGATCTTGACAAAAGTTGTCATTGGATAGAATGTCATGCAGAGAGATGTGGAGAGATGGGATCTATACTTTGAGAGGTAGGACAGCCTCTGTTCCATACATGAGAGAGAAAGGAGTAGCACCCGTAGAGGTTCGGATGCTAGTGCGGTAGTCCCACAAAGCGAAGGGAATATGAATGTGCCAATCCCTTCCTGTGTCATCGACCACCTTCATGAGAATTTTAGTCAATTTTTTTAGAAGCCTCAGCCTACCCATTTGCTTGTGGGTAGTAAGGCGAAGAGAAGTTGAGTTTGATGCCGAATGAGTCGCATAGCTTTTGGACAGTCTTGTTTTTGAAGGACTTGCCATTGTCGATGATGATTTTGTGAGGGACACCGAAATGACAGATGATGTGGCTGCTGATGAAGTCAACAATTTTATTGGCTTTTATGGAGATGAGAAGAATGGCTTCCACCCACTTGGTGAAATATTCAGTGGCGGTGATGATGGACTGATGACGAAGAGATGAGTGAGGGTTAATCTCACCGATGAGATCTAAGCCCCACTGAGAAAAAGGCCAAAAATCTTGAGCGACTTGTAAGGCATGGCTAGGGAGATGAAGCAAGTTAGAGTGCTACTGACACTTGATGCAACACCGAACATAGTCACTATAGTCTTGATGAAGGTGGGCCAATAATAACCCAGGTGAAGGATGCACTTGGCAACTGAGTTCCCACTGAAGTGTCTGCCACAAATCCCATCGTGGACTTGTTTTATGGCTTGAGAGGCTTTAGTGGAGGTTAGACAGTGAAGAAGGAGGCCGTCGAAGCCTCACTTATAGAGAAGACCCCCTAACATGGTGTAGTGAGTTGTGTGCTTGATGAAAGCTCACCACGCATTGCTAGAGAGATGGAGAGGAATGACAGAAAGAGACAAGTAGTCCACAAGTTGCTTATACCAATCATCTCATGGACTATAATTGATGGTGTTGATATAATTGATGTGGGGAGAGATGTATGAAGGCAATGGTACATGATGCACTGTGACAAAAAGTCGAGATGATGATGATGAAGATGGGATATGTGAAGCAAGAGAAGCCATGGTGTCAGCAAACTTATTCATGGATCGAGGAACAGTCTGCAAGAGGTAATGGTCGAAAGATGCCAGAAGAAGGTCAGCACGATTTTTATACCTTTGCAAAACTTCATTTTTGCAGAGGTATGAACCGTTGACTTGATTGATGACAAGCTACGAGTCGCAGAAGATGTTGATAGACTTGATACTGAGAGAAAGGGCGGTTTGAAGTCCCAAAATTAAGGCCTCGTATTCAGCCATATTATTGGTACAATCAAAGTCAAGCTTGAAAGACAAAGGCATGGGCTCACCTTCGAGTGGGATGAGAATGACACCCGCACCCCCACTGAGTTGACATTTAGAGCCATCAAAGAACATGGTCATTTGGTAGACAGTGTCATCAGTGGAAAGCACGGTGATAGATTCGTCAAGAAACTCGCACTGCGAAGGTTGATTGTCAGGAAGAGGGGCATCTACCAGTTGGTCAGTGATGGTTTGCCCCTTGATAGATTTTTGCTAGATGAATTTGAGGTCAAACTCAGTGAGCAGCATGAGCCACCAAGCCATACGTTGATTTTGATATGTCTTAGAGTGCATATACTTGAGAGGGTCAGTGTGAGTGATGGCAAAGGTCTTGTGGTTGAGAAGATAGTGGCAGAGCTTGGTAGTGGAAAAGACTAATGCCAAATAGAGTTTCTCGGTATGAGTATACCAAGTTTCATAGTCGACCAGTGTTCAACTGATATAGTAAACCGCTTTCTCACAGTGATGCTCGTCTCGGTGCGTGATCATGGCACCTAACGAATGGTTGGTGGCAGAGATATAAAGGTAGAAGGGTTGGTCATCTTTAGGTGGAATGAGGACTGGTGGAGAGACTAGATAGTGTTTAAGGGCTTCAAAAGCCTCTTGACAGTCCTCATCCCATTTAAAGGAGACATCCTTCTTAAGGAGATGATGAAAAGGTTGGCAGTGGTCTGAAAGCTGCGAGATGAAACGGTGAATGGACTGTAGCTTCCCTTGTAGACTGCGAAGCTGCTTGAGATTGGTCGAGGGTGGCATCTCAAGGATAGCGTGGATCTTGGCGAGATATATCTCGATGCCATGGAATGAAATGATGAAGCTGAGGAGCTTGCTTGAGAGGACCCCAAAGATGCATTTCTTGGGGTTAAGGTGGACATTGTATTGAAGAAGGTGAGAGAAGATGATCTTGAAAATGGTTAAATGGTCACGGCAAAGCTTGGACTTGCCGAGAAGGTCGTCTACGTAGTCCTCCATGATTTTGTGGAGGAGATCATGGAAAATATAGGTCATGGCGCGTTGATAAGTGGTGCCTGCATTCTTCAAGCCGAAAGGCATGACTCAATAGCAGAAAGTCCCCCATGGGGTGATAAAGGTAGTCTTGTGCTAATCTTCTGATGCGATCAAGATTTGGTTGTATCCTGAAAATCCATCCATGAGAGATAGCATCTCATGACCGGCCATGAGATCAACAAGCTGGTCAATGTTAGGAAGAGGGAAGTCATCTTTAGGACAGGCTAGGTTAAGGTCACGATAGTTTGTGTAGATCTAAATCCCCCCAGTTGTTTTGGTGACTGGGACGATGTTAGAGACCCACTATGGATAATCAATGGGCTGGATGAAAGAGACAGAAAGAAGGTGTTGAAGCTCCTCTTTGACGAGGAGTGCAATGCGAGGATGCATCTTTCGAAGCTTTTGCCTAATAGGCTTAGCCTCTGGTTTGGTGACAATGTTATGGGTAGCAATGGTGGGGTCGATGCCAGGCATGTCACTGTAAGTCTAGGCAAAGGCCTTACTATGGTCTGAGAGGAACTGGGTGTAGTCAAGCTGCTCCTGAGCATCCAAAGATTGGCCAATCTTTAAGACATGAGGAATATCAGAATAAGGGAGGTTGATGTCAATGGTTGATTCATTTAACATAACCTGGGTCTCAGAAGGGAGGGAGTGCTGGATGAAAGAGTCATCGGCACCCATGTAGGAAAGGATGGCATCATCGTCAACGCAGTGGACAGTGTGAATAGTCGCTGACTCATCCTCTATCATGCTAGGATAAATGAGAGGGAAGGACCTGGACACCCCATTTAGCTGATATGTCAGGGGTTCCAGGTGGATGGTGTTTATAGACAAAAACTAGGAGGGATGGAAACCACCAACTCCATAGGTGAAGAAAGAGAAATGGGGGAGCCCAGAGGAGATTGGTCAATGGTTGGCTCGAGACAAAGGTCTAAAGGGGCTTGAGTGGGGTCATGATATCCCAGGCCATACCATTTCTTGGCATCATCATCGTTGAGAGGCTCAATAAGCTGATGGGAGCCCTGCTCATAGCGTTCGAAACCAAAACCCTTCCATGCACACTTGTAAAGGTAAGTGTGTGCAAAGGCAGGGTTGCCAAGAAATGAGAAGTCTGATGTGAAAGGTTGGGGTGAAGGGAGAGGATTGTCATCAGTAGGAGCTTGATTGAGCCCCCCATAGACAAGGTTGGTTCAGAGGTGAGGAGGACCATAAGGCACGACCATCCCGATCTGATAGTCGTAACTGGGACTGAGATGAAGGCGTCCATACTCTTGTGGAGTTTGGAACATGTCTAAGGCCAACAAGAGATATTCCCCAAGATAAAGTTGTTGAAAGACATCTTCCATGGGGTCTTTGGTCATCACTTGAAGAGGAAGGGTGAGGGCGACTGCCGATTGTGAACTGGTCGAAGCTTCTGTGGATAGGAATGAGGATGTCATTTGGACGGTAGGTTGTGTTACAAGTTTTGAAGGGTGAAGGGTCAATGGGAATGGTGTGGACTTGTCCGTCATGTTTAAATTTCACACAATGGTGTAGGGTGGAGGGGACACAAGCCATGGCACAGATCTAGGGTCAGCCCAACAACATGTTGTATTGAAACTCTCCTTCGATGATATAAAAGAGCTCCAAGACTGTGCGTGGACCAATGCGAATGTGAAGGATGACTGTGCCAATGGTCATGGTAGTGGTGTCATTGAAAGAGTGCAAGATCACGTTAGTTTTGGAGACATAATTCTTGGGAAGAGCCAACTGATCAAAGGCATGGGTGGAGATAATGTTGATGTTGGCACCTCCATTGATCATAACACATTTAATGCATGTCTGATCAATATAGGCAGTGATGAAGAGGGCGGCATCCTGATCTTCTGTGTTGGATGTGGGAATCTCAGAATCACTGAATGTGATGGAGGCAATAGGAGATAAAGAATGGATAAGGGTAGTAAGTGGTTGGGGGTCCTCGGGTTGGACCTTCGCTACCTGCAAGGCTCAGATGAGGGCTTGATGATGCTGAGGTGAGGTTTGGATGAGGTCATAAAGGGACATCTTCACAGGCATCTGGTGAAGTTGTTTCAACATGGAGTCATGAATCACCCCTGAAGAGGAAGAAGAAGAAGAAGGCTGAGATGTGCCAAGGATAGAAATTTTAGGCTTGGGTGCTAGAGGTGGCTTAACAAAAGGATAGGTCCAAGGAATGGCAGCTTTTTCCTTCGCCTTGTCCTTTTGTGACCTAGTGGTTATATGGATAGCATTGATTTCAAAGATAGGAGGTGAAGAAGGGGTCATGGCCTACTGGTGAGATGTTGATGTGGTTGAATAGGTTGGATGGGAAGGTGTCGAGGTTTGGTCAAGAGTGTCCTTAAAGAGAAGAGTGTCCTTCTCCATATAACGGTGAATGATGGCCTTGAGGGCACAGCAAGTCTCGGTATCGTGTCCTGGCGCATGATGGTATAAGCAAATTTTTGTGTCATTGAACCAGGAGGGCTTAGACCCGAGAGGTTGGAAAGGCCTGATGGGTGGAAGGGTTATGTTGGAAGTCTGCAAAAGTTGGTGCAATATCAACGAGTATGAGCCCACTAAAGGGTCTGTGCTAGTTGATATGTGCGAGGCAGGTGACTTTTGCTTAGGCAGAGTTGGAAGAGGTTTCCATACCACCTTGTGGGTTGATGGTGCAGTGACAGGCGAAGATGGCACTTTCTTCATGAGAGGTACCACCATTTTAGGAGAGGGTAGGTTGGAGGTAGGCAGAGGAAGCAAAGGAGGTAATTGGTTTTGATTGGAGGTCAGAGTGGGAAGGATTCTGGTCAGGGTCGAAGGATGGGGGCCCAAAATGGATGGCAATGGTGACGGGGGAGGAGGTGTTCACTTTTGTGGTCTGGTAGCCTTCTTTGACTTGGTTGGAAGACTGTTATTGGTTGGGGTCTGTCTAAGTCCACCTTCACTTGTGGGTGAGCGAGGGTAGAGACAGGGCGAATGCCAAGTGACTTGATAGGTTTAGATGGGGTAGATGCAGGTTTCGGTTTTGATGGGGTTGGTTGAGGTTTGGGAGTCTGGTTTTTGTTGAGAGTCTTAGGAGATTCTACCTTGGGAGGATTGGCAGCATGAGACAAGAGGGCACGGGCATGTTGAAGGGCTTTAAGATGCTCCCATAATATCTGATGTGTCACTTTCCTTGAAGGGAGAAGTCTAATTTTCTCCACTAATCGGGAAAATGCCTGAGAAGATGATGGATGAGATTTGGGTCCTTGAGAAGATGTTGACAGTTGCACAGCTGAAGATGAGATGCGTGTAGCAATCTCGGACCCATGGCATGATGAAGTCATGATAGATTCATCCTTGGTTGGAGACGAAGGAGAGGCAGGTTCTTCCCTAGGTGGAGAAGCAACTGGAGAATGAGGCTCCTCAAGTGGGTAAAGGGCAGGGATGATGGTGCCCTCCACTCGCAGTCGAGGAATAGGAAGGGTTGGGTTCTCCATAGGTAGCAAGAAGGAGGATGGTGAGACTGGTGGTGCTGGTAATGTTGAGGCATCCTCCAAAATGAGAGAGGTCGATGGAGAACTAACTGGGGAAAGAGGTTCGTCCACATGTGATGGACTGATAGATGGACTAACCTCTTGAGGTTAGTCAGGGATGAAGGGCGAGACCGTATTGACCATTCGAATGTTGTGTTCATGATTGTCGTCAATTAAGGTCTGGACATTGTTTTGGGTTGGTGGATGATTGGGGAATGGTTGCTTGAAGATGTCGATGCCCTGATTAGGAGGTGCATTGGGATTGTCTAGGATGAGGTCACCCTTTTCAAGCATGTCTTGGATTATGTTTTTAAAAGTTTTGCAGTATTCCATGTCATGTCCTTTAACATGGTGGAAGTTGTAGAAGTCATGTTCCCTATACCACGCAGGGATGGCGTGTGAGGGATCAAATTGTGGAGGTGGTCGGGCCTGGGGGAGATTGAGAACCCCCTGTTTAACAAGTTTTTCCAGCACAAATGTGTATGATTCTCTGAGAGGAGTATACCATCATTGTATGTATCTCTACTAGAATTGGCAGGTGGCACTCTGAGATGTGGATGGCTCAGGCTGATTGGTTGAAGGTGAGGAGGATGAAGGTCTAACGACCATAACGTTAGCTAAAGCTTTAGACTTAGGATTGGATGATGAAGGTTTAGAAGAAGAGGAGTCATTGGTCTTAGAGTTGGGATTCTTGTTTTGCAACTTGACTTTATTCTCCTCGATGGCACGTAACTCAAGTTTGCAGGCCATCGTGAAGGCTTTGTCGAAGGTGTGGAAGGTCTGAACCCTCAATGTGGAAGAAATATGTCGGGCGCAGGCTTGGGAGAAGAGTTCAATAAGTTCAGGTTGGGGTAAGGAAAAGGAGAGTTGATTGATGAGGCCTCTCCAATGAGAAACGAAGTCGGCTATGGATTCGTCCTCAAATTGGTGGATAGAATAGAGGTCTATAATCGGGACCTTCTTGGTGATGTTGATGGAGAAATGATCAAGAAAGAGTTGGGCCAGCTGTGTGAATGTGAAGAGAGAATGGCTGGCGAGGGAGTTGTACCAGTCAAGTGCAGCACCAAAGAGGGACATAGGAAATGTGCGTAAAAGCAACGCATCATCATGGGTAATAAGGTAATAGGCATGTCTGAATGCTCGTAAGTGTTGTTGTGGGTCTTCCTTGCTTTGAAAGTGAGAAAACTTTGGAAGTTCCCACTAGCTGGGATATGGCCTGATTGGGATAGAAGGATGAATGGGCTCGTTGCAAATTTGCTCATATGAGAGAGCATTACGTGAGCTAGAAACGGAGGTCTCTAGGCTAGACATCTTGTCCATCAGCATTTTGATGACATCTGCTGACGGATTGACGGATGGAGTGCCCCCTAGATTGTAGGGTGCTTGAAAGAGGCTAGAGGAGGCATACGACATAGTTGGTTGTCCCTGTAAGGGCACAATGTAGGGATAACTAGTCGTAGGGATAGAAGAGGAGACTAAGGGTGGTTGGGTAGAAGGCATAGCTAGGCTTGATGTTGCCACAAGAGGTTAGATTGTGGTAACAGGGGCCAATGGATAGGTAGCCACCCTGGTGTTGATAGGGGCCAGGGTAGGTGGAATAGAGATGATCGGGTTCTGGAAAGGAGTGGATAGCGGTTGAGTGGGCTGAGGTTGATAGGGGGCCAAAACCCCAGTGGAAGTGGGCCCAAAGATAGAGGGAGAGGCCACACCTGGAGGGTTGGTCAAGGTCTGGTCATTGGTCAAGGTGATAGCTTGAGTGTCTAAAGGTTGAACTACGAACGTTGTCGATACAGCCATAGTCGTGACAAGAGAGGTCAGCATTACATAAATTGGATTGCCTAAGGAGTCTCGCATTTAGCTATGTGCGAGATAGTGCTGCAAGGCTTTGACGTTGAGGTCAAAGAATCGTGCAAAATCTTGGTCCCCTTTTGGGACAATAGGAGTCTAGGGCAGGGTTAGACGAGTAGGAGTTCTTTCAGTCTCTGAGTTGAACTCCATTATAGGATTGGTTATGGACGGGGTAGACGAAAGTGGTTGATGCCTCGCGTGGTTGACTAGAGCCTTGGCTTGACTGCGAGTCAGAACCATTCAAGGCAAAGAAGATTCAGGTTTTAGAAACTGTGTTTTTTAGTTCTAGAAAACTAGGATGAGGTTTTGGTGGAGAAGGGACGGGTTTTAAGGATGCTATTTTTTTTAAAAAAAGGACTGTGATAGAGACTAACGTCGGTTGAAAAATTGATGTCGGTAAAAAAGATGGCCGACGTCAATCAGATAACCGATGCCAGAAAGAAGAGGAAACCGATGTCGGTGGTAAAACTGATGTTGGTGACTATGTTTTCCAGAAACTTAAAAAACTTGAAGATTCTTGGAAAAAATGAAGAAAGCATCCTCACTAACTCAAACATGCAGATGAGAACAAAAAAATAGAGAGAGATAGGCAGGCCCTAAGCGTTAAATCCTAAGAATCAACTTTAGAATCCTATGGCTTATGCCTTAGATGAATGTTTGGGGAGGTTGGCTGTTAGAAGGGTCCTAGAAGAGGCAGTCTATGGATGGTTTCGGGTTTTGTTTAGGCACTCAAGAAGTCTAGGTTAGGTTCCGTACATGGCCTGGTGCTAAGGAGCAAGCTCCCCTCACTTCACAAGTCCAGTGGTAAGCTGGTCTTGCTTAGCCAAAATATACTTTCCCTATAGTTTAGACTCTACCAGAGAATAGAGTGGGCTTTCCCCTTGGTGATGAAATCCAAGTAGGATCGCCGGGACGAGTAAGGTATCCGCTGGGGGATGAAATCCCAGTCAGGCCTTGTCTCAGGTAAGTTTGATGTTTAGATTTAGTGCAAGTGGTTTAGGCTGTGTAACATCAAGTGATCTACGATTAATTCAATATGTGTTTTGTTAATTACTAAGTGTGGACTAATGTAAGCACAAGCAGAAATGGAATGCAAAGTGTTTTAAGCCCCAAATCAAAATGTTAAGTTCGGATGAAAGCAAGTCGAGAAAGGGTTGAGGAATATGATTTTTGATTAGTCTAGAAATACAAGAAAAGAAAAGAAAAGTTCTTTTTATTCCTGCTTATAATGTCATTTAGAAAAGAAGGAAGAGGTGAAAAGGGAGGATCCTAAAGCACCCTATATGAAAATAAGGAAAGAAACCCAAGGGAGACCCTAGGGTCCCACCGGGCGTGCCAGATTGTTTCTACGCTAAATCGCTTTCTACATTCAAAAGATAGAGAAAATGAGAAACTAAGAGATGGTCAAGGCTTGTGTACCTAGATGTAGTCTGCGCACCATAATCCAGACGCTGTGAGAACACCTCTTTGGCTGTGGAGGAATGACACCTGCAAAGAAAGAGACTTGGACATGAATAATGTTAGATAAGGAGATGGTGGGTTGCCAAGCGAAAGCTTGATCCCAGAAGTATGAAAACTTCCTTAAGGGACGTCAACCCACTAATCAATAAAAAAGGACATCTGATAAAAGATAGAATGCCAGAATACTAAAATGATAACAAACTAGAAAGGAAAGAGAAGACAAATGCTTACCTGAAAGAAGCTGTCGGCCTGGTCACAGTCGCCAAGGTCAGGGGTGTTGCCGACATCGGTCAGGAAGGTCACCGACGTCAGTTATACTGCCGACATTGGTAGGGGCATTGGCCGGTGTCAGTTGGGGCAGTAGTTAGAGATGGGTCAGGCCAGGGTTCAGGACTGTGGATAGGGTCTATGGACGCACAAGTTGGACTGTGGTCTTGTCTGAGGGTCAGGGAGGTCTATTCAGAGGTCTGAAGGGTTGCTTGGAGGTCTGAGGAATTTGTCTTTGGCCTGAGGGACTGATGATGTTGTATGGGACTAGACTGAAAGGGTGACAGGGCAAGAGGAAGATGGATAGGAGACAGGGGTCTGAAAAGGCTTTTCAGCCTCTCAGGGGAAGGACAGATCAAGTGGTAGATAGTGGGTAGGATAGATGACTGAAATTAAATGAAAGAATGAAATAAAACAATGAAATTGCTTACCTTTTTGCTTGCTAGTTAAAGAATAGAGGAGCCTGTTGTTGGAGCTACAGAAGACTTGTTGCAAGAAGAAATCACTGATGTAGAGTGCTTGTACCTGCTGTTGTTGCTGTACGAGGTGGAGAGAAAGGAGAATGTAAATGCCAAAGTTCCAAGAGGATTCTGTTCATGGGGGGGCTGCAACAGATGTAGGAAATGGTCTTGAAGGCTGCCGATGCCAACAGGATCGTCGACGTCGGCCGCAGGGTAGCCGACGTCGGTAGCAGAAGAATGGGGACAGAGGCTAAAATTAGCCTCTGTCTATTCTTGCATGCCGTCGGGTCGAGGGGTCATGGGGAAAATGGTCATGAGAAGGATTAATGGGTGTGGGAGGAGGATAAAGGGGAGATTTGGGGTAATAAAAGCTAGGAGAGAGGTGGGGGGATCCAAGGTGGCAAGGGTGAGGTGGAAAGGGGGCCACTAAATTAAAATGTTTAAGTTATTTTAATTTAATGAATGGAGGGGACTAGGACAAGGGTTAGGATAATGGGTCAAGGTGGACAAGGGGGGAGAACGAAAGATGACCAAGGTGCAGACACATTTTTGGTGTCTACAGAGGCATCAACTAGCTCATCCACCCCCTCCAATCATATCTCTACCTTAGACCACTTGGAATCCACATTCCAACATCTCTCATTGGGGGAATATAACCTCCTTGCCCTTGATGTTTTCCCTACTCATCAAGAGTATGGGAAACTTAACAACCAACTTAGGTATGATTCCAACATCAGAGTGATTTCTCCCTTTAGACCTTCACACTATCAAACCCACTTCATCTATGGGGGATTGACAAACCACTTGGTGCTTTTACCACCTCTTCTTCACCTTAACCATTCAACTTTATCTTCTCCTATCTAGACAAGTCAAGTTTTGCCAAGACATACTTCCACAAGTGTGCTTGGAAGGGATTTGGTCTTGGATGATATGAGTATGGCCCACATGATTTGATTTCCATTGAGACCAAAAAGCCTCATGAGAAAAATGACCTTGGTTTCATTCTACCCAACAAGAAGCAAACAAAACCACCTATCATCATGAGCATTAAGGAAAACATCCCTTCCTAACCAACCCCTTCTCTACCTGGGTGTGAGGATGAGGACATCATCACCCTTAAATTTTTTTTCATCAACATGATGAGCCTCATACCCCTAACTTATCAATAGGAGGGGCAACCATAACCATACCTTTTACCCATCCTAAGATGATTGGAGATGACTCTCCTACCATTAACATTATTCAATTCTAGGATGATGATTCCATTCTCACCTACCTTGGTGCCTTGAATTATTCCATCCACAAATCCTTTCCTCCTAAGACTACAACCATGTTGAATGAATCCACCATGGATATCAACTTTAGAACTTTGGACAACCCTCACATTATCAAAATTGGCTAATCACTGAATACTGAGGAACTTTGGGACTTCCCCTCCTTCCTTCAAGACCGAAGCATAGCATTTTCTTGGTCTTATAGAGACATGTTAGGAATTAACCCTACAACATAGTCACCAACTATGATTCCAAGCTCATCGAGTAAAAAATTTGATGCATGCACCCTCACATAACCTTTCTTATCAAAAAAGAGCTTTAGCATCTCCTATTGGTCAATTTCATTCAACTCATTGACTATCCTCAATGGGTCTCAAATATTGTACCTATCACTAAATACATAAGGGACTATGCATTTGTGTGGACTATCATGACCTCAACTTTGCTTTCCCTAAAGGTGACTTTCCTCTCTAAGCATCGACTAGCTAGTTGATCCTATAGCTGGCCAAGAGATGTTCTCTCCGAGATGGATTCTTGGGTTACAATTAGATCTTAATTTCCCTCAAATATCAACACAAAATTACCTTTATCACCCTATGAGGGACCTTTTTCTATGTATTCATGCCTTTTGGACTAAAAAACACTAATTCAACCTACCAACGTGTCATGGCCTACATCTTCCATAAATTTATCCACAAGATTGTTGAAGACTATGTAGATGACCTTCTTGGGAAATCTAAGTATCGTAAAGATCATTTGGCCATTCTCAAGATTATCTTTGATTTCCTTATCTATTAACATATCCACCTTAATCCCAAGAAATGTCCTTTTTGGGTCTTGTCATGAAATCTCCTTAGCTTTATCATTTCCCTTCAGGGGATTAAAGTCAATCCTACCAAAATCAAATCCATCCTTAACATGCTTCCTCTAATTAACCTCATGAAACTCCATATTTTGTAGGGGAAGATCCAATCCATTCATCACTCTATCTCCTAGCTCTCAGACTAATGCCAACCTTTCCACCACTTTTTGAAGAAGGATGTATCTTTTAAGTGGAATGGTGACAGTTAAAAGGCCTTTGATTCACTCAAAAAGTACCTTTTATCTCCACCTATCCTCACCCCTCCCAAGGATGACCAAACATTTTACCTTTATATCTCTACCACTGACCACTCTTTAGGGGCAATGCCTGATCATCAAGATGAACAACATAAAGAGCAAGCCATCTACTACATCATCTACATGCTTGTAGAGTATGAGACTTAGTATAACCATACCAAGAAACTTTTCTTAGCTTTAGTATTCATGGCCACCAAGCTTCACCACTACTTTCTTAACCAAAAAACCTATGTCATAATAAATACTAACCCAATCAATTATATGCACTCTAATCCATATCAAAACCAATGTATGGCCAAGTGGCTCATGTTTTTAGCTAAGTTTGACCTTGAGTTCCTTCAGTAAAAGTCAATTAAAGGGCAAGTCAATTCTGACCAATTAATCAAAGCACCATTATAAAATAACCAACCTCTTCCTCTTCAATTTTTTGATGAGTCCATCACAACCCTATCTCAAGCAGACTTCACCTATCAAGTCACCATGTTCTTTGATGGATCAAAGTGTCAATGTGGTAGGGGACCTAGTATCATCCTTATTCCCTTTGATGGTGAACCTCTTTCTTTATCTTTTAAGCTTGATTTTGAATGTACTAACAATATGGTTGAGTAGGAAGCTTTAGTGATAGGCCTTCAAACCACCTTACTCTTGGGAGTCAAAATAATCAATATCTTTGGTGACTTCCAACTTGTGGTCAATTAAATAAATAGCTCCTATTAGTGTAATAATGATGTTTTACAATAGTACAAATAACTAGTTTATGAACTCTTAACATCATTTGAACACTATCACATCTAGTCAACCCTGTGATCTACCAACAAGTTTGTTAACACCATAGATTCCCTTGCCTCTTAGATCATATTTTCTACCTGACCAGTGGTATTAGTAGACCTTTGACTATCTCAACCTTGCCATCATTGATTCTAGTCTTTCCCAAAATGCTCAAAGAGTGTTTATCTATAGTACCTCATGTTGTACCATTATGGTAGGAATTCTTTATAAACATAGTTTTGATGGTCTCCTCTTCCATTGCCTATGCAGCTATAAAGCCCCTCACGCTATTAGAGAAATGCATGATGGTATCTATGGGGGATAATTTAATGACCTCAACATAGATAAATACATCCTTCACCTTGAATATTACTGGCCTACCCTTAACCAAAACTGTTTTGATTATGTGAAAAAGTGTGTTAAGTGTTAACAATATACCAATTTGCATCACGCACCTAGCCATAGTCTTCATGTGTCTATTGATTTTTGGCCCTTCTCACAATGGGGCTTGGACCTCATTGGCAATATTAACTCCCATTAATCATAATGACACCATTATATCATCACTATGATTGAATATTTTATTAAATGGGTAGAGTCTATCCCTATAGTCTCAATCAAAGTGGAAAAGATTGTCAACTTTACCAACCATCACATAATCTATTGCTTCAGTGCTCCTCACAAGATCATCACCAACAATGGTAAATATTTTAATAACAAACAAGTCTAGGGTATTTATGACACATTCAAGATTAAGTTAAGTTTCTCCTCACCCTATCACCCTCAAGTGAATAGACAAGTAGAATCCTCTAACAAAACTATTAACAACATGCTCACTAAAATGGTCAATGTATCTAGTTGGGATTGGAATTTTCACATCCCCTTTGTCTTATGCTCATATAAAAATATCATTCAAACCCCTATGGGTGCTACCCGTTTTATCTTATGTTTGGAGTAAAGGTCATCTTGCTTCTTGAAGTCGAAATCCCATCTCTTCACATATCTCTGCAAGATCTAATTACTGAGGATAATTATAGTCAGCACCATTTATCCCAACTTAAGCTACTTGATGAGTGTCACTTAGCCTCCCTTACCCATCTTCATGTCTATCAAGATCATGTCAAATGTACCTATAAGAAACACATTAAAATCTAAAAATTCAACATTGAAGACCTCATCCTAAAGGAAAATCAACATGTCACCAATATGGAGAAAATAAAGTAGGGCAAGTTTGATTTTAATTGACTTGGACCTTATACCATAACCCACAAGTATGAATCAAGAGCTTACCTATTATCCTCTCTTGAAGGCAACCCAGAACTTGAGCCCCTCATTACTTCACATTTGCATCCTTTTTCTATAAAGAGGATTAAACTCACCTTTTGTCTAACTTAAGCTCATCCCTTGCTTAAAAAATACATTAATATCCCTATTTTAGGGGAAACTAATTAAAACTGAATCATGAATTATATCCTAATCTTGAATAATAGGTATTATGACTCTACTTGTGGCATGATTCTCATGGTACTTTCTACTCCTTTTTAGGATGGATTCTAATGATCATTGTCACCTAAACCCATTTACACCTAATCAACCTTCTTGTTATTTTAGTTTTACCTTCATAAAGGTCAACCCTTAGGCCTATATAAATAATTCTATGTCAAACAATATCAAAGTAAAAAATCAAAATCCCTACCAATAGCAATCATGGGTCATTCCTAGCACTTCCATATTACTCCCTTGAAGGATGGTTGTTGAAAATGTATTTGAAATTGATCAATGTAAGGTGGATTTCTCCCTTGAAGGATAGTTATCAAAATCATTAAACAAAACACACAAACTTAGACCACCCCCTCGAAGGATGGCTAAGTAAAGCTTTTGTCAAAAATAAGCAATTTCTTGGAAGCTTCCCACATCAATTAGTTTCCCCAACCCTCCTATGCAATAATTAAAATACCTATTATCAAACAAAATAAAACACATAATAGTTTTGAAATCTATAATCAGATCTCATAAGTAAACTAATATTAAAATCCACAATCAGATATCATGAGTAGACTTCCTGCATTGATCAGTATACACTTTGTATGATATAGACTTGTTTATATTGACTCTTTAAAAACTTATAGAAGAGGCATGCTAGTCTCACAAAAAGGTTCCATTTTCATCCATCTCCCCTTTATACACTATAAGCAAGGGATTTTTAGCTCTCTTGACATTATGTGATCAAGACACTTTTTAACCAACTAACAAATGCTAATGTGAAGCATTCAAAGATTTTATGTTCATTAAACCAATCCAACCTAGATTTTATTTTAGTCCTTGTCAAAAAATATGAATCATGCCCTCTTCTTATCCTATCATAACTAGTTAATATATTCACTAAGACATTTGTCTCTTGATTATATCCTTTGTTCTCACATCCAGTGTTGTTAATTAACTCACTTTATGTGCTCTACCTCAATCAAAGTAATCAAAACCATAATCATAAACACTTCATATCAACATATATCATTAGCAACAACATCATTATCATATCCATCAATGATTTAAAGTCAATCATTCATGAACAATAAAGTAAGCAACCATTTTCCCACATGTCTAACTCTCAATAATGAAGCATATACTCATTAAAATTTAACATGTCATAAAGAATAACCATAAATAAAATTCATTGCATGCCTAGCTAGGTGAGTATCAATTAGTATCCAATATCCATAACATAATCATAATCAACATAGCATCATCAATGATCAATATAGCATCACATCATCTCATAACATCAAAGCAAAGACCATGAGTAATAAGAAATAAACAAGGATCATATATATAAATTATGAGTTAAATAATGTCATAATGCATACAAATAAATATACATGTCTATCTCTCTCTAAATTTACATCTCACCATATTAGCTCATAGGTTAGTATCAAAATGATATACAATAACATATAATATATATGAACTATGTCATAGCTATACCCATCGGGAACTACTATCTCCTAGAGCACCACTAGATCCTGGTCCCTATCACCTATAAGAGTAGAAACTTGACCCTATAAGGTAGCCACCTAACCTTGTAGTGATGTAACTTATTCTTATGTAATAGCTAGAACCACTCCTACCTATCCATCTAAGGTAGCCCCCTGCACCTATGCCCTTTGGCCTCCTCTCCCATCTAATTCCACATCCATTTGCCTCTTATCACCATCATCTCCACCAAAGTCTACTACCACATATAAATCCTAATACCATGTAGGGTAACCATCAATAAAACATGCATAATCAATCACTAGCCTCATGGGAAACTCCTTATAATCAATCACTATCCTCACTAGATGTGGCTTTGGTATTAGGATATCTATATCCTCACACCTATAGCTTGGGAATGTGCCTAGAATACCCTAATCCAGGCTAAATTTCCTATGAAAACTATCAAATATAATGAGTTCTATCTCTCCATCCCACTTATTGAATATCTACCTATAACTCTATAGAGAGAAATCCTACCTCCTATACCTAGCCCACTTTGGGAACCCAACATATGGTCTCCAAATAATATCACCAATCACTAATGCACCTAGTCAACCCCTAAACCAATCTACATCATGAACCCGTCCACCCACTCTTGAAGTGGAAAATTCATCTCTTCACCTCATGTAACCCATCATGAAATCTATTTGAGTGTATCCCATCCATGGTAGCCCCACTAGCCTCAACACTCAGATGTGCTTTTAAGCCCAATAATGGAGAACTAGACTGACTCTAATGCCATATCTCATTTTGGCCTTAAAACTACATAAATCCCTATATATTTACACCAAAATCATAGGTACCCATCCAAACACTATCCTCCATATCAATATCTCAACCAACACCCCCAGTAGAAAGTATGGGAATCTCCCACTTCTTGAGTCAGGAAGGGTAAAACATGAAACTACCATCATCATCATCATCATCATCATCAATCTCCTCTCACCCCTCACCCTCTAATAGATCATAGAGTATCCAAAACCCATAATCTTTCATATGACATGATCATCCCCATACATCAGCTCCATTAGCTCCTCCCACTCCTCCTACTCCATGTGATATATTAGATTTCCTCAAAGGAGAAATTGTGTAATCCTTTACATGTCCTCTAGCAAGATAGTCATCTCACTAGTCTACATAAGGAAAGTATTTATGTCTATATCCTATTTCTTTATGAGGGCCATGATCATGGATGCATCATTTGGCACATGCTGATAATGTCTCATCATTCTCAACTTAACATTCTCTATGTGTGCCCAATCAGCTAGGGTCATCCCCTGATGGATCTCTATAATGATGCACAACACCCAGTATCACATCTAAATCTGCTCTCATGCCTACAATAGTTCATCAACAAAAATCCTTAGTTTGATACCACACCTACCCTATGAACTATACCTTTCTACCAAACCTACCTAAAACCACTTATTTTACTTTTGCAAACTATATCACCCTTTTCTAAAAAAACCCACCTAACCTTACCCATTTTAAAATTACCTATTATCCTAAAAATGATATCCTTTTACCTATATCAAGCTTAACACTACATTATGACCTATCTCAACCTTGACACCCCATTGAAAACTCATTTACAAACAATTGACACATTTAACATACCTTAAAACTTTAACACATTTACAACATACTTTTTTTCCCTAGGTGACCACTGACCATCATGGTGACTGCCAATGATCATGATGGCGATTTATAATGGTTATCAACTACCAATGGTCAATAATAACCATCGATGGTCATTTAGGGTGTTCCTTGAATAAAACACCCAAAAACCTAGCTACCCAAACAACCTCTAAAATAACTATAGTCTCTTCCAAATTCTAACCTAATACCTTCACCTACCCTAGTTCACCTACCCCACCCTATCAATTTCAAAATCAACCATCAAACTTCACCTAAAATCCACAAAACCTACCTAGGGCAAAAACCTATAACCCAACCTAATAGAAAAACTAACAAACCAATCAAATTCCACAACATGTGCAAAACCAAACTAATCTACCAATTAAGTATAGCCCTTACCTCATTCCTTGATGATCATCAAGGAGGAATTTTGGGACCCTTTATTCGACCATGTCCATGTCTGAACTACATCATGGCTTGGTCAGTCTCTAGCACTTGATACCCTTAGTCCAACTCATTAATTTCTCACCTCTCATCAATCACCATTAGCACTTTTCTCTATCACAAGATGCCAAAATCCAAAGCTCTAAGTCAACAAGTTAAAATGAAGCAACATGATAATCACATTCACTTTTGACTGCTAGACTTTTAGGGTTTGCACCCTAACCATCAATAGTTAGGGTGATCATTAAAGGTCACTCCTTAGACCCATGACCATCAACATATAGGTTCTTAACCTTTTTCCTTATGCCTCCATCAAAAAACATTTTAAATAAAAACTAAATCAAAACACCCTCCAATGGAGACTATATTCTCTACCCACCCTGACCACCTCATCAACTCACCATTGGTCTATTTCATCCCAACTAGTGCCCATTTTGTGATGAATTTATCCTGGTTTTTTGACTAAAATGACAAAATTTTCCATGTTAACCCTTTTGAACTTGCACCAACTCATGTATACTAGCCCCAATTATGTCTTCTCGAGAGCACTTCCTACCTTGGATACCTATGACACTTAACTAGTTTGTGTTTTCATTAGGATAAATTCCTACATTAGATACCTATGGAAACATAGACATTGCCTAGGAGACTTTTGTTTATGAGTGTACCTAGATTTCATACCTAAATGTGGTCACATAATCCACTTGTCACTTATCCTTTTAGCACTAACCTTTATTTTTACCAGCTATGGTAACTTAGTTTATGCATGATCTTGGCTATCATGATTTTTGTTGCACTTTGTACATTTGTTTATGATTCAATACCTAACTTATTATGCACCTTCATGACATCCACCTTCAACATCACCTTCATCCACCTTATCAAACCCACACTTGATTATGTTTTACCCCATCAACTCCTAGTTTAAGGGGTAAAACCTCCTTTCATACTCAAGACAACCAAACTTTCAATCAACAATCATTTTTTGTTTTATAGCTTGTTGATTCAAAGCTACATAATAAAAAGGGGGAAAATGTAGACATCATAAATCTTCACACTAAAATTCTAAATGTTGAAACAACCCTACACCACCTTAAGACCCCCTTGAGACTAATATGGCCCTTTAACTCCTAACCAAGCCTAACCATGGTCAGTTTGACCAACTAACTAAACCCACCCTTTAACCCACTTTCTACCTTGGACCTCAACCACTAATGGTCAGGATGACCATTGATGGTCACCTTGACCATCGACGGTCAAGTTGCACCACCTAACCAACTAATCACCCACATCAAACATGCCTTGTTTTTCTAAAAATAACTAATCTAAATCCATGTGTGAACCATTGCATGCATGAATTATAATTAGAGAGCCCAGTTAACATCTTGTTTCACCTATCCTTCCTTGCCTATAAGAAGAGAGGAGTAGGAGGTGAAAATGCATCCACAACTATCAAGAGCTTTTACATCTAGAGCTTTATTTTGTAGGTGTTCTTCCAACAATCTAGTAATCCAGTCATCATGATAGAGATCCAACTTACTGATACCCCTTGGTTAATATCAAAGTATCATTACTCTACTAGAATCATGATATACTCTATCAACAATCCAACCACCTCAACCACTCATCTGACCAACATTCTATAATCTAAGTATTTATTTTCCATTATTCAATTACTATATTTTTATTTCACAATCAGCCCAACACAAACCCATCTCCCATAATTGTCTTTTAGAATCTCATCAATTATCCATTTATTACCAACAACCTACATATAGTAACTATTAATGATCAACTTGACCATCGATAGTCTATCCAACCATTGATGATTACCTCAACCATCGATAGTCACCTTAACCACCAACAGCCACATCAACCATCAATGGTCACTATGGTAGAAAATAACAATCTATTTTCATTCACTTACCCTCAACCAAACCCAACTTTCTATGTCCCTACTTTTTCACAAACCCTTGTCCTATTATCTACAACACACTTGATTCATTTAGCATTAGTATTAACTTGCTTATTGCTTTATTAGTCATTTTAGTCTATTTATTTTATCAGGCATTTCTTGCATTTAATTTTAGTAGCTTTTGATTATTTATGAATCATACCTTATATTCTATTTTCTAAACTTAATTATTTAAAATGTGTGGATTGACAACCCCTAAGGAAGCTCCTGCTTTTGGGATCTAGCTGGTGCTAGGCAATCCACCCAAATATCTATCTAACCAAAAATTTGGTTTATTTTTATTTTATTTATAGGTCATCCTCTCAATCCAAAAAGGATTTCTTCACAATCATCTGATTCAGCGTGTGCACAATCAAACAATTTTTTTAACCATACCCGTATCTAGTTTTTTCTTCTTCCCTTTTCAAAATATAAGTTGAAATTCACTGAAATAGAAAGACATAATGAGTACCCCTAACCATAGTTATATGACCTTAAATAGTATAGGTACACATAGAAGAATTAGGATAAGCACTGATAGTGGAACCAATCTAAATAGACCCAATTACTCCAACATAGTGCATGCTCATACATTTAAGTTTGCTAAAATTATTATAAGAAATTGGGATACTTACAGTGCAAAATCTAAAGCTGAGCCAATAGAGGAATCTTTAGGAGTGAAAGTTGAGCATAGTAATTTAACTTTAACATTTACTTTTCCATTACAAGTATGGCCTATGAATTAAATTGAAAATTGCATTGGACCTAATATAAATAGTGAGAAAAATATAATCCCAATTGTTAAGCATGGAATATACTGAGAGGGGGGGTGAATCAGTATATTATATATCTTATAAATCTTTCCTTTAACCAATATTGCACTTAATCAAACATTCAAGACATGCAATAAAACTCAAAAAATAAACATCACACAAGACAGAGAGACACACCAGATATAACGTGGAAACCCAATGTGGGAAAATCCATGGAGAATCAATCTCAAATATACTCATGAGAACAACCCCACAGGAGCACCATACCCCTTTTCCAAGTACAAACCTCAGCTATAATTTATGAGCACCACCCCACAAGAGCTTCAAACCCCTTTCCTAAGCACCAACCCAGCTACTATTTGTGAGCACTAACCCACAGGAGCATCAACCCCTTTGCTGAGCCCCAACCTAGCAACAATTCGTGAGCACCAGCCCATAGGAACACCAACCCCTTTGTGTATACCACACACCTATCTCTCAATGTTGCTATCTCAACAAATGATATATCAATACAACATCTCCTTCCTCTCTCTCACTTTTGATCTTCTAAGCTAGATATAACAAATACAAATCATCTCTCAAAATTACTCTTCTAAGCTAGATATTATAATATCAAATCAACCTCTCACATCCACATTTACAAATGGCTACTCAAGCCTTTATTTATAGCTTTCTAAATGACCTTTGGCCTTCCCCCTTTGTAACCTTTCATTCCTCATGGAAAATTACACCAATTTTAGATGACCCTTCATCTCCAAGCATTTGAAAATTCATGTGGTGACCCTTCATGACCAAAAACGTCTTTCCCACTTTTGTCCTTATCTTTGGTGACTTTTCATATTCCTTTAAGTGTCCCTTCATGATAAATTTTCCCTTTACTCTTTTGTCTTCACTTGGTGACTCTTGGTATTCCCCAAGATGACTCTTCATGGGAAAATGCATCCCATCCTTCTTTTATCTTTATCCCGTGGCTCTTCGACTTCTCCATGGGCCCTTATTTTATCTCATATGCAACCAAAAATATATTCATTAATATTAAATAAATATTAACTCATATTAGCCAAGATAAATAATATTAAATGCAATGGGGCCTTTATCACCAATAATATTAAACCTTTGACATCAATGACAATATTTCCAACAATCTCCCCCTTTGTCATTGATGGCAACCTAAAATCTGAAACTGCCACATCATGTCACCTGCACATACTATCATCTAAAAACATACAGTAACTCCCCCTTATTATAGTAACCTATACCTATTCCTTGTACCTATTTTCTGCACCTATACCTATACCTATTATTCTCCCCCTTTGACATCAATGGCAAAGGGCCTAATTGGAGCTAACACTTAGCTCCCCCTCACTTGATGCTGAAAATCAATGGCAAGAAGTAAAAGAAATTACTCCCAACTCCTCTCACTAATATTTTGAGAAGATATCTGATTTTACCTATCCTTTAAGAATCTACAATCAACTTATTTGAATATTTCCTTCTAATCTCACAGCCTTCCACGTGAAACTTTAAGGTGTATCCTTGATCACATATTTACCTTACACTCAATAGATTATGCTTATAAAACATTCTTAGTCTTGGTTCTACCATTATCCAAAATTAAAGTACCTTTTTTGGCTATCTTGGTAGTGGCTTTATCTTTGAATCTCATTGTACCACCATTGATCTTCTTTACTCTTATCTCCTATCATATGCCTCAAACATTTGCTATCAACGAACCATGGTTGATCTTTATCTCTTATATGCAAAGCTGTTTGCACCAACATAGAATCTTTAGGTTGTTTCTTCTGCTATGAACATGTCTAAACCTTCTCCCTAATGAATGGATCTTTGAAACTCTAATCCTTCTTCATTAACACTGCATGAGTATCCTTTTCCTTCTCTCTAAAATTGTTAGCTCTTTTTCAACATTCTAATTTCTTATGACCATAATAATTTGAAACACTACATATGCAAGAATCATTCTAATAGCCTCAACCCATAATACTGATGCAAAATTTTCTTCAAAAATATATTCCCTCAAAAGATATACAAATTAATCTATCAACTCACCTTCTTGTCATGCAAACTATCCAAGACCCAATAGCACCCACCATGCTTCAATTTTCTTAAAAGTGTCTCCTTGAAGCCTAGAAGAGACACCCCCACACAGAAGGGTTCTAGAAATAAATCTCAAGAGATTCCCACATCTCTGTTTCTTCCTTGATCTTCTTGTGTTTTTCTTTTAGAATCCATTTAAGCATATCTAACCTTTTTGCCTTACTAACCTTATCATTTATGATATTTTTCATCTTCTCAACTTTTGTAACTTTCTTATCTTGACAAAGCTCATGCTCATATGTAACAAGAGATTCTTTACAATCCTTATCTGATTCTTTATCTACTATAGCAAGTAATTCATTTTCATTCTTAAACTCAACCTGATCAACCTTTGCCATTTTTGGTCTCCACACCTTAATTTTACTCTTCTTATATCGTTTAGGGGCTTTGTAACCTTTGACATACTTTGAATACCTCTTTACTTTATTTTGGCATAATCTAGCAATATGGCCAACCTCATGACAACAAAAGCAAACAATATTTCTCATACATTTTTCTTGAATGTGACTAAGATCTCCCTTTGACTCATTACTTCTCCTCATACAATATTTTGCCCTATGACCAACATGATGACAAACAAAACAACAGCCATGAAAAGAATTTGAAAACTTGAAAGCATTGGGCTGCCTGATTGGCTTCTTTGATTTGCCTACAAAACCTGCATCCTTCTTTCTTTAGACTAATATTTCATGATCTTTCTCAACCTTGATTATAAGCTTCTCATGATTATCCTTTAAATAATCTAACTCAACCTTCAAATGATTACACTATTCTTCTTTTGATGTTAAAATTGAAGTTGCAACCTCTAACTAATTTTTAAGATCCTGAATAAATATCTTATTTTCTTTTACTTCTATAGCCAACTTAGAATCCAAGATACACACCTTTTCCTTAAGAGACTCAACCATATATTTCAACTCTTGATTCTCCTTCTTTAGCTGCTTGGCCATCTGTGCTTTTCCTTTGATCTACCTTCAAGCTGTTAAACCCTTTCTGAAGGAACCTGCACTGATACCAATTGTTAAACATAGAATATACTAAGAGGGGGGGTGAATTAGTATATTATATATCTTATAAATCTTTCCTTTAACCAATATTTCACTTAATCAAACATTCAAGATATGCAATAAAACTCAAACAATAAACATCACACAAGACACAGAGAGACACCAGATATAACATGGAAACCCAATGTGGGAAAAACCATGGAGAATCAATCTAAAATATATTCATGAGAACAACTTCACAAGAGCACCATACCCCTTTTCCAAGTACAAACCTCAGCTATAATTCATGAGCACCACCCCATAGGAGCTTCAAACCCCTTTGCCAAGCACCAACCTAGCTGCTATTCATGAGCACCAACCCCTTTGCTGAGCACCAACCCACAGGAGCACCAACCCCTTTGTGTATACCACACACCTATCTCTCAATATTGCTATCTCAATAAATGATATATCAATACAACATCTCCTTCCTCTCTCTCACTTTTGCTCTTCTAAGCTAGATATAACAAATATAAATCATCTCTCAAAATTACTCTTCTAAGCTAGATATTACAATATCAAATCAACCTCTCACATCCACATTTACAAATGGCTACTCAAGCCTTTATTTATATCTTTCCAAATGACATTTGGCCTTCCCCCTTTGTGACCTTTCATTCCTCATGGAAAATGGCACCAATCTTAGATGACCCTTCATATCCAAGCAATTGAAAAGTCATGTGGTGACCCTTCATGACCAAATATGTCTTTCCCACTTTTGTCCTTATCTTTGGTGACTTTTCATATTCCTTTAAGTGTCCCTTCATGATAAATTCACCCTTTATTCTTTTGTCTTCACTTGGTGACTCTTGGTATTCCCCAAGATGACTCTTCATGGGAAAATGTGTCCCATCCTTGTTTTGTCTTTATCCCGTGGCTCTTCGACTTCTCCATGGGCCCTTATTTTGTCTCATATGCAACAAAAAATATATTCATTAATATTAAATAAATATTAACTCATATTAGCCAAGATAAACAATATTAAATGCAATGGGGCCTTTATCACCAATAATACTAAACCTTTGACATCAATGACAATATTTCCAACACCAACCATATCAAATCAGCCTTCCTCAATGCCCACTATTTTTGGTGCACCTATTATTGTAAGAGGTATAGGAGGAAGTACCAGTGGTGGTTCTATTATAGGGGGATTAGGTAGTGGCATTATAGGTACTAGTAGATAACTACCATAGGGTTAGGAAGAAATGAAGGAACACCACAATAGGGTCTACTACAACCACCAAGTATACATATAGTGTAACACAAGATGACACTTCATCTCCCTAAATATCAAGGTGTCAAAATGTGGCAGAACACATTCATAATTATGAACTCAATTGATAAGTATGGGGTATAATTTATTCAAAATGAAAGTCTACTTAATTTTCCAATACTTTATTAGATCACACACATAAATGGTGTCATAAATTTGAGCCTCAACAAGTAGTTGTGAACTATGAAATATTAAAAACTACATTCTTTCAAGAGTTTGAGAAACAAAGCATAATTACCTTAAAAGATATAAATCAAGAGCTCACTAAGAGCGTGCATGAATATGATGCACATTTCAAATTGATTCTTTCAAAACTATCATTTGAGATTAACCCAACACAACATACTCAAAGGTTTGTGGGAGGGTTGTTACTTATAATTCATTAAGCTCTATCCCAAAATATATTTACCAACCCATGTGAGGCACTAGAAGCTTTTCTTAATACATAAGTTATGAGAAGTATAAAGATGGGGATCAACCCCTTTATGGAGGCTTAGATTGTTGTTATGGCCTCTCAGCTAGAGAAGCTAGCATACAATAATGTGTGTGACACATGTAAGAACCTATGGTGTAATGTGAAATTAAGGGCCATAATAGGAATAAATTCCCATGGAAGAAATTTTATGATGTAACAAAAAAAATCTTGTGACATCTACCAAGAAGATCATGAAGTAAGGAGTTATCATTTGATCTAGTGTGCTACCCAAGCTAAAGTTTCACTATAGTGTAAAATATGTGATGTGTACATATGATACTAATGATTATTGAGTCATCAATGAGATCCCTAAATCATGCATGAGAGGTACTCACCAAACTTATGTTGTTAAAAATCAAGAGTCTAGTTAAGATCGATATTTTTAGAGTTGAGGATGTGGAAATGGATGTAGGGGTGGTCATTTCCCACCTAGGACCTATTAAAAGTGTGGATCTCTAGATCACTATCAATGTGATTTTATAATTTACCCAACTTGTAAATTTTGTAAGAATGAGCACCATTTAGAAGAATGACATAACTTATATGTGGCCATCACCAAAGAATGCAAAAATAAGGGTGTTGGAATGATTTGTGTCAAAAAACTCTAGGTTTTTAGTGGATCCCATTCCCTACCACCCCACTATGTACACCTAAAACTAGCCATTAATGGCCTTCAACCAAACTTTAGACTGATTCCTACCAACATTTGCAAATTAAGCCTAGGAATCACTGAATGTCCCAAATTTGCTTGTGCATCATTCATCAAAGCTCATAATCTCATTAAGGAATCCTTAATTGGGTTATCCTACCGTAATCAACAATAACCTCTCACAGATTCATCTTTAAGCATCTTATGGCATCACAACATGAAATTTGGCCTATAGACCTATTAAATGGGGCATATGGACATAAAATCAAATCTTGAAAGAGTTAAAATCCTAATCAAAATTAATTAAAATTATTAACCAAATTAAATTCCTAGTTGAATTATCCATGTGTAATTAATGAAATCCAAAAAAATGAAATTCAAAAATACAAATATCCTAGCTTTTCATGATTACCTTTTAGTTGTTGTCTAGCCTTTGAAAATATCTCAACATATCTCACCCATGCCTATATATTTCAAATCATGAGATTTTGACAACTTTTAACTCTAATAGGGTTAATTATTTTACTTAGGTTAGGTTTGAAACCATTCCATGTTTAAACTAACCTTTAACTCACCTTGAGTTAGGGTTAGTTCCTAAGCCTATAAATACAATCCTTTACCTCTTCAAAAGAGAGATTGGATAGAGTAAATTTATAGTGCAGGTTTTCTATAAAGATTAAAAAAATAGTGTTATAATGCTAAAATATTGAGCCAAGGCATCAAGCCAAAAAAAAAAGACATATCAAGCTACCATGGTGCTAAGGAGAGAAGGAGATAGCCAAACTCCATTGCCAAATACTCTTTGAGCATAAACTAAGCAAGCCACTAACAAACAATTTAGATTTCTCAAAGAAGGTATGGATTGTTGTTATTTGTATTTTAGTTGGGTTTTTAATTATGTTTTATTTACTAATCTCCCCCTATGACTTAGGCTTAGAGATGATAGTATGTTAGTGTGTTGAAATCATTTTTTTGTGAAACTAACACTTGATCTAACCTCCTCTCTATTTTTAAATTCCTATGATCACAAATGGCATGCCCAGTGGGACCTAAATCATCTCACATACCAAGGATACCAAGATGTAACTCCAAACTTTTCAAATGAATGATTTAAAATCTTAAAAATTAGAGTTTTAGCTTTATTTTTACCATATTCTTATTTTTTATGTTCACTTGGTTTAAAAAGAGAATGACATCAATTTCCCCTAACCAAAATCAATCCTATACTAACCAAAATTGATCTTGTATAATTGACATTGGTCACTATGTGCATCCCCAGAACTGACCTCAATCATTGTGTTGAACAACAAGCTAATACACCATTTTTTGAAGCTTCATTTGGTGTCATTCAGATTCCATTTTTGATGATTTATTTTTTAAAATCACATGTTTTCTCATAAATTTTTATAATATGTTATAATTTTACCTTAAATTTGTATAAATGTTTCACAAAATCTTGAAATAGGATTTTGAATGTTTTTAAATCTTCTAATTACTACTTCTTGGTTTTATTGATTTATAAACTCTTTGTTTACTCACCTTATTGTAGGTTTTGAGGAATTTTTTTACTAAATTTAGATAAATAACATTTTTAGAATCATTTTTTTCCTTCAAGTTCACAGGTAACCAATCTTGGTCCTTATCGACTGGTATCAGTTATTACTAACTGACATCGATCACAAGTGAATGACATTAATCTCTATGTGGAAAATTTAGAAACCTGAGAGCTGTCTTTTCAAAAAAAAATTGCTCATACATTAGTGTGATTCAAAGTAGAAGGAAAATCTCTAACCCTTACAGGTCCAATGTGGGATTATAACATGAATTTTTAAAGTTAGACTCATGAACATTTCATTTTGGGTGTTTAAAATGATTTTAGTTAACTCTTCAACACTTCATTTTGGTGCTAAAAAGAATTGCTAAGTCTTGAATATTTGATTTTAGTGATTAAAATGAATACAAAATGGCTAAATATTGAAACACTTCATTTTGGTGCCTAAAATTAATTTGTTAAGTCTTGAACATTTCATTTTTAGTTTTTTAAATGAACATAGGTGTTTTTGCTTATGTTGTTTTGTTCGAATTCTTAAAAAAATTTCAAATAAGCTGAAAGGCCAAAGAAATTCATCACACATCTCAATTTAGTGCCTAAAATCAACACTTACTTAGATTTCAATTCTTGAAGGTCTTTGATACTTGTTTATTTATTTGTGTAAAATGAAGAGTGCATGTATGCTCTCCCCTCGTCCCCTATACAAAAATTAGGTGACCAAAAGTAGCTTTTCACTTGTAATTTATGCTTAGTCCAAGGCATGGAAATAATTGTGTCTAGGGTCTCCCCAAAACCCATATGGTTTGGGTGATCTAAAAATAATCTCTAAAGTTTGTCCACTTAGTCATTTCATTCATGCAATTTGGCTTGTGAAGGGGAGTTCATAGCTTCTTCATGAGTTATTTAGAAAATATTTGACCTAGGCTTTCATCTCTTGACATTATTTCAACCCATGAGAGGGTATACAAATCAAGGTACACATACTATGAGATCTAGGGGGTTGAGTGTCTAACTTTTCCTTTCATAATGAAAAATTGAGTCAGGTCTGGCTAACTAGGGGATTCTACTAAGAAGTCTATGGATGGAATCACTATGCAAAGGAATAGACCCTTTCATAGTAAGTTAATCAGTATGAAATCAATTGATGTGATGCATCTCTAGTTTTAATCACACTTGGAACCAATTTAGATGTTTGAAAACTATAGCTTTAGTCAACCCTATTTAACCAACCTTATCAGTTTAGGGCTTAAGATGATTTACTTAGTTGTATTTGGTCTTTTTCCTTTAATTACTTAATCTTTCAAGTTTTAAAACTTTGTTTTTCTTACCATATAAAAATTAGTTATTTGTCCACACTACTCCATTTCTTGAGGATGTGTTATGTCATTTATTTGATACCTTATTTTACCTTAGACTCTTTGTGTCAAAAACATTGAGTGTGTTACTTGATTGAAACTAGTAACATTATGTTTCCCAAATCATTTCATATGCCTTGGAGTCTTTGAAACAAACTATCCATCATCATACCTTTAGAAAGTGATAATGTCATTACATTGCTCGATCATTTCATAGACTCCTCTTGTCTTGTGTCTAAGTGTCACTTGTGAAACCAATCCACATGTGCCTTTTAGTGTCTTTGTTTAGTGTCATTTTGTCTTTCAAATTTGTCTAGCTTGTTTTTTCAAAAAGCCTAGTTTTCCTATGTTGGGTTTTTTATTAACTTTGATAAGTTTGGATCCAAACATTGATTGATTTATTTTTATGCCTTGTCTAATTGGGGATAAGACATAAATCTTTCTCTTTTAGGTTACGTAACTTAGGTTAATTCTTTACCCACATTTGAAAAATATTTGTCTGTATTATTATTGGGGAGAAAATAGTTTATCTCTAAGTGCATTTTATTTCATGCCTCATGCCAATTTGATCAAGTTCATATCTGACATCAAGTTCTTATTCTATGCCAAAGTATTTCAAGTTTATTAGATTAAATACCCCTTTGTTTTAAGTCTAGATTTTGACACCAAATTTGTTCAAAAGTCCTAACACATGACTTGTTTGATCATATCTTTTGACATTGTATTTGGCCAAAATACCTTGCAACCTTTATTTTCTTAGATTAGACCTATTTGGAACACTTTAAACCTAGAATTTGGAATTTTATTTTTAATTCATCCACTTGGCATTTTTGTGTGAGACATTTGATGTTAGAATGTTTTATACTAAGTTTATCATAAACCATTTTGGAGATATATCTCCACCCCTTTGACCAAGTTCAAACCTTTTGTCCTTTGGATAATGTTTTAAGATTTTGTATAACTCTAAGCCTTTTTTTAGAGCATTTATCATTGACTTGGATATGTCTAGATACACTTATGTTGGAGTCATGTACAATCCAAGTTATAATAGAATGGATTCATAAATTGACTTTGTTTAAGACCCCTATGTGAAAAATTGGTTTGTGAGATGGATCCATATCCTCCTTGCAATCCTCAATCTAGGGAGCAAAGCCAAGATCTTAAAGCATAGTTTTTGGTAATACTTTCTTTAAGATAGTTGACATATGATACTCACCCTTTCATGACCATATGATCCCCCACCTATACCGTTAACCCTCCTTTAGATTATATGAAACACCAAGATTTCCTACATCCAAGGAATACCATTAGAATTTCAGGACTCATCCTTTATCTTGTGTGAGAAATAAATCTCCATGACACTCTACCATTTCCATTCTAGGACCTCATCCTTTGGCTTATGTGAGTAACCAAGATGCATAATTCCTTACCATTTCTATACCAAGACATTATCCTTTAGCTTATGCAATCAATCAAGCTCTATCATGCCCTCTCATTATCCAAATATCAACTTATATTCATTTTTTACCAATCATTCCCCACTTTATTAAACCCCTACCAATAATCTAGATCCCCGAACAAGCCAATCAATACCTTTCCAACCAAGACAATCATTCAAAGACCAAGATATATTTAAAATTGGTATTTTAAAACTACTTACAAACCAAAGCCAAGAGAACCAACCAAGCCATGATTTTTTTGTTGAACCAACCATTTATGACTAGTCAACCTATGATGAATCACCTCTTGATACTATACTTATTATCGAGGAGGCTCACTCTAACAAGCTAGTCTTTGATGAGTCACTTCTTAATGATTATAACTACCTTTGGTAAAATCATTACCTCAAATATATGCCTATTTTTAAAGAGCCTCCCTCTAACAATAAGTCTTTGTGGAGTTGTTTCTTAACCTTTTTTCCATTATAGAGGAGTCTTAATTTGACAAATTAGTCTCTATGGAGCCCATTATGCCATCATAGACCATTGCTTATCCCATACCAAACATTCAACAAGATGTAATTATAGTATTATCCACACCAAATGAAGAATTATAATTAGAGTCAAGTTATATTCTTGAACCAACATCAGATTTAGCATCAAAAGTAGAAGCAACATCAGTTTCAACATTAGATTTAGAGTCCCTTGAGTCAGAATTAGATTTAGAATCAGAATATGTTCATGGTTGTTATAATATTGGTTACACATGCCTTGAAAAATAGTTTGAATACTTTTTTGATCCTTCTACAATTTTTTATAATAATTACTTTAGCTTCAACACAAGTTATCCTAGTATCTTCTATGAGGATTATACTAACTTTCACCATTCCATTACCATTCCACATGCCATTGCTGCCAACTAATCTATCCATTTTATTGACATTCCATCTCCCACAAGTGCCTATTGGGACCAATGGAATCATACCTTTTTGAACTACATCTATGGTGACTTATTAGTTGAATAACATTAGGGAGGCCAAGACCAAATTCATGCAGAAGAATAATAATATCCTGGTGAAACCTTTTTAGAGGTGCTAGGGGATAATCAAAGTTTAAACTCAACATCTTCTAGTGAAACCTTTTCAAAGGTGTTATAATACAATCAAAGTCAAAATTCAACATTCCCTAGTGAAATCTTCTTAGATGTTATATAGGACAATCAAGACAACTTCATTGGTGAAAACCTCTTTGAGACACTGATAACTGAGCATAAGAGTCCTTCACTACTTGATGAAGACATTATCAAAGATCAAATCAATTTAGCTTCAAATCTATAACATAACTAGATGTTAATTACTCTTATACCCAAATAACACAAAAATCTAGTGGTCTTATTGAGAGCATATTTAGAAGTCTTCAGCTCTATCATAACCAAAGTTATGTTAAATCCAAAATTAACAACATTATGTGTGATTGAAACCCTCGATCTTCATTTATTTTCCAACCATTATACATTCCATTATCATCCACCTATACATTACCAAATCATACCTATCATCCATTGTTTATCTATATTCACCATGCCTAGATTCATTTTCCTTTACATAAGCTATAAAGATACCTTTTCTCAGTGTTTAAAGGAAATAAAATCAATGACCAATGAAGATCACAACAACATTTTTGAAGTCCAAATCATTATCAAGTTCTTGACAAATTAACTATTCAAAAGAGGTGTGGGATAGCAATTTACATAACTGATTATTCTTTTTTTATTATTTGCTAATTAGGATGTGCATCTCCACATCAACAGGAACAATAGAATCATACCCTAGCCAAAATCATAAAACTATACCTATACCTTTGCCAAAAACCATATCTTGGCCAAAAACATTTACCTTGCCTTTTCATTTACCATTAGTTCATACCCTACCATTTACTTTACCTTATCATTTGGGGGCAACCCTCTTACCATTTTACCCAATATTCATACCACATCATCCTAAACAATGTTGTATCATATGCCATCTCTACTAGACCAAGCCTATTTTTAACCATCATACCTACCCCTTTTGATCTTGGTTATTTTGGTTCTTCCCACACCTTGTGTGAGGGGATTATGATATAGTTTTAGTAGTTTTATTATTTAAGTTTAAATGATAGTCTATGAAAGTAGTGTGATAGTGGATCTAGAAAGTTATCTTATATTTGCATTATACAAAGTGTTCTTGATTATAACTACCTTTGCAAAAATTAGATTACCATAGTCATGTTAACAGTCATGTAACTAATTAAAACCACCTATGGGAAAATTAGTAGCATAGACCTATGTTATTATTTCCTAATTATAACTATTTATGGTAAAATTAGGGATAACACCTATTTACCAGGCATTATCACATCACCTTGCCATTACTACTTTCATTTACTAGCCATTTATTGGATTTGAGAGCTTATTGTGACCTAGTTGGTTCTCATTACCTTTTGTGTTGATGGAAATACTATGACTTGATTTCCTATTGGGACTATGTAGGCCATGCTTAATTCACATTGAGGTTAGCTTAGTCCTCCTCTTTCATATGTTCTTACTATTTTGTGAGCAATCTAAGCCAATACACTTTCCATTTTACAAGTGGTATATTGTTCATCTCTAATGAATTAAGATACCTCAAAATTCTAAAAACATTCATAAATTTCAAAATCCAAAAACATTTGTCCTATCTAAGCCTAGTTAGTCATCCTCAATCTACCCTACTGGGTAAAATCCATTATTAAGATGTTGTCTTTTGATTTTAATTTTAGGATTTTTATGTGTTTATTTACTTATTTATTTATTTACTTGCCTGTTTGTTTGATTTCAGTATTGTGCCTTGACTTAGTCTATATGTGTTCATTGGGTGATTCCTTACACATTATTCTTGAGTCCATCGATATTCATATGTCAACATTATCATCATGATTTCTATCATTGGTGCATTATTTTCAATTTTTATTAGATCAGGATTTAGTCTTTATGCATATTTTGGTAAAGTTATCATGGTGTTTTATACCATGGTGCCTACCATCATGTGTTCTATCAAAAATCAGCTTAGGAAGTCTTACAAGCAATAGAGCATAGAAGTTTCTCCTTGGTAACCTTGAAAAATCCTTCCACCCACCTTGATCAAATTAACCCATTGGGCATTCTCTACATTGACATCTCTACATTGACAAGTACATCCAAATCATTTCCATTGATCAATTCTTATTCTTTCAATCATCTCTTTTATCACTTTGTGCATCCTCATATTCTTGGTTCTTTGTGCCTTCTTCAATCATTAGACCATCACATCTACGTTTGTACCTACTCATCTTTAATCTATGAAATAGGTTATATCCTTGAGTTATACAGACCAATCTACCCTACTAGGGCACAATCAAATATCATTTTTCAATCAATGTCAAATTAATGATTATAACCACCTATGGGTAAATCATTATTTTGACTCATTATCCCTAACTGGGGCATATGTCATTTCCATTGATTATAACCACCTTTGGTAAAATTAGTGTCTCAATCTTTAATACTGATTCTAACTACCTTTGGGTAAATTAGTAATTTTTAAATAAATGCATGCAAGCATTTTATTTATTGGATTAATCTCACCTATGGGTTAATTTAATTCTTCTTCTTGATTCTTTTTGAGGGACTATCCATAGATTGTATGTGTTGGCCACTCCTTTGAGTGGGCATCATTATAGTCTTCCCAAACATTATTTGGAGTTTCTTATTCCATCATTATTTTCTTTTAGGCATACATACCATTTTCATTCTTTGAGAAGATGTTACTATTCCTACAAATTACAATGCCTTCCCAAATAGGGGTGAACTATAGATACCTAAAATTGGTCACCAATGGCCTTCGATCAAACTTCAGACTGATTCCTACCAACTTTTACAAATTAAGCCTAAAAATCATTGAATGTCCCAAATTTTCTTGTGTATCATTCCTCAAAGCTCAAAATCATGATGAGACATCCTTAATTGGGGTTCCTAATGTAAGCAACAATAACCTCTCATAGATTCATCTTTAAGCACCATGTGGCATCACAACATACAATTTGGCCTATAAACCTATTAAATGGGACACATGGACATAAAATCAAATATTGAAAGAGTTAAAATCCTAATAATAATTAATTAAAATTTTAAACCAAATTAAATGCCTAGTTTAATTATCCATGGGCAATTAATGAAATTCTAAAAGAGAAAATTCAAAAATGCAAATATCCTAGCTTTTCATGATTACCCTTGCGAGTTGTCAAGCCTTTGTAAATATCTTAAAATATCTCACCCATGGTTATTCATTGCAAATCATGAGATTTTGACACCTTTTAACTCTAATATGGATAATTAATTCACTTATATTAGGTTTGAACCCATTTTATGTTTAAACTACACTTTAACTCACCTTGAGTTAGGGTTAGTTACTACACCTATAAATACAAGCCTTTGCCTCTTCAAAAGAGAGCTTGGATAGAGTAAGGTTATAATGTAGGTTTTTTATCAAGACTAAAATAAAATAGTTTTATAATGACAAAATATTTAGCCAAGCCATCAAGCCACAAGTAAAATCCATATCAAGCTACCATGGTGCCAAGGAGAGAAGGAGAAAGCCAAATTCCATTGTCAAAGACTCTTTGAGCATAAACTAAGCAAGCCACTAACAAACCATTTAGATTTCTCAAGGAAGGTAAGGATTATTTTTATTTTCATTTTAGTTGGGTTTTCAATTGTGTTTTTTTTACTAAGGTCCCCCTATAATCTAGGCTTAGATATTTTAGTATGTTAGTGTGTTGAAATCATTATTTTGTAAAACTACCACTTGATCTAACCTCCCCTCTATTATCAATTTCCTATGATCACACCCACCAAATATACCTAAGTTCAATATTATGACACAAATTGGAACACATTATAAACCAACTTCAAATCCACCTAAAGAAGGTTTAACATGAAAAACCTCATGCTCAACACTACCCCAATGCTCAAAAATGAAAAGAAGTGTTTCATGACATGATGGCCTCAGTACATGAACTACAAGATTAAATTGAGTTTTTAAAGGAGAAGGATGTTACCATACCTATTAAGATACAAAGATAAACTATCTCAATGGACTCAATTTAGGATTAATTTTGACAGCTCTACAAGCTTCTTCTTAGTGACAACATTGTCCCACTCCTTAAAAATTGGCTATGATAAAAAGTGACTAAGACTTCAATAGATCATCATTTAAATAATGCATGAAAAAAATAAACTCATATCCAAACTAATCTTGAATATGATAAAGAGTTTGTTTTGAATGCGTCATTAAAGGTTAGATGATATGAGATATATTGGTGGAAAGTAACACAAAAGTCAATGTTCTTATAAAGGATGCATGGAGGAAGATGGTAAGTCCCACTCTTCAACCTTCCTCGCATATTATATTCATGGACAATAAGAATCAAGTAGTACCTATAGGCATTATTAAGGATGCCACCATCAACATCTTGGGTATCCTATTTAAAGGTGATTTTGAAGTAATTGAATTGGCTGAAGTAGATGATTTTCTAGCTTTATTGGGTTACCCCTAGTGTTATGCCAAAAATGTTGACTTGCATTCAAAAAGCACTACATCAACTTTAATAATGACACCCAACACATGGTAGTTCCTCTCAATACCAATCAAATCCCCCCCTTTGTATACTAAATTGATGTTTATGAGAACCTCAATCACATTTATAACATCACAACAAAAATAAATGAACATCTGGATCCTACTCATGATGATATGCTTCAATGGGGAGATGCACAATTCATCTCTGATACTACTATCATTACTTGTGAACACTAAGAACATAAAGAATATGACCTAATGGGATGAGGTTGCATTATAATTAGTCAACAAATAAATGCTCCATAGGAGATAACTAAGTGTTATATGTCTATTTAAATCATTGGTTAATGCCTAATGAATGCACCACCTTTCTAGTTAGATCAAGCACCTAGGTTTCATGGCCATATCAAGGTTCAAGAGTTATTACAATAATTATAGGATTATTATGTTTTTGAATATTAATTTATGCATGCACTCCCTATTATAATTCAATGCATATCTACTCATTGGTGGGATGCTCATCAATATAATTTGTTAACATGGGAATATGTATGTACCAAGATACATCATCCCTTTCACCATGATAACTAGGTTTTGGAAACACTTAGTTATAATGGTGTTAAGTCCCTAGATGACCATATAGTCACCTATGAGGATTTTTGGAATGTCAATAAGACAATTTTATAAGAATTTTTATGGGTACATGCATTTTATGACACTCTACATGCTTAGGCTAGAGTATGGTATATTCATCAAGAAGTGTGTAGAGATAAAGATACTTGGGAATGCATCAAACATGTTTTACTTACCAAATTTACATTTTATTCACCCCAATTAGATCTGAATTTATCCTTATAAGTAATTCTTTAAGCAATAGCAAGTGATCAAGCACTAGTTGAAGATATAATACATATCATGCATGGTATAATTAAGGACAATTTATCCATATTCCAAGAACCTAATACTCCTATAAGGACTCAATTATAACTTGACTCATAATCCAAATATGACCATAAGGAATTGATGTAGAAGGGTAATCAAAAGGTCATATGTCAAGTTGATCAGGGTATTAACATCGATCTACTAGAGTCAACATTTGACCATTTAAACTTTCCTATGGAATATAGGGCACATGATGTTAGAGATAATATACAATTTGAGAAAAAGCCATATTATATATTATTCCAAATTATTTAGTACAATATTTTCAAATAAGATGCACCCAAGATGGCCACTATAGGAAATTATTGGTCTAAAGTAGAATTACCCAAAATATTTGAACTTGTTAATGTGGGTTTCATGTACCAACCAAAGTTTAAATGAGGTAGCCTATAATGTTTTAGGATCTCAATGGAGGTAAACTCTATTCCAGGGCATGAGTTGAAGGTATGGTTTAAACAACCTTGTGATGTCATAACAAGTAGAACATATAGGTTGTTAACCAATTTTTTTATAGTGAAATGAATCCTAGTGGAGAAATCAAACCTAATTTAATGAGATGGATGGGTGATACCTAATATAGAGTGGGTAGATCTCAATCAAATAAACTTAAAAAGGAGGGAAAGGTAAAGTAGAAAAAAGTTATGTGATCTCAAAGGGTGACTTCCTAGGTTGGTTCTTTAGTGGACAAGTGTTCTCAAGACTAGTGCCTACTACTTACAGTTATTGCATACTCATAGGTAAACATAGTTATGAAGTATTGGGAGGGGTGGTATATGAAATTTGATGATCTTGATTGAAGGTTACTTCCTTTAAATTTGCTCTTGCACACCCTTAATGGGAAGGTTACATCTAGGACCAAGAAGGCATCTAAGGTAGCTGTTGCACACACTTATAAAACTATACCAAAAGAAATCATTCATAAAAACTAAGAATATTAACATAATTTAAACTAATTACTTAGTAAGATCTATTAAATTTTAATAGAGTTTGCACATCTACAGTTAGTATACATTGATAAAAAAATCAAAATTTATCTGTAGCTTTTTCACACTTCAAATTACTATGTTATTACAACCAAAAAAGCAAAACCTTAATATCACATGAATGGGAGGAGAAAAAATCACCACAATTACATGAAAAACAAAATTGACTTCTTTTTGTATTGATAAAATCTTCCAAACTTTTGGAATGTGAAATTACATAGATATATAGACTTGGGGAGGGGATGACTCATCCTCTAAGTGTATATCAACTCATGGTTACATGTTTGTAGCTAGAACTTCAGTTCTAATTTTAGTCTCAAAATTGCATGCTTGTATATAATTACATTTATGTCAAAATTAGTTATCATTTATAAGGCAATGCAATGTGTACATGTTTACAAATAGTTTAGGAAATTTTACATGTTTACTCTAAGTGTAAGTAAATTATACATGTATACATATAAAATCGGACTTTAACTCAAGGTTGACCAAGTGCTTACATGGTTGGGATAGGTTGTTAGAGGAACTAAATTAGATGCTTGTGTTAAACTAAGAGTTGTTGTGCCAACATTCTTCTTCACTTCCAAATCCTAGAAGTGCTTATGTTTGATGTCATATTGGTATCTGATTATATCCATCTTAAGTAATGGAGGCCTATGCACCATGTTCACCTAATCTAGGAGCCTTACATATTCAACCTTGGTAATCTTGAGTTTAGATCTAAAGATATCAAATTTAGTGACTTCCTATATAAATTGAGTTTGGCTTCTATTTTCTCCAAGGTCTTCCATTGAATATCTTGATTGAAATTCTTTAAAGATTTTTGTAGGAACTAGTCAGCTCTATTGATAACTCTTCCTATGAAATCCTTGGCCTATGAAAGCTTTAGTTTATCCAAAATTTTCTAGGTGAGATTCTCATTTTCTAAGTATTTAGGAATTACTACCTCAGCCACATCAATCCACTCCCTAGCCTCTTGTGTTCTGATGAAAACCAAGTTGAGGGCATTGGTAGCCTTCAATGGTACCATCAAGTTTAAATGTGTATATGACTTTCCAATTGTTAAAATAATAAGAAATTTTAATTTATTCTCATCTATCTTCAAATAATTAAACAATTTTGTGGTATTTACTATGTGGGCCATGAGTTATTCCCCCATTACACTAATAAACTCAGTAGTATTGTAAAATTTGTATGTAGTACTCTAAACATCTATATCAATTTGGGCTAGGACATGGATAGTTTGTTTGTATTCCCTTAATTATTCCAATTTTTTCTCTATTTTTCTCCATCTCATTTATGTTCCTTCATGTATTTATACTACAACATCTTTATGTGTTTCAAAATAGGATTTAAAATGCTCTATATGTGGGGATTTACCCAATTTTTAGTCTTTCCTATTAGACAAGGTAAACATTTCTTCCCTTTCTTCTAAAATGACTGCTCTTCTAATCTCATCCTCTAGCTTCCTTTTCCTAACCCTCTATACACTCCATGTATATTTTTCAAATATTGTACTTATAGTGGGAAATTTGGTAATCACTAGATTAGGCATTTTTTAGGCCTTCAATTACATGCTTGTTGCCCACTGTGGGAGGACTAGCTAGGTTGGGTCCATGGGTTGAGTGTCTAAAGCTGTAGTCTCACCCAATAAATCATCTAATATTTGCTTTGGAGTTTCCTCTAGGAGGGGATCAGAGAGTGAAGGCCATATGATTTTGGACCAGCCCATACCACCATATTTTGGTAGTGGATAGACTGTGTATACTATCCTTTTCTTCTTCTCACCCTTCTTAGTGGTTTTTATATTTATCTCTTGAGAAGGACTAAGAGGGGGAACTTGTGGACTTAACTATGTAGATGAAACATGTAACTTCTTAGGAATAAAATAATGATACTACATGTTAAATCAATAAGTTATAACCTACAGTGTAAGTAATTAACAATGTGGAACAACAAGATACAAAATAATAGAAATAAATGGGAACACACTACACAAGATATTATGTCTAAAAAACCTTTTAAAATTAAGGGAAAAAACATAAGAAAAATAGTATCTTCAAAATTGATATTAATCTTAGCATTAATAATCTTCTACAATAACTCCTCCAGCAACTCCTTGATGCTAACAACCAAGAATTAAATGCTTATACCTAAAACATTCAGGTTGTGAACCAAGTATAACAATGCCTCCAAAATATAACCTCCAAGCATGAAAGCACAAGCTTGCATGTATCCTCTAGTAGGATGAATTAAAATGGATATCTTCATGCTTATTAATAGCATTTACAATAAGAGAGAGAAAAGAGAGATAATAACATCACGTTGGCCCAAAATATTCATCACATTCTATGTGGGCACTAGTGATCAATAATAAAATGTATGTTTTCATGTGAAAGGGTCAACAAAGTGGACAATCCACTTTAGAAAAGATCCAAGCCACTTACAAGTGACTCCAAACATTATCTCCCACTCCACATGTGAGGACAATCATCAACATTAAACTCATGTCTTCTTATTTTATGTGCACACCAAAGTCTAAAAGGTGTTACAATCACCTTTTAAATTTCTCCACACATGTGAGCCATTTGGTCCCTTAGATATTTGACCCATACTTAACCCTTTGTCTTTTTCACCATATGACAAACCCATAACTTTCAAGGATAAAACCCAAGTACCTTGGTGTAGTGTTACATCTTATTCCCATCACATCAACTTTATCACACTTGGGAGACCCTCTATGGTCTCTATCACATCACTAATCAGCCACATCACTAGCCATCCACATCAACAACATGCCACATCATCATGAATAGTGTACATGAATAGTGACTTCACATCTAACATACTCCCACTTGAAGTTAATATACATAAGCTTTTACCACACCTAATAATTTTGAAACCCACTTTCCATTTATGCCCACTTCTATCCTAACACAAAGCCAAGTTTTGTTTTAATAATCAAACTTTTCTACCTTGACTGGCTTTGTCAACATCTTCTCCTCCATAGCAGATTACATCACCTAAAGTGACTCTCACTTCTCCATAAACCAATCCTCTAATCAAGATCTACCATGAACCATCTCACAACTCCTACTACTTGGGAATATTTGATTTAATGGTCACCATAACATCACGAGGCTTCCTATTCTTGATGAATCCAATGCATAGTATAACATGTCTTATCCACTTTTATAAGATGATCTTGGGAAGATAACTCAATAATGTAAGAAGTAGGGTTATTCTTTACTTTCCCATCTTTGTGCATCTCCATCCTTTGTTTGCTCCTCATACTAAATATATTACATCCTTATCACCTGAGCCATCATAACAGTGGTCATGTTTGGTATTTCATCCAATACAATAATAACATCTATTAAACATGTTGGATCTTTATGAAGGTACTAAATATCCTATACTATATGTGTTACACCTACACAAAATCATATAATGACTTATTCAACATGCAAACTAGCATCTCTTTGCCTCATCAAATACCTATCTCTCCCTAACAGATATCACCATGTAAGAATATCACTTATCTAACTCTTTGAACAATAACTAGTGCACATAGCACTCTTGATAGTAGTGAGGAAAGAATATCTCATAGAAGTTAAAACTAGAATTTTCCACATATCCTTTTAGATATCAACATGACACAAGTGTACCAATCATATCTTTAGGGTAGTCATCACACTAATTAGTATACCAATGCACCTACCAAGTTTTTATTCCTAAAAAATGCATCTGAAATGCATCATGCTATACCAAATGTTGACAAAACACCAACTCATGTGCCTCAAGTGTTACTCCATGCATTGGTCTACCTAGTCAACACCATAACTATATGCATAACACTTTATCACCTTGAGTTATATCATCAACATTGGTCCTCTCCTTCTGGTAACACTAGGTATCAATTGATCCTCTGTATGTAGCCTTTAGCTACTAATCATGCCAAACATGACATAAGTAGACTAATCATAGCTCTAGGAAATTTGTCACACTACTTAGTGCACCAATGCACCTACCAATTTTTTGAGCCTAAAAATGCATCCAAAATGCATCACTAATTTATTTCGTGTCCAAACACATGACCTTCTCCTTTTTAGAACACTAGGTCTCACTTTGGCATATGCATATTCACTTACTCATCCTTAACTAATTCAAAATAGGTAAAACTTCAGGCTTATTTGTACCTCCTTCCTTTACATGGATTTTTGTCTTCAGTATCTTAGATCACAACATGTGGTCAGTAGGACACCACATCATACACCACTTTCTCTTTGTTGCTAAAAACCACAACATGATCATGTCTTGTCCTCATCCTCCTCTAAAGAATACCAACTTGTTCCTCAAGATATATAGTTGCTTCATCTTCAATAGGAACATTTTTTAGGTTGTTGACTTATCTAGCAAAGATTTTTTAGCTTGTGCATAACTCTCATGTGGTCTTTTCCTCAACAACATGAAGAGAACATGATCCCCACCAAGAGATCCTCCACCTTTCTCCATAGAGAGATACCTGCCATAAAAGAAATTTATTCTCTAATATCCATCTTGGTGTCTCCTCCTGTCATAGTAGCTTCAACTTTCACAAACCAAACAACAATAAAAAACACACACAAACATGGTGTTTTTCACCATGGATCTGATACCAAATGTTAGGAATAAAACTCTAATACTACATGTTAGAACAATGAGTTATATCCTATAGTGAAAGTAACTAAAATACATAATAAAAAGATAAAAAATAATAGAGACAAAAGGGAACACATTACATAAGATATTACATGGAAAACCCTTACAAATAATAAAGTTAAAAAACCATGGGAAAAATGGTAGCTTCATACTTTATATTAATCTTAGCATCAACACTCTTATACAATAGCTCCTCTAGAAACTCCTTTATTGATAACAACCAAGAACTCATTGCTTACACCTAAAGAATTTAGGTTGTGAACCAAGAATAAAAATTCTTCTAGAATCCAACCTCCAAGCATGCAATCACAAGCTTGCATGGATCCTCTAACAATATGAATTACAATGGAAACCTTCATGCTTATTAATAACATTTATAATAAGAGAGAGAAGAGAGAGAGTAACATCATAGTGGCCCCAAAAAAATTACACATTATATGTGTGCACTAGTGATCAATATTAAAATGTAAGTTTTCATGTGCAAAGATCAAAAAAGTAGACCATCCATTTTAAACAAGATCCAAGACACTTTCATGTGACTCCAAACATTGTATCCCACTCTACATGTGGGGATAATCATCAACAATAAACTCTTATTCTTATTCCATGTGCACAATAAAGTCTAAAAGGTGATACAATCACCTTTTGACTTTATCCACACATGTGAACCATTTATTTCCTAATTTGACCCATACCTAACCCTTTGTATTTTTCACCACATGACAAACCCATGTGATTTCCAAGGATAAAACCAATGTGCCTTAGTGGAGTGTTACACCCCACTCCTATCACATCAACCTAATCACACTTGGGAGACCCTCTATGGGCCCTAACACATCTCTAATAATCCACATATCTAACCATCCACATCACTAGTATATCACATCACCATGAATAGTGATTGTGAATAGAGATTGTGAATAGTGACTTCACACCTAACATAGCTAGGGAGTTTCTACTACTCCCCTTACTTTCTTTGTGGCCTTCTTGGTTTTTTTTGGGGGTGGAAAGTATTGGAATGGATAATCATAGGGATATTAGGAATGGATGTAGGAGTGATTAGAGGAATACCAACTAAGGAAATAGGAACTACAAAGGTAGAAGAGGGATCCTCTACCTTTGGAGTTAGCAGAGTTGGTTGAACAAGGGGATGAATAGGATAAACCTCCAACTTAGGGACCAAGAGAGGATGGGAACTAGGAGGGGTAAATGAAATAGGACCAAATGAATTAACTATAGAAAAAGAAACATAGGAAATAGTATGGGTAATGTAAATTAGATGGAATGTTGGATTACCTGATGTTTGTTAATGTAATTGTCCTTTTCCCTTCAAGTCCTAGAGGTAGGCTTGATACTTTTGCTCTTTGTAATTATACTTACTCATTATAAATCTCCCCTTTAAATACCTCTTGTGTGATTAACTCCATTGATGGTGCTTCCATGACTAGGATCTATGGAGTGGGTTGAGCCCTTGTATTCCTTGTATAATAAATGGTTATCTTAGGAGCTATGGAAGGATCCAATTGTGTGGTTGAGGTAACCATAATAGAAACCTCTAAAATTGATGGAACATCACCTTGGGTAGGGCCCTCAAAATCAAAATAATTAAGATAAATGGGTTCATCTTGATTTACCCCAAGTAAGGTAGATGGCACCCCTAATTATTGCTTCACTACCTTAAGTGCCATACGGGGTGTTTAGGATGATTGAATTTATTTCTCTACTAGCTAAACAAGTTTACTAGTCCAAAATTCATATGTATCTCATCCTTCATCTAGTGGGATTCTAGTTCATGCCTCCTTTATAAAAAGGGAAGGTTCCCCTTGAATAAGTTTTAAAAGTTCTTCTTTCAATTGAATTGATTGTTCCCTCTCTAATACTTAGTCATCATACTGAGTATTGAGGAACAAAAAATCATGATCATAGGACTCATGTTGATATTCAATGCCCAGTCCCTGGATATGTTTATGTACCTATCCATGGGTATCTCAATCCTTATGTGGTGATGAAGCTAAGGAGTAGTACTATTTGTACTTCCCTACCTCATAGACGTGCCTAAAATTGGTATAGCACATCCTTCAAATCATGAGGTGAGAGCCATGAAGGTAGGCTTTCTTTTTTTGTGCATGTCCTTACCAATGCCCCACCACAACTGGTAGGCTATTTCTTATTCCTCTAACTTGTTTGGGACATACTTGGGGAGGCACAGAGGTGTAACATGATGGACTATGACCATGATGGCTATGTAATTAGGGTATAGCTAGTAGTCTACCTTGATCAATAATGTATTTAAAATTTTCTTTGATATCCTAGGTAGAGGGGATCATGTATGGCCCTCCATACTTGGGGGTAGACATCATTAGAGATACACACAATGTTATGAGTGTATGTATATATATGCATGAATGAGTAAGAGTTTCATATCCTATGTTTTATATATTCTGGAGGAGGGCTCTAAAGTGAGCCATTATGAATGTAGACTATCCCTAGGATTATGTCAAGCAAGTATGACATCATGTAGAAGTGACCTCCTAGAGGCCTCTTATCTTTATGAAGTATTCTCTCTCATAATCCTAATCTAATCAGTTCACCTAGATCAAAGTTCAATTTTGATGGCCTTAACAAATACAATAATAAAACCCATTCTAGGTGGAGGAATTTGATGCTTGGGTATCTAAATAACCTATTTAGTATGGATATCCCAATTCAGATTCACATTCTAAATTTAGTTATAGGTGTGGGTTTCTTGTCTTTAAAAGTAATTATCTCCCTAAGGAGCATCTAACTATTGAGTGTCTTATCAATATACTTATCTTTATTCCATGCCACTACTCTATGTAAATCATAAGTGACATATATAACAAGGAGTATGTACATTTAGAATGCATCATTAGAGATACACACCATGACCATTTTGTGTTCGACATGATATAAGAATGCTCCTCTAAATATCTTCCCTATGACTAATAAATATTTTAGGAGATTGATATAAGGCATGACATATATTTTTAACTACAAAGTGTAACTCTTATAAATTGAGTGGGAGGATGGATGTGGCTAATTGGCACTGAGCTAGAGTCAATTTATCTTCATGCATGTGTGTGTCAACCTTGTGAATGGCCTCCCATAGTGTCGAGTAGTTATTTTAATTATTGTTAAATATGGCAAGTTTTAATAGCATATCCATGTACTCATTGGAATCCTTGATGGAAAACCTTGAAGGAGGGGAGGTCCTTAGTATGATCTGGATGAGGATGCCATTATTCTTCAATTAAGTTGGTATTGGCCTAGTTTATAATTCGATCACTCACCTCTCCTAAGTATGTTATTAAGTTGAATGCACTAGTGGTTAGGGCTCTATTTTAGGAGAGTAAGTGGTTTCATAAGTTAGCTCGAGATCAAATGGGCATGTCATCATTCAAACTTCTTTGATATAGCTTAGACATTAATTTCCATTTCATACACCATTAATTTACATCTATAAATTTGATTTATTTATTCAATTTGAAATTTTCACTTTATTTGGTGGGTATGCCACATAGGTATCATTAACATCTTATTAGGAGGTCCACATCATTACCCATTTTATAGTTTCATTTCATTATTTCTTCAGCTTTGGTTTACCAAGTATCAAGTCTTTTGATAGTTGTAAGTTGGGAGTTAGAGATATAATAATGGTTTGTGAGGTAGGTGAGTATCCCAAGCAAAAGTTTTGAACACTTTTATAGAAAACTTAAATGTGTTGAGGATAATATTGAATGAGTTGGCTGAAGACCTAAATGTGTCTAACAATTATACTAAACAAAATCTCCAAAGACCAAAACATGTCAGAGGAATTTGCCAAGAAAAATTGCCAAACATTTTTGTCAAAGGCCTAAATGAGTTTAGTAATTTTGCCAAAAGATCTTTTCAAAATAAATACTTCAAAAACCCAGATAAATTGATATGTAAAATATTAGAGACCTAGTTATCAAAGAGTAGTGGTTAAAAAGTAAATGGAGAAGTGTTATAATACCTGATGAATATGGTTTCAAAGTTTCATGCCCTAAAATCCTAAATATTTTATTCTAATTAGATCATCTGAAGTAAAACTCCAAAGAATAAATCCCTATGGGGTATGTAAAATGTAGAGTGCCTAAGACTTGAAATATGTCAAAGGGATTAATCGATTCAAATCACTAAATACCTAAAAAGTATGTTTAAATGGCTTGGTGAATAAAAGTTCAAAATAAAATTGTTAAACAAAGCCACTAAAAATTGAAACATGTCATAAGAATTAGCAAACAAAAGCTTCAAACAAGATCTCTAAAGATTAAGTTTTAAACCAAAATCACTGAAGACTCTTTTTTGATAAGTAGTTTTACCAAAGAATTTTGCTAAACACAATGAGTTGAAGCTTGCATATACACAACTTATAAAGATCATTATTAGTTTCATCCAAAAAAGGCAAAAAGGGTATGTCTATATGTCTATCAAATAATAAAGTTATAAAAATACATAAGTCCTTTCCTTTTAAAGGAATGTCAAGATATAGGCCAATTTTAAAAGATAGTGGGTCCCTATTCTGATTAAAAAAAGGAATGGGGTTATGCTGGGTGCAACAAATGGAGACTCATAGTGGAAATACTCCTAAGTATTTGAGAATCTAAAATTTTGATTAACAGTTCTTAAATAAAACATGAACCATCATACATAGGATAATCAAATAAAATATCAACCATATGCAATATACTTACCTTTTCATTTACCCTGGATATGTGTGTGAGAAAGTGATTTCCTCTTATCCTTGTTATGAGAACTATCAAAAAAGTGGGACAACTTTAGGTCTCACTCTAGTTTTTTTTTTAAATTTAAAAATTAGGGAAGCTCTGGCATTTCTCTACTACCAGATAGGCTTCCATATCCCTGATAGAAGTACCACGAATTCCTTATCTTTCATTCTCCTATATTATTTAATGATGCATAGTACATTGAACTTATTTCATCATTTTAATATTTTTGATCACCCTTGGATTTTTTTATTTTAGGCTTATTGGATCACTCTTTTGAGGATGCTTTTATCCTTATGTTTATTATATTTTCTTTTGAAGAAAATTGCTAGAAGAGGGAAAGTAAAAACCATAATGTGTTGGCATCTATGAAAACATAAGTTTACCAGACTGTCCCTATCAGTTGTACCCATGTTAATGGTTATTTCCTCATACAAGTATTAATATGATAAGTGTATTTGATCTAGGGATAGTGATTTTTTTTTCTAAAATCCATATGTAGTAATGAGAGAATCCTTCACATTACTAGTTAAAGTATTTAGTGTTAGCTTTTTCATGATCTATCTTCCTATTTTACACCTAAATTCTAAAACTTTGAAATGTATGAGAGTGAAAAAATCCTACAAATAAAAAAGTTGATGTACCTCTTCTTGGCATGTTTCCTATAGGTTGATCATTTAGCTTTGAACATGTTAAAGGGAGTATCAATAGGTTGGATACTTTCTCTGAGCATACTTGGAAAAGTCAATCAAATTTCCATAGGATAAAGGGAAACATCTAATCTATAAATTAGGAAACTACTCTATAAAATGAATTGCTAAAAACTAGGAAAGCTAACCTAAGAAGTGGGGAAACTATTCTATGAAAGTATAAAATCTATTATAATAAAATAGTAAATATACCCTAATCCTACTCTTACAATCACCTTTGTTACTATTCAAGGATATTTATAGATGGTACAACAATGAATTAATGCTTCAAAAACTACCCATTGACTAAATATGTCATCTCATCACCTTGGAGGTCCCTCAAATAGAAAGCATTGTTACCTAGGATCTTTGAAATCTAATAAGGTCATGTTGTCCTTTATTTTTGTGGTCTTTTGCCCATAGAATCACCTAGTCAAATATTATTAATGCTTTGAATTTTTCTCTTTTATCAAACCATATTTCCATTGTATCTTATTTTTTGATGAAGCTCTATAATGTCTCAATCCTTGAGTCTTCCATTTTTATTATGCCCATTAATCAAGACTCCACCTTCTCACTCGGTTCCATGTATTCCTACATAAATTGATATGTTATAAACTTAATCATGATTAGAAAATAGTTTGTTTCCCATAGAATAATAAGTAAGGTGAGGCTTTGAGTGCATGCTTATATCTTATTTGATCAACCCACAATGCATACTTCAGTAGATTGTGCCAATCTCTAAGTTTATCTACTACATACTTATTAATGACATCAATCAGGGTTTTATTTATTGATTCATCCAACCCACTTCCTTGTGGGTAATGATTGGATGTTAAATTGATGGTGATTCAATTTTCATGGTAAAATATAGTAAATTCAACTAATTAGAATGCTAGGCCATTATCACACACTAGAGAGATAGGAGTACCAAATCTAGTTGTGATATTTTCTTCTAGGAAGATGATCACATCTTGGATTATACCAATCTCTAGGTTTGTCTACTATAGACTTCCTAATGGCATCAATCATGATCATAGGGTTCATGTTGATATTCAATTCCCAATCCCTGGATATGTTTTTGTACTTGTCCATAGGGATCTTAGTCCCTGTGTGGACATGAATCCAAGGAGAAATACTCTATGTACTTACCTACCTCATAGAGATTATTTTGATTAGTGTAACACATCCTTCTAATAATAAGGTGAGAGACATGAAAATGGGATTTATTCTTATTCTGCATGTCCTCATCAATGCCCTAGCATAACTAGTAGGTTATTTCCTACTTTTTGAGCTTGTCTGAGACATACTTAGGGAGGTGTATAGGTGTAATCTTATGGCCTATGACCATGATGACTATGTAATTAGGGTATATATAGTATACTCCCATGATAAATAATGTATCTATAATGTTATTTGATATCCTAAGTAGGGGGACTCATGGATGGCCCTCCATACCTAGGGGTAGACATCATCAGAGATATGCATAATTTTACAAGTGTACACATATATGTGCATGAATGAGTAAGAATTATATATCTTATTATTTATACAACCTTGAGGGGAGATCCAAAGTGATCCATTATGAATGTAGACTATCCCCAAGACTACATCAAGCAAGTAAGACATCATGTATAAGTGACCTCCTGGAGGCCTCTTATCCTTATGTAATATTTTCTCTCATAATCCTACTCCAATCACTTCACCCATGGAAAAGATAAATTTTGATGTCCTTAAAAAAACCCATTTCAAGTCAAGGAATTTTATGCTTGGGTATATAAATAACTTGTTTAGTAGGTTCATCCCAATTCAGATTTCCATTCTAAATTTATTTATAAGTGTGGGTTGCTTATCTTTCAAATTAATTATCTCCCTAGGGAGCATCTAACTACTGAGTGTCTTATCAATAGATTTATCTTTATTCCACACCACTACTCTATATAAATCATAAGTGGCATATATAATAGGAAGGGAGAGGTACCTTTAGAATGCATAATTGGAGATGCATGCCATTATTATGTGTTCAACATGATGCAAGAATGCTCTTCCAGATATCTTCCCTATGAAGAATAAATCTTATAGGAAGTCAATACAAGGCATAAATTTTAGCTTTGCAGATATGAAGTGTAACCCTTGTCACTTGAATGGGATGAGGTATGTGTCCAATTGGCACTAAATTGGAGTCAACTTATCTTCATGTATGTGTGTATCAACTTGGTGAAGGCCCTCCTTCCAGCACCAACTTTTCTTTTTGTTGATGTGGGTCTTGTGCACTATCCAAAGTTTAAATGAAGTGGCCTTTAACATTTTAGGATCTCAATGGAGGTAAAATCTACTCTAGAGCATGATTTTTAGGTATGGGTTAAATAAACTTGTAGTGAAATAGTAAGTAGAGCATGCAGGTTATTAATCAATTTTGCTTGTAGTGAAATGAATCCTAGTGGAGAAATCAAACCTAAGTGAGTGGTATGGAGGGGTGATACCTAATATAGAGTGGGTATATCTTAATAAAATAAATTTAAAAAGGATGAAAAGGTAAAGGAAAAAATAAGGATTTGTGATCTCAAAGGGTGACTTCCTAGGTTGGTTCCTTAGTGGACAAGTGCTCTCAAAACTAGTGATTAGTGATTAGTGATTAAAACCTTAGTCCATCATGTGAATTAATCTATAGTAGTGATTAAAACCATATGACCATTTGAATAATTAGGATTAATAACCCCAATGAAGTCCAAGCCCCATTGGGTAAATAATCTTCCTTTAATAACCAGTTGTAGAGGCATGGTTACATGTACTTCCCTTTTTTCTAGGGCTTGCCATTCATGGCACGTTAGAACATGAACATGTACATATTTGAAGACTATTAGCTAGTAATAACCCATTCTAAGGATTTTATAGGTAGTGGTGTTACTAGAGGGATGACCACTGCCTATCTTCTTGTACAATTTTTTTAGAATTTCTTGAGCTTCCTCTCATGATACACATCTTAGGTAGATACCTTCATAATTAATTATGTATAAAATCCCTTTTATGATCATGTAATGAGTTATTTTGAGTATTAAATCTCTCTTTTATTCTCTTTTGAGATCTATGGAGCAAGTCATTGTGAGTAAATATTGAATAATGTCAGTCTATCAGTCCCCTTTAGAAACTTGGTTTTCACAAACCTCATCAATAGTGGTGTGTGTGTCAGGTTCAGTCATGAGATGAATTATGCCTTGATATCTAACGATATTGGTAGGATTGATTTCCATGTCAAATTTGTATAATTTTTCCATCCATTTTCCTTTGTGTTCTCCCAATTCATTTTGTCATAAAGTAAGCATAACAACATGATCCAATTCAATGGGGATTATCTTATCCTCAAGATACTATGTTAGAATTTATTCACCACTTTGACAAGTGTAAATATTTGTTTATCTATCATGAAATACTTGAGTTCTACTTATTTCAGGTTTTAATCATGAACATGATAGTATGCTCACTATCCTCTTTCTTCTAGGTCAGCATCAATAGTATGTTTTGAGGAAAATAAGTACAAAAAGTATTTGGTGATGTCTACACTTATTAGTAGAGGGGCCTGGGATATTTCACCTTTAATGTCTTAAAAACACTCTTGATCCTTTGTTGTCCATTCCACTTTAGCATCTTACTTGAGCATTGTATTTAGAAATCTAATGATTTTCACAAAGCCTAATATAAATTTTCTCAAAAAGTTTATCTTCCCAAAGAAAGATTTAAGTTCATTCTTACTATTTATGAATGCAAGTTTTTATATGTATTGAATTATATTTGGGTCAATGATGATGTGACCCAAGAGATTACCTTTGGTGATACCAAATATACTCTTTTTGGGGTTCAAAAAAATGCCAAACTTTCTTCATCTTTCAAAGATTAATTGTAGGTGTCCTACATGATCAATCTTTGATTTTGAGAAGACTGTGAGGTCATCCATGTAGATAATTATACATTTACTTATCATCCCCTAGAATGAATAGTCCATAGCTCATTAAAATGTGGCACATGTGTCAATTAGGACAAATGTAATCTTCTTTTTATGTATAAATACCCCTTTGTGGTGAATGTTGTCTTCATTTTGTCTTTTGATTCTAACAGCACCTAGTTATACACTAAAAATCCATCCAAGAAAGACATCATTCCCAAACAACTCACTATTTGGTTGACTTCATCCAGGAAAGGCAGTAGATAATTATATTGCTTAGAGACTTTATTAAGTTTCTTAAATCCACATAGAGTCTAATCTCTCTACTTTTATTTTTTACTAGGAATAAATTAGCCACTTAAGTAGAATGTTTGATAGGAAAAATTATTTTTACACTCAATAACTTCTCTAGGCCTCTACCTCTACCTAAATGGTTTATGGTCCAATTTTAGTGGAATTTTATGGGTGATGACGCTTGGGTTGAAAACCTTTAGGTATTCACATGTCCATAAAATCATGTCCTTGTATTGAGTGAGTAAACTCTTCATTTTGCCTTTCCTTTAGAGTATAGTTGAGACCAATGTTGACATAGCATGGGTTACACTTATCTCTCAGATTTTCCTTTTTGAATTCAAATTCATTTACTTTATTTTGCCTTTTCTATTGAGATTAAGGATCCAAATCAAATTTCCTTTCCAAGGAAAACACCCAATGGGAGGTAGTTTTCCCTCTCCTCAATAAATCCTTCTCTAATTCATCTTGGCATAAGTAACTAATTTCCTTGTCATCAATGATTTGAGATTAAAACTATCTTGAGTTAGTCAAGAACTAGACAATCTACTGGTCATCATCAAAAAAATTAAAATTTTCCATGTTTTTTGGAACTAATGGACAAGGCACTAACTCAATGTGGAATCTCTGTACCTTAGACTCTTATAAGGGTGTCAAGTTTTTAGTTGAGGCAACTAATAAATCAATAGCTTAATTATATTCTCTAAGTACAACCATTATGTTAAATATCTCAAAAGATTAAATCAAATCTCATTCTCTATGTTTTTACCTTTTTAGATACAACTTGTACTACTATTTATGTTTGACTTGATAGATTACTAGTTATGAATCTCCATAAATCACCAGTTGTTTGACATTATGTTTTAGAGAAAAATACAATCCTAATATTAGTACCTCCTAATATACTCTTTTATTGGTATAATGGAATTATAGTCTATATGTTTTTAGGTATTTTTTGCCTTGTGGGTCTACCAATTTAATACCAACACCTAATCCTTGCTTGGATCTTTCACCGTCGAAGTGGAGGGCCCACAATTGAAAGGTCCCTAGAATTCTAGTTTTTGAAATTCAAGCATTGTAGTAAAAGTATAAATCCAAAGGTTAGGATATTTGTAACTTAATTTTTCATTCCTTGTATTTTATATGTTAATTGGGTTCTTCATTATTAGCTCTCAATAACTTTTAATCTAGTTGGAATACCTCTCCATGGTAACCAAATGTGAGAGAAGTTTGTTTCTACATACTTTTTCATTGACTTAAACTAGTCTCTACTAAAGAAGAGTATCCTTCTAGAATATCCACTACCAATATGTCAATCATCATTTTCACTCTTGGTTTTGATGTTACTTCGATTTGTAGATCATTCAACTCTTCTATTATAAGGACCATGGTCTTATCCAATTGTGAAACCATTCTCTTGTATGGATTTGGGATTAAACCTAGCTTATGTAAAATTGAAGTAGGCATCACCATGGCTGAATCTCCATAATTGACTAAATTTTTTTGGATATTCTTTCCAAATGCTCATATATTCAATAATAAAGGTGGAACTTCAATTCTACTTTTGTATATGACATTGGAGTGAGAATCCTTTATCTTATAGTCACTTTCCCTATAATAAAGTTCCATAGGAGCTCATTTTATTATATAATATAAGATGATTCATGAAGATTAATGTTGGATTTTAACTTCTTCATGTCCTTAACAATGTTTTACCCCCTTTTGCATTTCTCCTCTTTATTTTAGATTTTTTCATTCCCTCTAAGGGGAGGTGGATTATTGTTAGATATTGGATTTAGTGGAGTAGTAATGTTGTTTAGAGGAGTACACATTATAAACTATTGCTTAATACTTAGTTTATAATTTCCCTTTTAGAATTTATAAAAATCTTTTACTTCATCAAAGTTATCTTATAGTTCATTATCATATTCTTTTGAAAAGGACTCATGAATTTCAAATACCATTATCGTGTTTGAAGAGATAACTTTTGGATGGAACTCTAGTGGATTACTCATCACGTCTTGCCTTACCATATCCCTCTAGAAGATCTCAAATGCTACATAAAACTCTACGCATTCAATTTCATCATGTTGTGATGTATTATGCTTTACACTAATTAGGAAGAGTAGTTTCTACTATGTTGATATTTGGAAACTTTTTGGGGTGTTTCTATACATTATTAACAAGCCTATTGAAGGGCTTTTTGAATATTTTAAACCCCAAATTTTGGTTACTATTCTAGCTAGTGGTGTTGCCCATCTTCCTCTATATATTCAGGAAGTCGTAGCTTAATTTTGAATCCTTATTTGGATGGAATCTAGTTCTACTTTAGTAGAATCATTTCCTTGTATAACTATAGAATTAGAGGACATTGAATGTTGATTCTATTAATGACTATTCATCTATACCTAGTTATTCATATCATAGTTCTGATTGGGCACTTGTTGTATTAGAGGAGGTAGTGCATATAGTTAATTTTGATTAAAAGTAGGGACATTTTAATTAACATGAGGGACTAGATTCAGAGCTAAAAAAATAAGATTGATATTTGGAGTGTTGGTTATTTGAGGGTTTAATTGTCTATCAATTTTAATAGCCGCTTTTTATGTTAAATCTAGAGTGGTGGAAACAACAAATCTCCTTAGGAACACCACAGTGATTAGGTCTAGAGAATTTCTATACATCTCCAATGCCAATGGTCCATATGGTATATTTTGGGTTAATCTAAGTGTACATCTTCTAGAATATAGTGTTGAAATCATGGATTGGCTCATTAGGATCCATTTTCATGCTAGTAAAATGTTGATACCCCAATCTAGGGCTAGTAACTTGTCTAAATTAGGCAATAAATGTTCTCTAGCATGCATTTCAATAAGTGATTTAGTTATATTTAAGGTTGAGATAACAGTCATAAGAATCATCCTATAAAATAAATGAGAAAAGCTTATATTCAACATCTTTGTCACTAACATTCATTAACCTTAATGCATCCTTAAAATACTTAATATGTTCCTCTATAGTTCTTCCTCCTAAAGTGGAGAAAAAGGTAGATATTGTTTTGGGTTTCTTAGTAAATTATGCACATCTCGTGGGATGACAATGGAAAATCAAACCAACCAAGGATGTTGTTGGGACATAGGATGATTAATGGGATGGATATTTATAATTATAGATGGTGTTCTATCCCTTGGTATATTAGGAATAACTGGTGTAGACCTAGACCTCTCATGTGCTAATAGGGTGAAACTAAAAGAATGGTTTGGGTCCTAGACCTGGTAACTCTCTTGGGTGTGTATACACATAATATATTAAAACTTTATCAATTGTTGATTATTTTTATCTTAAATTAACCTATCAAGTTTCAATCTCTTTGAGTACACACCGTAAGGGGTGCACCAGGAAAGGGATGGGTAGACCATTGGTGCTTCACAAGATTATTGTCCCTTACTACCAATTGATATCTACATAACCATGTCCTAAAAACATTTCCATAAGCTTTGCCTCCTATTTTTCATCCTCCTCTAATCATTTTTTTCCCATATTATTCCTTTCCTAGCCTATTTTTTTGATAGTTTATGATACACTGTCAAACCCATTGACCCTATACTCTAATTAATAAAACACATTTAGGATCTAGGTCAGCCCTTGGCCAACATAGACTAGGACCTAATTTATTTTTGTAAATAATGATGCAGAGTTGATTGGGCCAACTTTGTCAGCTAATCTTTTGGAAAGGACTAGGGTTAGATTCATCTATATAAACACACTCATTTCATCATTTATTAAGAAGAGAATATAAGAAGAAGAGATATATATTGCACATCTGATTATCCACCATTCTACTTGAGTAGCATAGCTTAGGGTTTTATACTTTATTTGGAGATATAGATATTATCTTTTGGATAAGTCTTTTGGATGCATTGATAGATTTTGTAGCCTAGATTTCATTTACCCTTATCATCCTTACATACCACAACAATGATGCAAGAACATCACTACTTCCTTTGTAAATACTAGTCTAGTTTCATGTTTTGGAGTTTTAATTGGTTGTCATGGTCCTAGGAGGTCTTTAAGAAACATTTTTAACTATTAAGATTCCTTCAAATTTGAATTTGGTCCACTAAGGCATTTTCCCACTTAAATGGTCCATTCAAACATTTGAATAATCTTATTATGTTTCTCAAGTGTCTTAATATTGTAAAAGGTCAAAGTGTGATGACCTTGTGTCTTAGGGGTCTTAAAGGGGTGTTTAGGGTTGTTTTATACTTGTTAGGAGTTAAAGATAGTTATAATTCCCAATGTACAAGTGGGAGTTACTAGGGAGTTATAAGTTAGTTATGAAGTTTTTGGAATAAATAGTGATTTTTGGTGAAAAGCAAGGGAGGTCATTCAAGATAAACAAATGAAGAGTATGGGGTTGTGTATTAGAGGAAGATATGTATAATACACCCAAAATTAATAAAAGATAATTTTATTGGTTGAATAACTAACTTTCATATTCTAGTTTTATATTCATGTGCCATCATAATAACTAAGTATATATAGTGATGGTGGAAGATGTAACAATACTATGTTTTGACGCTTCAATATGAATTGGTGAGTTATAACATAATTTTTGAATGTAAATGGATGAATATTTAATATATTTATTAAATGTGTTGTTGATATCATCTCACTATATACCCCTGTTAAGCCTAGTATGCATAGACTGTGAGTAGATAGATTATGATTAAGAGTATAATAAATGCATTAAAGGAGTAGATATTGATTCCTAAGTGGAGATTGGAGATGTTAATAACCATTAATAACCCTATGTAGAGATTTGGAAAGAATATTGAGGGTCTAAACCCTTAAAATAGTCCACACAGACCTATAATAGTGACTATAAGAATATAGGGAGATCAAAGTCAATGTAACAATAAGGAACATAGGCATTGTTAAGGTATCTTAATGCATGGAAAGGTTTGGGTTGAGTAAAATAGATCCTAAAAAATAATCATACTTTAATGAAACCCTTCATAAGGTTTAAAATAATAAACTTTTCCTTTTTCTATTATGCATAGTCCTATAGAAGTTAATGATTTTGCACAGTCAAATAAGATTGTTGTGGGAAAACTTGAATAGAGGTATTAAAGAAGGTGTTTGGTGATGATAATAGGTGTATGAAGATGTTATAGTGTGTAATAACCATTCACATAGATGTGGAAACCATGTTAGGACTTTATAACAATATATAGATTCCCCTTGGGTTACCCTGTATAGAGTTTTCAATAGAGTCAAGATTTAGATCAGGTGAAACAAGTTAAGTAAGTTGTCAAGAGGATATTCAATCATTTTAGAAAAGGATCCTAGTCAATACACAAGTAATAAATACTACCTACATTATTTTTAAATTTTCTACAGTGAACAAAATTTACAAATAATCCTTCTCAGCTTATAATAGACCCCATAAACCCTGTTACTAGGGTTTTGAACAAAAATGGATATTTTGAATGACTGCACCAACAAAATGTCCTAAAAATTGGTCATTAATTAGGGTGGATGATGTGTTAAAATATTTTGGATTTTATATTTTGGTGGGGTAAAATTTTTTACCACTATAATTGATTATGTAGTGAATAGGTAATTAGAGGCCTAATCTGAGGCCTAAAAGTGCCTATAAAGAAGGTTTAAGGAATGAGATAAGGTCTAAAACTTCATGACTAGTATAAAAAGAATATAAGGTATCTAAAACACTAATTATATTTTCAAATTTCCTCTATAAAATTCCATACAAGCAAGATTTCTCCAAAAAAATGGCTACTAAAATAGATTGTGAGAACAAAGGACGTTATTAGGGCTTAGTGATAAATAATGAAGATAGTTGTTAAGGGTATGAGAGGGGTAATGAGATCATTATAATAAATATTAAGGAATTATAATCCACAAAATAGTTAGGTGAACCTCAAATTTTTTAATGAAGAATGATCCAATGAGTAATTATCAAGAAAGTGAGTATTGAATAAGACAAAGAGAGAGAGAAAGATTTTGTAACCTCTACATCAAACAACCTATTACGAAGCACCTTGGCCAAGGGAGAGATTGAGATCGAAGGGTTCATCTTCAAAGGTAAGTACTCCTAAATTTGTTCCTCCTTTATAAGAGTAGAGAGATTAGCATTTATACTTCTCTCCCATGCATTATGATTTTGTATACACTGACATGATTATATGTCTTTTATGCATGTTTACTTTTAATGTTTACTAACCCCACTTTGTGCCACGAGATATGGTGAACACTATATTACACTTTAGTTTACTTGTTATTAGTTTAGTAAATATGAAAACATAGGACCTATTTTAGGTTTATTATATAGTTTTACTTGATTGAAGGCTTTGGAACCCTCCCTAGTGATATTATTGCAGTAATAGATCCCTTGTCTAGGTTAAGTGAATACATCTTGGTCATGACCCCAAATATCTAATGCATCAATAATCAAAATTGTAACTATGAATGATCTACTCTAAGCTAGGATTGATTAATAGATAGTTTTATTTCCCTTTGCTTACAAGGTATCTCTAGTGAAACTCAATGTAAGAGGTAACCTTATTACTAGGATAGGCACACAAGCGACCCTCCTTCTAGTGCCATATTTTCTTTTTGTTGATATGGGTCTCATACACCAATAAAAGTTTGAATGAGGTAGCCTATAACGTTTTAGGATATCAATGGATGTAAACTCCACTCTAGGGCACATTTTTTAGCTATGGGTTAAACAACCTTGTGGGGTAATAGGAAGTAGATCATGTGGGTTGTTAACCTAGTTTGCTTGTAGTGAAATGAATCATAGTGGAGAAATCAAACCTAGTGAATGAGATGGAGGGGTGATACCTAATCTATAGTGGGTATATCTCAATCAAATAAGCATCAAAAAGAGGGAAAGGTAAAGTAGAAAATAAATTTATGTGATATAAAAGGGTGACTTCCTAGGTTAGTTCCTTAGTGGATAAGTGCTCTAAAAACTAGCACTTAATGCTTCAAGATGTTTCACACTCATAGGTAAACACAATTATGAATTTTAAGGAGGAGTGGTTTAGGAAACTTGATGGTATCAATTGAAGGTTTCTTCCTTTAAATTTATTCTTCCACACCTTTAATGGGAAGGTTAAATCTTAGACCAATAATACATCTAAGGTAGATGTTTCAAATGCTTAGAAAACTATACCAAAATGAAGCATTCATACACACTAATAATATTAACATAGCTTAAACTAATTATTTAATAATATTTACTAACTTTCAATAGTGTTTGCACACCTATAGTTAACATACATTAATGAAACAATTAGAATTTATTCATAGCTTTTACACACTTTAAATTATTGTGTTATTACAAATAGAAAATCAAAACCTCATTATCACATGAATGGGAGGAGAAAACACAAATGCAATTACATGATAATCAAAATTGACTTCTTATTATATTAATAAAATTTTACAAACTTTTGAAATGTGAAATTACATAGATATATAGACTTGGGGATGGGATGCCTCATCCTCAAAGTTCATATGAGATCATGGTTACATGTAGAAGTTAGAACCTTAGTTCTAATTTTAGTCTCAAAATTGCATGTTTTGCATACTTGTAGCTAATTACATTGATGTCAAAATTAGTTGACCTATGTAAGGCAATGCAATGTGTGCATGATTACAAATAGTTTAGGTAAATTTACATGTATTCTCTATGTTTAAGTTAACTATAAGTAAATTATGCATGTATACATATAAAATTGGACTTCAACTCATGGTTGACCGGGTGCTTACTTGGTTGGGCTAGGTTGTTAGAGGTGTTGAAGTAAATGCTTGTGTTGAACTAGGAGTTGTTGTTACAAAATTCTTCTTCACTTCCAAAGCTTGATAGTGTTTATTATTGATGTCATACTAGTATCTAATTATATCCATATTAAGTATCGAAGGTTGATGCACCTTGTTCACTTACACTAGGAGCCTTTCATGTTTAGTCTTAGTAGTCTTGTAGTTAGATATGAAGATCTCAACTTTAGTGACTTTTTTCCTATAAAAATTGAGTTTAGACTCTATTTCTTATAGTTTATTCCCTTATATATCCTATTTAAAATTATCTGAAGCTTTCTGTAAGATCTGGTTAAAATTAGCCCTAGTGATAAGTCTTTTTGTGGAATCCTTGGCTTTTAAAAGCTTCATTTCATCCAAATTGTATAGGTGAGAGTCTCATGTTCTAAATATTTAGGAATCACTACCTCAATCACATTAATCCACTCCTAGGCCTTATTTTTTTATGACCACTAAGTTGATGGCATTGGTAGCCTCCAATGGTGGTATCAAGTTAAAATGTGCTTATGCCTTATCGATATGAAAAGAATAAGGAATTTCAATTTATTCTCATCTATTTTCAAATAATTAAACAATTTGGTGGTCTTGACTATATAGGGTGCCAATTTTACCCTCATTACACTAATAAACTCAATAGTATTGTATATTTTAAATGCAACACTTTAGACATCCATCTCAATTTAGGTTGGGAGATAAACAGTTTGTTGTTGCTCCCTTAGTTATTCCATTTCTTTCTCTATTTCTTTCCATGCCATTTATGTTACTTCATGTATTTCTACTAGAGCATCATTATGTGTTTCAAAATAGGATTTAAAATCCACTATATGTGGGGATTTCCCTAATTTTGACTTTACTCTTGGATAAGGTGAACATTTATTCCCTTTACTCTACAATGGCTACTCTTCTAGTCTTAGCATCCAGCTTTCTTTTCTTAACCATCTGTATACTCCCTATGGTTTTTTCAAATACTATACTTACAGTGGGAAATTTGATAATCACTAGATTAGGCCTTTTTAAGGCCTCTAATTTCATGTTTGTTTCTTACTTTGGGAAGACTAGTTAAGCTATTCCATGGGTTAAGTGTTTGAAGCTACAATCTCACCCAATACATCACACAATGTTTGCTTCAGATTTTCTTCTAGGAAGGGATTAGGGAGTGAAGGTCATATGATTTTGGACCAGTCCACTCCACCATATTATAGTAGCGGATGGACTATGTATACTATCCTTTTCTTCTTCTTATCCTTCCTAGTGGTTATTACATTTGCCTCTTGATAAAGACTAGAAGGGGGAACTGGCAAACTTAACTATGCATATGAAACATGTAAATGGGGAGTTGATACTACTCCCTTTCCTTTATTTATGTCCTTTTTGTTTTTTGTGGGGGGTATAACAATAGTGTAAGGGATACCTATAGGGATAGTAGGATTGGATGTAGGAGGAACGATTGGAGGAATATGAATTGAGGAAGTAGGAACTATAATGATAGAGGAGGGATCCTCTAAAAGATTTGGTTGAACAAGGGACCAAATAGGATCAACCTCCACCTTGGGGACCAAGAGAGGAAGGGGGTTAGGAGGGGTGAATGAAATAGGACCAAAAAGAATAACTAGAAAAAGAGAAACATAAGAAATAGTAGGGGTAATGGAAATTATAGGGGGTGTTGGCTCACCTAATTTTTTTTTAAGCTCAAGACTTTTTCTCTTTATAATTTTTCCTCCTCATAATAAATCTCCCCTCCAACTATCTCTTGTGTGGCTAGATCCATTTATGGTGCTTCTATGATTATGCTCTATGGAGGGGGATGTGCCCTTGGCTTCCTTGTATAACAAATGGTTATCTTGGGAGATGTGGAAGGATACAATTATCTGGTTGAGGTAACCATAGTAGAAACCTATAGAACTAATAGAACATCACCTTAGGTAGGGTCCTTGGAATCTAAATACTTAAGACAAATAGGCTCATCTTGTTTTTCCCCAAGTGACATATTTGTCACCCCTGGTTATTTATTCACTACCTTAAGTTCCACAAGGGATGTTTAGGAGAAATTCCCTTGTTCCCTTGCTAGTTAAGTAGGTCTACTAGTCCAAAATTCAAATTTATCTATTCCTTTAGCTAGTGGGAGTCTAGTTCAAAATGAAGGTTCCATTTAGATAAGTTTTAAAAGGTATTATTTCAACTAAATTAACTCTTCTCTCTCCAAGACTTGGTCATCATTCTAAGCATTAAGGAACAAAAAATCATGATCATAGGGCTCATGTTGATATTCAATGCCCAATCCCTAAATAAGTTTTTGTACTTATCTATGGGGATCTTAGTATTTATGTGGAAATGAAGCCAAAGAGTAGTACTCTATGTGCATCCCTAGCTCATAGAAGTGATTCAAATTAGTGTAGCACATCCTTCTAATCATGAGGTGAGATCCATGAAGGTAGACTTTATTCTTTTTGTGCATGTCCTTATCAATGCCCCATAATAACTGGTAGGATATTTCCTACTCTACCAACTTATTTGGGATATACTTGGGAAGGCACAAAGGTGTAACCTTATTGTATATGACCATGATGACTATGTAATCAAGGTATATCCAATAATATCCCATGATCAATAATGTATGTACAGTCTTCTTTGATATCCTATGTAAGGGAACTCATGGATGCCCCTCCATACCTAGGGGTAGACATCCTCATGTATATCCACAATTTTTTGAGTTTACACATATATGTTCATGAATGAGTAAGAATCACATATCCTATTCTTTATATAGTCTAGAGGGGGGCTCCATAGTGAGACATTGTGAATTTAGACTATCCCTAGGACTACGTCAATCAAGTAAGACATCATGTAAAAGTGACCTCATGGAGGCCTCTTATCCTTATGCAATATTTTCTCTCATAATCCTACTCCAATAATTTCACACATATAAAAGGTCAATTTTGATGTTCTTAACAAATACAATAATAAAACCCATTCTAAGTGAAGGAATTTGATGCTTGGGTATCTAAATAATATATTAATAGGTCCATCCCAATATAGATTCTCATTCTAAATTTAGTTATAAGTGTGGGATGTTTGTCTTTTAAATTGATTGTCTCCCCAAGGAGCATCCAACTATTGAGTCTCTTCTCAATAGACTTATCTTTCTTCCATACCAATAATTTATGTAAATCATAAGTGGCATCTATAACATGAAGGGAGAAGTACCTTTATAATGTGTCATTGGAGATGCATGACACAACCATTTTGTGTTTGACATGATGTAGGAATGCTCCTCCATATATCTTCCCCATGAAGAATAAATCTCATATAAGGTTGATACAGGGCATGACTTCTAAATTTGTAGTTAGAAAAGGTAACCTTTATTTCTTGAGAATGAGGAGGTTTGTGGCCAATTAACACTGCTCTAGACTCAATGTTTCTTCATGTATGTGTGCATCAACCTAGTGAATGGCCTCCCACAATACCGAGTAATTGGTGCAATAATTATTGAATATGGTAGGTTTGAATAGCATATCCATGTACTCATTGGAATTCTATTTTGTAAATCCTTGAAAGAGGGAGAGTTATTTAGAATGATCTGGATGAGGACACTATTATTCTTTAATTGAGTTGGTACTAGTTTGGTTTGCAATTCAATCATTCAAATCTCTTGAGTATGTTACTAAGTCAAAGGTACTAGTGGTTAGGGATCTATCACATGATAGTAAGTGGGTTTACAAGTTATCTCAAGATTTAATGGACATGTCATCATTTGAACTGATTTAATATAGCTTTGAAATTGATTTTTAGTTTGTGCACCATTAATGTCCAACATCTATAACTTCATTTTGTTTGTTTAATTTTAACTTTGTCCCTTTATTTGGTAGGTATGCCATATAAGCACCATTGATGTTTTAGTATGAGTGCCACATAATTTCCCATTTCCAAGTGTCCTTTCATAATTTTTTTGGCTTAGTTTATTGATTAGTGATTCTTTTAGTAATCTTAAGTTGGGAGTTAGGGATATAATAATGGTTTGTGATACAGGTGAGTATCCCAAGAAAAAGTTCTAAACATTTTTGTTAAAGACATAAATATTTTGGGGAAAATATAAAATGATTTGGATGATGACCTAAATGTGATAAACTCTTATACAAAAATAAAATATCAAATACCATAACATGTTAAAGGAATTTGTCAAGAAAAATCATTGAATATTTTTTAGAAGGCCTAAGTGAATCAGGTAATTTTTTTCAAAGATATTTATCAAATAAATATTCTAAAGACTTAGATAAATTGATATGTAAAAAATTAAAGACCTATTTCTCAAAGAGTAGTGGTTGAAGAGTAAATTTCAAAGTGTTTTAATACCTAAAAAATATGACTTTAGGGTTAAGGGCCTTGAAATCCTTAATACTTTATTTTGAACAAATTCTCTGAAGTAAAAAACCAAAGAATAAATTCATGTAGGGTATGTATAATGTGGAGTGTTGAAGACACCAAATGTGTCAAAGGAATTCATCAATAAATATTATTTAAGACCCAAAAATTATGTTTGAAGGGCTCAATAAACAAAAATATTGAACAAAATCACCAAATAAATCTGCTAAAAATTGAAACATGTTAGAAGAATTAGTGAATGAAAGTTCTGAATAAAATAAGATAATCAAAGATTAAGTTCTAAACCAAAATTGATGAAAACCCTTTTGTGCTAAGTAGTTTCACTAAGGAATTTCATCAAACAAAGTGAGCCAAAGCTTACATATACACAACTTCCAAATATCATTAATATGTTAGTCCAAAAAAGGGAAAAAGGGTATGTTCATATGTCTACCAAATAATAGATTTATTTCAATACATAATGACTTTCATTTTAAAGGGGTATTAAGATAGGAATATAGGTCAATTCTAAGAGATATTAGGTCAGTATTTTGATTAAAAATGGAATGGGGGTATGTTGGGTAAAACATAACCTGTATAAGAGTATGTGGACATTTTCTCATGCAACTACATAGAGATGAAAGGAGTGCATCTAGAATTGGGTAAATTCACATCAAATTGGTGGAGGGTGCTTGACCAATTATGGAGTGATCATATCAAATGAATACTAATATGCATACACATGTTAAAGAGGAAATTTATGATGTGTTATGCATCGGGGTTATAACTCCCATAAATGAATCTAAATGGGTTAGCCCCATGGTAATTAACATCAAGAAGGATGGTTAAATCCACATTTTCATGGATTATAGATAGTTAAATTTTATGTGTTTCACAAACCCATTCCAAAAACCATTCACAAAGCATATTTTGGAAGGTGTCACTGGATGTGAAATATATACCTTCACTAATGGTTTTTTAGGTTATCATTAGGTATAAATTATTGGGGAAGATAAGGCAAAAACTAATTTTTCCATTGAATGAGGGTCTTTTATGTATAATGTTCTATCATTTGGCTTAAATAATGAACCAACAGTATTATATTACATTTTTATAGAAGACTTTAAAGATTTAATCCACAAGTTCCTTCAAGTGTATATGGATGATTGGATTGTGTATGACTTGGTGCATGACCATTGTGCCAATTTGTGCCTCATGTTGAAGTGTTATTGATAACTTATAATTTCCTTGATCCTAAAAAAAGTGCATATTTACCACACCTTTTGGGATTTTCTTAGGTCACATCATTTGTCAATATGGACTACTCATGGATTCAGCCAAGATTATGGTTATTGTTCAAATCTTAGCCCAAACCACTAAATTCAAGGTATGTGAGTTCCTTGGTCACATAAGCTATTATCATAAGTTTATTTGCATTTATTATAACATGGTAGCTCTATTAGAATATTTTCTCAAACAAAATTGCCTTTTTCTTTGAAATAAAAGACATCAACAAACATTCAAGACATTGAAGGAGAAATTGGTAACTACACCCATCCTCCATTTTTTAAACTAGATGACACCATTTCATGTACATGTCCACACTTTTAGCATGGTGGTGGGTGTCATATTTACAAAACTTGTCAAAGGGAATATGGACCATCGTATATATTTTTCTAGTAAAAAACTAGCACTGATAGAGATAATTTACTCTACTATAGAATGAGAAGCATTATCCATGGTGTGTACACTCTAGAAGTTTCTCCAATACTTGTTAGCCACTTCACTCACCTTATTTAAGGATCACAAGTTGATCAAGTACCTTGTTAATAAACCTATGTTACATGGATGAATATGTTGTAGAAAAGGGTGCATAAAGATATCTTAGTTAGTTCTTGGCTTGGTATAAGCAGGCATAAACATGAGATGTTCCCTTTGTACTCAAAATTTTACACTCAACTATGCCAACATCAATTCACATAAGGCACATGCCTTATGTACTCGGTCAAAGTACAATTGAGAAGGAAATGGGGCCTACATTGGGCTAGTTATGTCATGTCACAAGGCATTAATTACGAAACTTGGTCAATTCATTGAAGCTTTATGTAGATCCATAGGTGCAAGCCTTTCATGGAATATGCCTAGTGGTCTATAGGTGTAAGCATTTTGGTAGACTAGTCTTAGATTCATATGGTCGTAAGCCTTTGATAAACTAATCATAGCATCATATAGGCATTAGATGTGTCAGGGGTTTGTTTTCACTTTAAGTGTTCTTAATAGGATCATACTTCTAGCAAGTGTAGGAACACTTGGCACAAGATCTATATACTTTGTCTTTATACAAGTTAGGTTGACATCATCATTTTACTACAAGGATGCCATTAACATCATGAATCAAAAGCTCATAAACACCATTCTTAACATAAATGTATTTAAATTATAACATTATAATCATTATGCATTTAAATAACATTACCAAAGATGCATAAACTAGATATTTTTTTTACTACAACCATTCTTTATCATTAATCAAGGCTCAAATAAAATAGAGTATATAGTTCATGATATTTAGAATAGAGTATGCTTAGCTCAAACTACCTAATGATCCATAGGCTCATAGGGGAGCTTGGGTGCTTATAAATGGAGCCTTCATGGCATCCATACTACTAAGTATAATGCTTACTATATGAATGCATACAAAGAAATTCAAATTTTCCATAGCTTCACTATACTATATTCATGTCCTCTACATCAACTGGTTTAATCTCTTTTTATATCTCTTTAAGAATAGCTCTACTAGGGTTGAATGTGCATGATAAGTGCCAAGATAAATCCTTGGTAATCATTCCCACAAGATCCATCACCTCACAAACTTCACTCTACAGTCTCCATGTATTTCCAAACTTGGAAGATGCCCTGAAGATCTAGGAACTAGTTAACCACCTACCAGTTGGTACAAGGTATATGCTGAAACCTCCAACTGGTGATAAGATGTCAATAATGGAAATCATCATGAAAAATTATTTCCTTGTGATGATGTGGATGTTGATATAGTATGAATCTTGTACTTACCAAAATAAGGGGCCCAACACTACCCCATACAAAATTTATAGTCCATCCTCAGACTAGGCTATCAAGGTCTTTGGTGCATAGAGCTCAAGCATGATTTATTTAAGCTCAACATTGAATTATTTAAATCCCTTAATGGCAAGATTTATTTCTTTAGTATTAATATCTATTTTGGTAGATGCAACACTAAGTGCAAACACATCAGTCTTCTCTAATTCCTTCTAGAAGGCCCTTACATTTGTCTTAGCCTTTTCCACACTCCCATTTAGGATTCATTCTTGTTCATAGGCCTTAGTCTATAGAGTGCAAAAGAGTGATTCCAAGTTTTTCTCTTAGTCCTTGATTTGGGTGCTTAGTGCATTAACATTACCCATGATTTGTGCCTACTTTGACCTGCTCATTGAGTACGCCTTTGCCATCATCTTCTCCTTCTTCTCCTTTGCCTAATTTAGGCATGCATCTATGACAGATGCTTGGTTTGGGAAGCTCAAGAATATGGTATTAGCTAAAAATTTTCCCTCCTATAGTTTCACAATGAGGTTTTCTACTTCTTCAAGCTTAGAAACTAGCTCTTTCTATAGTACAACATAGGGATCTTCTTATTCTTACATCAACTTGGGTTTTATTTTGGGAGAATTTACTCTACTAACAAAGATTTTATCAACCTTATGGAGGTTTGAAGTATTGACACCAACCAGAAGGGATAGTTTATCTATCTCTATGCACTCATAGAGATACTATAGTTTGAATTTGGTGGCTTATGCTTCATCTTCAGCTTCTTTGTGGAGTTTCTTCCATTTTATTTCCCTTATATTATTGATGACATTTTAGAGTAAAAATTCAATAGCCATTCTAATAAGTGCATTCCCAAACCAGACTGGGTTTGTGGTATGGTATAAGGGTTTATAAGGAAAGAGTCATGCCCCTCTTCAAGTTCTTCATGGCTTGAAGTAGTTTCTCTAGGTGCCTCAAAGTGAGGGTCATCCATATAATAATCAAACATAAATACAAGTTTTTTTCACATCCTAGTTGTAGCAACTTAGGGGTAATGATGTCATACATGTAAAGGTCTTCATCCTCCCATCCTTTTTTCACCTTTTCTCATATGCTTGCTTTATATTGTATTTTTTGATGATGGCCATTTCTATTTATTCTCCTTCCTCTTCACTGGTTCCACTGCTTTCTTCAGTTCTCTCCTCAAAGGACTCAACTATTTGTTCTTTAGGGGTTTTTCCTCAAACTTTTCCCCTTCATCCACTTCTTCCTCCTAGGTTTTCTTAATGTTCACCTCTAGGTTAATTCCCTAAGTGGAAACATCACCTTATTGTTTATGGGGTTCCTTGGTTATCTCCATTTATTATTCTAAGGCACCAGTATCACCTTCTTTTTCTTTAGGCACCCCTTCACTACTAGGGCATGCCTCTTGTGTAGCTTCTTCTACCTTCTTAGTGGGGGTGATGGGTGCTTGCTTGACTACTTTAATTGTTGGTCCTACACTTGTGAGAAATATTGGCTAATTTTGGCCTACATAAAACACTTTGCCTATATGGATTAATATTTTGGAATTTTTGGGGTAGAGTGATAAGTAGAGCAGAGTTCCTATTGGGTAAATGGTCAAATATCTTGGAAGTAAGTCTAGAATTACAAGAGAAAAGATTCAAAATTTTCCCATGGTATTTATATCATTCAAGGGGCACAAAATAGGTTTTTCTCAAAGTCTCAAAGGTTAATCAAAGCCTTGATGGGTCTAAAGATGATTAGTACAATCCTAGAAGAGCCAAACTATCAGAGCATGTTATACAAGAATCAATAGGTCAGTGTGGTTGTGAATTTAATAAGTACACTTGGGAAGTCAAAAAAAGCTAAAGGATCACATGGAGATTATGTATTTCATGCTTTAAATGTTCCCTAAAAATTTGGTATCTTGATGAGTTATCTATCTCAAGATATAAGTCTTCAAATTTGAACTAACAAAATGGGATGTGCGTAGGGATGTCAAATTAAAACCATGGGAATTAGTCATTAGAATTCAAATAATTCAAATAATATTAAGAGTGAATGTGTTGCTTCTAGGTGTTAAAGTTTCTATTGATAAAATCATATATCAATAGCATGTGGATGATAACTTGAGTCAATGGGCCCAAATAGATATATGATATGTATTCAATCATGCAATCAAATATCAATGATGAGCTCAAGGTTAACAAGTCAAAGGATCCTAAGATCAAATGTGGGGTTGAAAAGTGGAATAATCATGATTAATTAAAGTATCAATGGTGCATGTTTGATTAATCATATTAAGATTGATGGCATGCATTCCATCATGTCAAGGAAATCAATGGTGTGTATAGGGTCAAAAATTCAATAAGCTAGATTGAACATGAGGCCAAAATGTAGCATAAGCACATGAATATAATTAATATCTAGCAATAAGATCCATAGATCAAATGTGGAGTTATCAAGTGGCATATGTAGACACCTAAATCTGGCCACCAATGACCTCCAATCAAGTTTTTGGCTAATTTCTACCCAAAATACATAATTTGGCCTAAAAATACTAAAGCATATTAAAAGATTTGAAACTAATATATTCAATTATTAATTTTGGCCAAGGTATCCCTAAATGGGGCAATGTAATTCATGGGCCAGTTAACTTTGATCAAATCATTCTAAGTTAAAATGCTAATTTTGCACCTAAGTGCTCTAGATTGCTCTTTTCTATCAAATTTATTGTATGAGACACATGCCTTTGTTATTTTCTATTGATATTATCCTAAATGGGATAATAGATCCAACACATCTGACATTGACTTCCAATTCTAATCTAGTCAAATTTTGGACCAATAACAAGACATTCTGATCAATCTGAGTAATTTGTGTACAAAGTGCTTAAACATGCTTAAGAGCTAATTAATCCAAGTTAGATCATAATCAAGAATTCCATAGAAACTTGTTGAATAATTTTTTTTGGATGTGAATATTGAATATCTACATCATTAGGTGACCTCATTTCTTGAGAAGACATCCCTAGGCCATAAATGCCATAAATATCAGGATTCATGCCCTCCATGCCTCATCAAAGCTCTCCATGCCTCATAATTATTCCTCTACCTCAAATATTGATGAGCATATTTATCAATTTTAATTGCATAATTAGATTAATCCTTATCCACACATATCAATCTTGAGATGGATGATTCAAGTTAATTCTAGCCATTTGTAAAAATCTATAAATAGTGAGGTAATGAACATCATTTCTAACACATGATTATGCAAAGTTATAATGTAGAATTGATTACAAAGCTTCATACAAACTAGTGTTACCATGCCAAATTGATTCCAATCTAAGCCAAGTCAAAGCCACCAGGTGCCAAGGAAAAGAGGAGATAACCAAACCTCCTTTTATGAAGACTTCATGAGTACAAGCTAAGCAAGCCACTACAACAAGCATTTTGGAGCATCCAAGGAATGTAAAAGAGGGTTTCTTTTGAATTTTAGCTATGTGTTTTATTCATCTTTGTTAACTAATCTCTCCCTAGTTTTTATTCCTAGAGATGTTATGTTGGTTAGTGTGTTTCTTTCATTTTATTTTCATTTTGAAACTAACACAAGACTAACCAACCTCTCTTGAGTCAAATTCCTATATCACATAATGGCACACCCAATCGGACCAAATGCATCTCACACATGAAGAAGATCATTCTAAAAATTTAAAATATTCATTTGTATCATTAAAACTCTTGTAATTTGATTTTATAACTTTGTTTTGTTGTTTTTCTTTATCACGAGTTTACATAGTAACCAACATTGGTTAGTAAAACCATCATTAGTTGGCATAGCCATCATCGATCACTATTGGTATAACTGATGTTGGTTAGATAACTGTCATCAATTAGTAATTTTAACCATCATCAGTTATAGAATCAATGTTGGTCACTATGTTTTTCTTAAAAACACAAAACTTGAGAGCCAATAGGCCATTTTAAAATGCTTGGTTTGGGGTCATATGGACTCTATTTTGGATGATTTTTTTTTAAACCATGTGTTTTCTCCTAAATTTTTATAATATGACATTAGTTTATCTTCAAGTTTCATATATGTTTTACAAAATTTATAAAATCTATTTAAAATGTTTCTAAGCTAACATATTTGCTTTTGGGGTGATGCCTTAAGGGTAGACAGGTAACTAGCAGATTTCAAGTTTGATAAATCATGTTTTAGAACATATTTTGCATGTTTTAAAATGAATTAATAAAATTGTTTTGGTGCTTAAAGTAACATTTAGATGATTAATTAAGTTTATATCATTAGTTTTCAAAGTTCACAATCTTAAGACCAAGGTGTCAAATGAGCACCACCACATCTTTCATTTGGGCTTAAAATTGAACACACTTGTCATTTTTGTCTTCAATAGTTGCTTGATATAAAAAAATTTATGTAAGAGAGGGGTGTTACATGTATGCTCTTCCATTTTTAACCTTTATGGAACCCTTAGAATCAAAATTTCAATTCCTATTACAAAGTACTTAGTCCAAGGCATAGAAATAATGTCATCTAAAGCACTCCAAAAAAACTCATCAAAGTTTGGGTGACCTTGAAAATGACCTTAAAGTATTTCTCTTAGTCTTTTATTTTCATGCAAACTTGGCTTGTGAGGGTAATGTCATTACCTCCTATGACTTCTTTAGGGAAGCTTTGACTTGGGGTTTTATCTCCTAGCATTGACTTCACTTACTCCTTATGAGCTGCATATGGGACATATCTACATTTGGACATCGCACTACACTAAGTGAACAAAAGGATGTAGTGGTTATAAAAAGGACTAGACATTTTTATAACTAGTTAATGCCATGGTCACCTAATTTATATGATTTTTTTTGAATTGTTTGACGTGAAAGTCATTGTTTAATTTATTCCCCTAGAAATGTTTGAAAGTTTGTTATTTTAGTCAATCCCACATTACCATACCTTTGCTAAGATTTGGATGGTTATAATTAGAGTATTTTGGTCATTTTTTCTTGGTATGTTTTGAGACTATAACTTGTTTGTTTGTTCATAAAGCCATGTCAAAAACAATTTGTCTAAATGTCACTCTTTTGTCTAAAGAGGTTTTATGCTGACCATTTTACACCACACTTGTGCCTTCAATTTTTTTTTAAACTTGTTTGTGTGTGTGTCATTTGAGTTACGTAGGGTAGTGTTATGCTACCCAAAACATGTTAAAACCATTTTTCCTTTGAGTCTTTTGAAACATAACATTGATCACATTATTCGAGCATGCTTACATTATTAGACTACTCAATTTATTTCAAGACTTGTTTCATCTTGTGCCAGAAACCATTATTTCAAACCATGTCATGTATACCATTTGGACCTTTGTCTTGTGCCATCATGTTGTCCATACTAATATCCTCTTCTTAGTCAAACTTCTAATTCACATTAACCATTTGGAACTTTGTCTTGTGTCATCATATTATCCAATCTTGTTTAGCTTATTTAGTCAAATATTAATTTTCAGCGTTGAATTTTCAAATAGCCTTGTCAATTTTGAATTCAAACATTGATTGATTTCTATTTAGGCCTTAATTTATGGGGCTAATACATAGATATTTCTCTTTTGAGTTGCATAACTTTAGTTAATTGATTACCTAAATTTGAAAACTATTGATGGTTTTTTAATTTAACACCTATCCTCGTCATTGTTTATGCCTTTATTTAAGAGAAACACAGCCTTTCTCAAAGAGCCTTTTGTCTTATGCCTTATGGAAACTGATCATGTTTATGTTTGATTCCATGTTCCAAGTTTATGTCAAAGTTGTTTCCAAACTTTTTAGATTAAATCAAATCACATCATGCCTTTTTTTTAAGTCTAGTTTTTGATGTCGTTTGGCCAAAAGTCCTAGCATATACCTATTTGTTTGAGCCTAGATTTTAACTCCACATTTGGATAAAAGACCTAGTAAGTCAACTTTTCCCTTTCCTATTTTAGACCTTGTTTGGAACACTTTGACCTAGACCTTTGGCATGTCAATTTTATTTAGACACTTGACCTTTTATGCATATGAAATTTGACATTAGACATTTGATGTTAGACTATTTTATGTCAAGTCTTATCACAAACTATTTTGAAGATACAAGCTCCACTTTCAAACCATATTGGAGATACAACTCCACCCCTTCGACTAAGTTAGACCAAGATTGAACCATTTATCATTTGAATAGTTTTTTAGAGTTTATATAACTCTAAGCCTTTTTATTTTAGAGCTTTCATAATTTACATGGATATGTCTAGCTACACTTATGGTGGAGTCATGTACAATCCAACTTATGATAGAATGACCACATAAAATCCCATTAGGAACCCTTATAGAGAAATATTTTATAATAATTATTATTATTCTCCCTACAATACTCCATATGGGGAACATAGTCAACATCCACAAAATCCAAATTGAGACCTTGATTAGCATGAAGAGGCTTGTGAGGAGGACTTTAAAGACCCAACTATATATAATATTGTTTGGGATATGGATCCATACCCTCTTTGCAATAATCAGTACATGGAACACAATTAAGAACCAACTAATGAGCCAACTCACAACTGGGATGATGTGGTTTATGAATAAGATATGGAAACTTTGGCTTGTCCAAATAATCAAGTTACATGACATCCTTTTGTCATCTGATCATCAACTACCCCTAACCCTCCTTTAGATTATATGAGCTATCAAGCTCTATAATATCCAAGGAACACCATTACCATTCCTAGACCTAGTCCTTTGACTTGTGTGAACAATCAAGCTCTACACTATCCTACCATTACCATTCCATAAGCCATTACTATCAACCAAAATAGCCATATCATTGACATTCCATATCCCACAAGTGTTAATTGGGATCGATAGAGTCACACTTTGTTTAACTGCATCCATGGTGACATAGCAGTTGAAAAAGAGCAAGGATACCAAGACCACATTCATATAGTAGAAGAACACTCTCTTAGTGAAACCTTTTCAGAGGCACTAAGGGACAATAAAAGTCAAAAATCAACATCTTCTATTGAAACTTTTTTATAAATTTTAGAAGACAATCAAAGTTAAAAGTCAACATTCCTTATTGAAAACTTATTGAAGGTACTATGGGATAATCAAGACAATTTCATTGGTGAAAACCTCCTTAAGGCACCAATATCTGAGCAAAAAAGTTCTTAACTACTTGATGAAGACAAAATCAAAGATCAAATCAAAATAGCTTCCAATCTATAGCCTAATTAGATGGTAGCTACTCTAAATATCAAATAACAAAAAAATCTAGTGGTCCTATTGAGAGAACAAGTCTTCAACCCCACCACAACCAAAATTATGTTGAATCTAGCATCAACAACATTACATCTGACTGAACATCTTACTCTTCATTTATTTCCCAACCATTCCACATTCCATTATCATCCACCATTCCATTTCAAAATCAAACCTACCATCCATTATTTTTCCTTGTTTACCATCCATGGCCATACTTTTCATTGTAGAGGCTACAAAGATACCTTGTCTCGATGTTTGAAGAAATCAAAATCAATGACCAATGAAAAGCACAAAAGAATTATTGATAACCAACTTTGTAGGTAGTTCTTGATGGAGTAGTTATTCAAATGAGGTGTGGGATAGTAATTAATATGATTGAGTATTCTATTTGTATCATTTGTTGATTAGGACATGCATCTCCCCATCAGTAGGAACAATAGAATCAAAAACCACACCCATGCCAAAAACATGTACCATACTATTTCATGTACCATACCATTTCATTACCATGCCATTACCATTATTATATATGCCTATTTTCCATTGTCACATACCCAGCCATTCACCCCATCACTTGGGGGAAACCCTCTTACCATTTTATCCAATTTATCAAACCATCATTATCCTTAGCAAGACCATTTTCATCCTATCATTCCATTCCTATCTAGACCAAAGCCTATTTTTAGTCATCCTACCCAATCCTATTTTGATCTCAATTCATTTGGTTCTTCCCACACCTTTTATGAGAGGATTTTTATCATGTTTCAGCAATCAATTCAATTTGTGTTTTAATGATAGTCTATGAAAGTAGTGTGATAGTTGATCTGGTAAGATGTCTTTCATCTTATCAAGCTTGTTTATGTGAGCCTAATTATAACCACCTATGGAAAAATTAGTATCATTAACTTATGTTGTTATATCCTAGTTATAACCACCTATGGTCAAACTAGGGGTAACACTTGTTTACCAAGCATTATAACATCACCTTACCAGTATTGTTTTCATTTAACTAGTCATTTACCAATTTTGAGAACTTGTTAGGACCTAATTGGTTTTTCCTCACCTTTTATGTGGATGTAATTACTATGACTTGAGGTCATTTTAGGACTATGTGGGTCATGCTCAATTCATGTTGAGATCACCTCTGTCCCCCTTTCCATATGCTCTTGTCATTTTGTGAGCAACCTAAGCCAAACACTCTCACTATTTTGTGAGAAGGTATCTTGTCATTCTCTAATGAGTTAAGATAACTCAAAATGCCATAAAAATTCATAACATTTCAAAAATCCAAAAATATTTATCCTATCTAAGCCTAGTTAATTATGCTCAATCTACCTTACTGGGGCATGGTCATTGTTAAGATGCTTTCTTTTTCTTTTGTTTTCAAGCTTTCTATTTGTTTATTTATTTCAGGTTGTTTGTTTATTTATTCACTTGCCTATTTATTTGCTTCTAGCATTGTTGCCTTGACTCAATCTATATGCATTCATGGGCGATTCCTCAAACACATTATTCTTAAGTCTATCCATATTCATACGTCAATATTATCATCATGGTTTTTATCATTGGTGTATTTTTTTCAAATTTTTATTGGATCAGGAGTCAGTCCTTATGCATTTTTTAGCCAAGTCTTCATGGTGTTCTATCATGATGCCTACTGTCACATGCTATGGCAAAAATTAGCTTTAGGAAGGTCTAAAATAAATGGAGACATAGAAGTTTCTCCTTGGCACCTTGGCAAATTCTCCCATCCCACCCTTAATCAAATCAACCCATTAACCATTCTAGTTATATCATTACTAATCAAGATGAGCATCTCCTCATTGGTAGGTATAACTAAATCATTCACCTTGATCAATCTTATTCTTCTATTCATATCTTTCATCACTTTGCTTCCACTCATATTTAATCTATATTCTAGGCTATATCCTTGAATTATGCTTGTTAATCTAGTCCTAACTAGCACACAATCATCTTTATCTAATATAGGTCCTCTTAATGATTATAACCACCTATGGGTAAATCATTATTTTGACTTTTAATCTTTATTATAATCACCTTTGGGAAAATCAGCATCCTTTTTACATCAATGCATGCAAGCATTTTCTTATTTGGATTAATCTCAACCACAGATTAATCCACTTTTCTTATTGTTTCTTTTCGAGGGACTATCCATCACAAATGTGACGGCCACTCCCTCAAGGGGGCATCATCATAGGCTTCCCAAAAACTATTTAGAGCTTTGTTCTTCAACCATCATCTTCTTTTTTTGTATATAGGTCATCTCTCATTATTTGAGAATATATTGCTTTGCCTATGGTTTGTAATTCCTTCCCAAATAGGGGTAAACTATAGAAACCCAAATCTGGCCACCAATGACCTCTAATCAAAATTTTGGCCAATTTCCACCCAAAATGCACAATTTGGCCTTAAAATACTAAAGCATATTAAAATATTTGAAATTGACATATTCAAGTGCCAATTTTGGCTAGGTTATCCCTAAATGGGGTAATGTAATTTATGGGCTAGCTAACTTTGATCAGATCATTCTGAGTCAAAATGCCAATTTTTCACTTAAGTGCTATGGATTGCTCTTTTTTATCAAATTTATTGCATGAGATATGTGCCTTTGTTATTTTCTATTGATAACATCGTAAATGGGATAATGGATCCAATGCATCTAACATTGACTTACAATTCCAATCCAGTCAAATTTTAGACCAATAATAAGGTATTCTAATCAATTTGAGTAATTTGTACAAAAAGTGCTTAAACATGATTAAGAGCTAATTAATCCAAGTTAGATCATAATCAAGAATTCCATGGAAACTTGTTAAATAATTTGTTTTGGAAATGAATATTGAATATCTACATCATTAGGTGACCTCATTTCTTAGGAAGACATCCCTAGGCCATAAATGCCATAAATATCAAGATTCATGCCCTACATGCCTCATCAAAGCCCTCCATTTCTCTTAGTTATTCCTCTATCCCAAATATTGATGAGCCTATTTATCAATTTTAATTACATAATTGGATTAATCCTTAGCCACACATCTCAATCTTGAGATGGATATTTCAAGTTGATTCTAGCCATTTATAAAAATCTATAAATAGAGAGGCCATGAACATCATTTCTAACACATGATTATACAAAGTTATAATGTAGAATTGATTACAAAGCTTCATACAAACTAGTGTTACCATGATAAATTGATTCCAATCCAAAGCCACAAGGTGCCAAGGAGAAGAGGAGATAGCCAAGCCTCCTCTAATGAATACTTCATGAGCACAAGTCAAGTAAGCCACTACAACAAGCATTTTGGAGCATCCAAGGAATGTAAAAGAGGGTTTCTTTTGAATTTTGGTTGTGTGTTTTATTCATGTTTATTAACTAAGCTCTCCCTAGTGTCTAAGCCTAGAGATATTATCCTAGTTAGTGTGTTTCTTTCATTTTGTTTTCATTTTGAAATTAACACATTACTAACCATCCTCTCTTGAGTTAAATTCCTAGATCACAACATAATTTAATGGAATTGTGAAGGAGATTCTTCCGTGTCCATTGTCCTTCTTCCTTGCCTATTTTAGGTGTTTTCTAGTTATTTGTAGGTATGAATTTGTGTTATTTTTGCCATAATTTATGCTTGGTGTGGATCTTAGAATCCTTCTTTGTTTAATTCATTTCATGTGAGCCTAGTTCATGAAAATGCTTATGTATATTAGCTAGACTGTGAGATTATGTGAGCTAGCATTATCTTCTACTTCATCAATGTATATTTCATACTTGTGAGAGTGTCTCATTTAAATTTGGTACATCACCTTTTTAGCTTCCTTAGTAACCCTATTCCCCATTTCTAACCCTTTTTTAAGTATAAAATTAATTTAGGTGATCCATCAAGAGGAAGTTGGCCTTCTCCAGAGGTTCAACCCCACTATAAGATACAACTAGCTTGGGGTTGTTCCCATTTTATGGCTTAGTTGGAGGGAGCCTAAAGAACTTCCCCTAAGGGTGAAAAATAATGCCACAATAGTTTTTATCATGCCCAATAGGACAAATTTCAAATAATATTAGTCAATTTTGATGTTGGTTTAATCAATGTATAGTAGTTATAGCTTTTATGCAATAGTATCTGGTGACTCCAAGTAACACTCAACATTCTGGTGCAAAATAGTAGCTATCTTTCATGCCAAAGGTGACTAAAAGATTAGCTTCTATAGGTATTCCTTTTAAATTTGTTGAACTACCTTTAAACTCAATAAAAAGATTAAGATTTTCTAATACATAGCCATATAAATGAATCTTTCCTCCTAAATCAATTTCAAAATCTACCTCTACAAAAAAATATTTATTATCTCCTTTCATCACCATAATAACCTCTAGAGCCTTCACTTTTGTATCTTTCAATATATAGAGTCCTTTAGACCTTCAATATTATGTAGCTATTCTATTAGTAGCTCTTAAAAGTGTGCCTTAATTTAATGGAGACTAGTATATAACCCCTTCTAAACACCTTAGGATCATAGCCAACTTATGTTATATTCATGACATAATTAATGAAAATGTGGCCATTAGGTTGTTGGCTATCTCTTTCAAGGGTAAAGTTATAGACTAGTATGGAAACCTTACTATCAAATCTATAACATCATGGGATTAGTTAAGAGATGCATTATGTAAGAGATTTGAAGACAAAATTGACCATTGATCACTTGCAAAGTAGCTAACCTTAATCAAGAGGGCTCATCTTTAGGCTATGCAAGATTTTAGTACAAGGTTTCAAAAGACATGGGATAAGATCCCAATCTATGTCAAGCCTACCCCAAACTTTTCTTTCATTTACTATTTAAAATCCCTCAATAGTGATATTGCATTAATGATTCAATTTATGGGAGGAAACACACTTCCAAATGCTTATGAGGTGTCAATCAGAGCAAAAAATTGTCTAGTATAAATTGGCAAGATTACACCTAGGCCACAAATGCCTTTATTTCCTAAGATTAAACCACCTCCTATTGTCATTCCTTCCCTTATTCATATTCTTCCTATGCCAACACTTACTACCATACCTATATCAAAGCAATAAAAGGCTTTCACTAGTTAATCTAGTGATTCCTAACAAAATAAGAATTTCTAAGAGCATGTTTCAGTCCTTTGGAAATGAATTGGTAAATGTGAAGAGGTAGTAGGCCCAATTCAATAGGCTTTATCAAGCTCCATATCACCCTTGGTAGTAGTGTTATCAATAAATTAGACCACCCTATAAAGGAAATTTCCAAGAACAATGGCAGCCTAACTATGTTAGGCAAAATCATTATAATCCAAATGCTACAATCACTTCTAATAATTTGGTCCCTATTTAAAACAAAATTTCTCAAGAAGTTAAGGGCACCATGCCTTAGAATCAGTATTTTGGCCCATCCATTATCCAAAATTTTGAGTTCAATCAGCCTTTCAATAAATAATGGCATCAAGGTACTGGTTATAGATACAACCAAGCCCTTATGGCTCAAAACATAGAAGTACCCATGGTGATAAAACCAAAAGAACCTCAACAAGGCTAAGGGCCTAATAAGGGACCAAACTAGTTGGATGCTATAATGGTTAATTATGAGAAAGAAAAATGTTATGTATTCAACTAGTAGGCTAGTTCTAACCAAGCCTACATTCTAGTGATAGTTAATATAAGATTCAAAAGAAGGAATATGGATGGTAACTAGGAAGTAGTCAAAGAGCTTCCTACCATTACACCTTTATTATAAAATCCAAAGGAACTTATTGATACCCAAAATTTCTAGTAGATCTTAAGAATCAGAACCAAGGGAATACCTTTGTGCCCCAAAACTCACAAGCCCAAAGTATAGTTATGGCTCCCAAAGCACAACCAAAGGTTGGTAGTTCACCCATCAACATTGTTAAACAAATGAATAAATCCAATGTGAGTGTGCCAATGTGGGACATGTTATCTATGCCTTTTCAGGTGGATATCCTTCAGGAAGGATTGTCAAAGATCAATGTTTTAGACAAACCACCAAGCAAGGAAAATGTAGTCCTCACCAATGCAACCAAAGGACTTAATTAAGGGAATTAAAATAAGGTGTTCAAACCTCCTCACTTCTATATTTTAGTTATCATGTGTGACTCCTTAGTACACAACTACATGGTATATAATGGATCAAGTACTACAGTGATGCCAAAGTACATAGTAGAATAGCTTAGTTTGATATATAGGCCCCAATCCAAGGGGGTTTTTTAAATTGATGGATCTTCCACCAAACCATTTGGTATCATCAAAGGACTAAAATTGCCCCTACATGATTGTCTTAGTGTTTCATTGGCTCAATATGTATTGATTCTAGATGTCCCTTCTCATTTTGCTATATATTTATATAGAGACTTCACAACAAAAATTGAGGGTTATCTAGCAGTAGATTGGTCTTTCATAGCTTTCAGGATAAGGTATGAGACTAAGGTATCTATTAAAGCTGAGCCTATTACACAATTTCACATTAATTCTTATGGGCCAAATAGTTCAAACATTAATTATACCATCCTAGATGAATATGACCACCTAGTTGGTCAAAAACTAAACACTCATCTTGAAGAGATACCTGACATGTTCTTGGATGAGTTATGGAGTGATAATCATCTAATAAACCTTTTGGAAGATGTTGAGTAAAGAGATATGGTTTTATACTACTTGCTTGAGGAGATTGAGTCCATGTCATCCCCCATTAAGCCTCAAGAAGATAATAGTGGTTTATGGAAATTATTCTTTGATGGGTCAAGGAACAAACATGGGGTAGGTGCAGGTGAAATTTTGATATATCCCTCTAATGATAAGTAATTATCTTATTCTAGGTTATAATTTAGTTACTATTGTAATGCAATAAAGTATGAAGGCCTTATCCATGGCCTTCAATGGCTAGTAAGAGAGGAAACAAATAGTTGTAAGTGTTTAGGGATAGTGAGCTGATAGTGCATCAAGTTAGAGGATAAAATATCACAAATAATTCATTGATGAGATCCTACAAACATAAAGTGTGAGATGTTCTTGATTAGTTTTAGGCTTTCAACATCTAATCAGTGCCAAGGAACCAAAATCAACATGTTGATAGGTTGGTAGCAATGGGAACTCAATTTGACCTCCCAAATAAATTAAAAAGGCCAAAAGTGTAGCCACATGTTAGAGTGGTAGTAAGACTATTAGTGCCAAATAATGAAGATCATTGGTAGGTCTTTGATAGTGACAAGCAAATTACTTATTTCTTGTAGTAGGAAGGAGATTTTTCTTCATTAAACCAAGATAAATTCCAATATCAGTATGAATATAAAAAAATTCAACTGAGATCTAACAAATTTCCTAAAGGGATAGTCACCCTTGAAGGTCTTTTCCATGAGGGAGACCATATGAGAAAAGACAAGATAGCAATATCAATTGATAAAGAGAACTATGAAAGATTTTTGATCCTCAAATACAAGCCCCTTAAGCTTGGAAAGGTAAGCACTAAGGCTCAAAAGCATGACTTCATTAAGCTTTGTAGAGAATATGTAGACACTTTTTTTGGGAATATAGTGACTTGAGAGGATTTTATCCCAAGCTAGCCCAACACACTATAGAATTGAAGGCTAATGCCAAGCTTGTTAGGCAAAATTAAAGGCTTATCAACCCCAAAATTGGAGCACTTATGAGTAAATAATTAGCTCAATTAATTGAGTCTAAGATCATATTTTCCATCAAGCACTCCTCATGGGTAGCCAACTTAGAACCTATAAGGAAGAAGAATGGGGAGATCAGATTATGTGTTGACTTTAGGGATCATTACCCCTTACCATCTATAGAACAACTCCTACAAATAGTTACTAGTTTAGAGTGCTTCTCTCTTTTGTATAGGTATTTAGGGTATAACTAGGTGCTGGTTAGAGAAGAAGATCAATACAATATTGCCTTCACCATAAAGTGGGGAAAAAAGGTTTGCCAAATGTTGGGTATACCTTTCAAAGAGCCATGGACATGGATTTTAAAGGATTACTAAATTAGATGGTTCTTATCTACTTGGATGAAATCACCATTTTATCCAAGAAGGCTAGTGCGTACTTAGACCACCTAAGATTGATCTTCAAAAGATGCAAAGATTATGAGATATCTTTGAATCCCAAGAAATGTGTTTTTTTTATTCATGAAGGAAAACTCTTGGGACACATTATCTCAAAGTAGGGATTGGCTATTGATCTTGATAAAATAAGTACCGTCTTGAAATCATCTTTACCCAAGCACAAGAAGGGACTTCAAAATTTCCTTGGGAAAAAAACTTTTTAAGAAGGTTTATAATTGGTTTTTCTAACTTGATCAAACCTATCACTACCATGCTGAAGAAGAACTAAGTATTCACTTGGTCAAATGAATTTAAAGTAACATTTGAGGCTATCAAGAAAGCCATTACCCAAGCACCCTCACACATGAATCTTGAATTCTCAAGGGATTTCATATTGTATGCCTTTTCTAATATTGATAATATATCAGCTATGTTAATGTAAAATAAAGGTGAAGACTTGAGTAGCCAATTGCATTTTTTAGTCAAGGATTTAAAGGATATGAGGGGAGGTATAATTTTATATAAAATCAAGTTTTTTTAGCTTTGAGAGGCATCAAAAAGATCAGACCAATGCTCTCTAATATAAATATTCATCTATGGTGTCTCATCTTAGAGTGAGGGACTTCCTTCTTAACAAGGACTTGAATGAGAAGAAAGCTAGCTAGATTACCAAGGTCATGGAGTATGATGTAGAGATCAAGGTCACAAAGCTAGTAGGAGGAAATGGATTATGTGATCATATGGTTGATGACCTTTAGGAATATAGATAAGTTATCTTGGTGACACAAGACAACTCACAAATAGATGCACCTCCACCTCACATTGGCTAGCTTCAAGACATGACACATTTTGATAATAGGTGAGTGCCCTCAAGGTATGGATAGAAAAAAGAGAAGTTATTTTAGATTTTTATTCCATACCTGATGCATTAGTTGATGGGGTTTTATTCGTAAAATACCTTAATGGAGTTGTTCTTAAGTGCATTGATGATATTCAAGTGACAAGGCTCTTAGAGTAATTCCATGATAGACCTATAAGAGGCCACTTTACTCTATAGACTACAATAACAAAATTAATGAGAGTTGGTTATTACTAACCTTGCCTCTTTAATGATGCCTATGCATGGTTCATAAATGTTAAAAGTGTGCTATCTTTGTAGGTAAGTAAAGATTGGCAGCCCTTCTTCTCAACCCAATTCAAGTGGAATAACCCTTCATGTAGTGGGGTTTGGAATTCATAGGAATGATCAATCCACCTTATAATGAAGGACACAAATGGATACTCACTACTATTAACTACTTCACCAAGTGGGAGAGAATCCAAATTGCCCATTTTTATTAAACTACTTTCCTTAGATATATCCCATTAGCTTGAGTTAATGGAAAGTGAACATATGAGCGTGAGGATGGCATATCTCATGGAGCTTGAAGAAACTAGGGACCTTACAATGAAAATGCTAGAGTCACATCAAGTTCAGGTCAATAAATATTTTTACAAGAGAGCCATATCAATGGATTTCAAATAAAGGGATCTATTCCTCAAATGGGATTCAAGGCCAAGCCAGGCAACCATACCAATTTTGATAACTTGTGGAGTGGTCCTTACTTGATTTATGGATGTAAACAACATAATAATTTTTAGCTTGCCTAGATGGATACAGAGGTATTACCCATACCATTAAATGATATTCATTTAAATCCTTACTATTAAAAGATTTTGCACCCATTGTATAATATTATATATATTAGAGTAGATTTTCCATGATTTCATCTAAGTGCCTTATGCACATCTTTTCAGTCACATGTTTCTATTCCATAAGTCCCTTGGGTATAGTTTTTATTTTGTTCTTTTTATCCTTATTGCTTCAATAAGGGGTTTTTAAAAGAGGCAACCTTATACCAATTTCATGATTAGTGTGAGAAAAGACTTGTGACTCTATGTCTAATGGACCAGACAAGGAAACTAATCTATTGCATAGTAGGCATGTAATCCTAGGATGTCACCAAAAATGTTGGATAATTTTGGCCTACATACAAGACTTTGCCTAGATAGATCAGTATTATAGAAGTATTGGGGTAGAGTAAGAAGTAGATCAGAGTTCTTGTTGGGTGAATGGTCAAATAACTTGGAAGTAGGTCTAAAATTATAAGAGAAAATATTCATCAGCTTCCCATGGTATTTATGGCATTCAAACTGCATGAATCAAGTTTTTCTCAAAGTCTCAAAGGTTTATCAGAGCCTTGATGGGTCTAAAGATGATTAACATAAGCCTAGAAGAGCTAGACCATCATAGAATGTTATGCAAAAATGAAACAAGTTAGTGTGGCTTTACATTTAATAAGTACACTTGGAAAGTCAACAAAAAGCTAAAAGATCACATGGAGATGATGTATTTCATGCCTAAAATGTTCCCTATAAACATTTTATCTTGATGAGTTGTCTATCTCAAGATATAAGCCTTCAAAATTGAACTAACAAAATGGGACATGTGTGGGGATGTCAAATTAAAACCATGGGAAGTATTGTTTGAATTCAAATACTTAAAAGTATCCTGAGACTAAATTCACTATTGCCAAGTGTTAAAGTCTCACTTGATAGGATCATTAGATCAATGGAACATGGATGATATCTTGATTCAATGGGCCCAAATAGATCTATGGCATGCATTTAATCATGTAATCAAAGATCAATGGTGGGCTTGAGGTCAACAAATTAGAGGATTTTGAGGTCAAACATGGGGTTAACAAGTGGCATGATCATAGTGAATTAAAGGATCAAGGGTGTGTGTTTAATCAAGCACATCAAGGTCAATGACATGTGTTCCATCATGCCAAATAAATGGATGGTGCACATAAGGTCAAACGTTCAATAATTTATACTGAACATGAGGTTTCCATGTGCCATAAGCATGTGAATTAGGTGAAGATCTAGTAGTAAGACCCACCATATCAAACATGAGGTTTCTAAGTGTCATATTTTGGTAAGATCGAATCAAATATCAATGGAGGTAAATTTAATCAAGTCCCAAGAGGCACAAGATAGAGACATGTGTTTGAATTTGTGATGGTCATAGTTTTAAATATGATAAATAGCATGGCAAATAATTACCATATAAGATAACACATCATATCAAAAGGTATTATAAACCTAGGTAGGTGAATGCATAGAACCAAGAGAAAATATGATCTAGGTTAAAATAGAGTGGATATTTCAAGATCAAACATCACCATAAAAAATTAGTAGAGGTAGAGACAAGTCTTTTAAGGGCCTAATACAGATCAAAGGTTGGCAACTAGCTGTTGGGATGAGGTCAAGCAACCTAAAAAATCTTTATTGATATTAAGATTATAGGGAAACCAATAAATGGGATTGTTTTTCATCTATAGTAAGATATATACTCATAATTTGAAAGTAGGGGTAGATATGTGATTATGGAGGAGTGTCTCATCCTTCGACATAGTCATATCCTTGATAAACAGGTTACCTATGGTCACTCAAAATAGACATAGTCATGGCTTTATTAGGTCAAAGATATGAGGATTTTGTCCTTACAATGAATCCAAGTGGAATATGGCATAGCATTCCAAAGAGGATATTTAGGGATTAGAGAGTGTAAGTTGGAACATTCAATGATTTTGGGGGGCTTTAAATATTTCTCCTTCTTGACAAATTATTGTATTCTAGTGTGATTCTCAACCAATGAGAGGACTTGAAGACTATTGGGATAAATGAAGATTACTATGTCAATTGGTACTAGTCATAATTTGATAAAAATGTGATTGATAATTCATTAAAGGGTGGTGGTAGTTCATTGATGGATTTTTGATGTCATGTTCCTTCTCTCTCTCTCTCTCTCTCTCTCCTCTCTCTCTCTCTCTCTCTCTCTCTCTCTCTCTCTCTCTCTCTCTCTCTCTCTCTCTCTCTCTCTCTCTCTCTCTCTCTCCTCTCTCTCTCTCTCTCTCTCTCTCTCTCTCTCTCTCTCTCTCTCTCTCATTTTAGAAAGAGGAAAATAAGAGACTCTTATTTGATAAGGCTAGACCCTATCAAAACTTATATAAAAAGACCTCTTAAAGAAAAAAAAGGGATTTTATTTACCTATATCTTGCCTTTGAATTGTGTTTAGAAAACTTTTGCATGATGGAATTGTGAAGGATATTCTTCCTTTCTATTATCCTTCCTTACCTATTTTAGGTGTTTCCTAGTTATTTTTAGGTCTAAAATTGTGTTCTTTCTATCATTAATGTATACTTGGTGTGGATATTATAATCCCTCTTTGATTCATTCATTGCTTTTGAGCCTAGTTCATGAAATACTTATGCATATTAGCTAAAATGTGAGATTGTGTGAGCTAGCATTGTCTTCTACTTCATCAGTGTATATTTCATGCTTGAGTGAGTGTCTCATTTAAATTTGGAGTGTCACCTTTTTAGATTCCTTAGTAACCCTATTTCCCCTTTCTAATCCTTTTCCAAGAAGTAGCATAAGTTTAGGTGATCCATCAAGAGGAAGCTGACCTTCTCTAGAGGTTCAACCCCATTATAGGGTACCCAACACCTGGGGTTGTTCCCATTTTATGGCTTAGTTAGAGCGAGCCAAAATAAATTCCCCTAAGGGTGAAAACTAATGCTATAACAAGAACATTCTTAGCCTTTTTATCTAACTTGGTTATTTCCTTTTCTTGGGCTAAACTATGTTTCTCCTCAAGTGTCAGTGCCTTCTCAATGTCCTCCTCGCTCAAGAGTATTTTCTTCCACATCATTTTTTCTCATTTTATGTTTATAGGGGTGGTGTGGAGGATTCTTTATTGGATGATGAACTTTTTGGCCCCTCTTCAACTTCAAGCATGATGGTTGTGCCACTTTTAAGGGCCTCTTATACATCATTTGCACTTGGCTCTTCTTTATTTTATTTTATCTATAGGATGTAAGTCCCTACTCTTTATTCTTTAGTCTCCTTCATTACAAGTGAAATGGTCTCCTCTTTCTCCATTTCTTCTAGAGTTATATTTAGGAATGAAATGGGTCCCTTAGACTTCTTATTATACTTCTTTCTAGAGGAAGCACTCTCTGGCATGAAGGACATGTGCTTCTTAGGAGCTAGGGGTGTAATTTATTCTCTAAAGGCAATATTTGAATTAATGCACTCCATGATCTCCTCAAGTTTATCTCCCCTTTTATTTTGGATTATTATCCTACATATTCAACATTGGTTTCCTTTCATCATCAATAAGAAGGGGTGATCATCATCTTTTTCACAATTGGTGCCCTTCTTACATGACTCCATTTCATAATAAAGGTTAAAAATGTGCATGTTTATTATTTCCCTCTGGAGGATCATCCTTTTTGGCCTTAGATCCAAGGCAAACAAATTGGAACCTCAACCTACTCCTATATTAATCCATGATCTTCACTAAGATCTCTCATTATTGCATGCTAGGAATCCTCTTTAGTGCTATCATGAAATATTTGATAGAAAATGCATGAGGTAGTTTAATCCATCTAGATAGGTTCCCATTTGTGAGTGCTAGGCATACTACATATAAATGTTTCATTATAACAAGGTTATTATTCCTACCAATTAATGGGGGAGCTCTTGAGGATGTGTTATTTAATCCCAAAGGACTCTATATATCTATCACACCACCTGTGCACCCTTGTTGTGTATTTTTGAAAAAATTTAGGTGGGCAAATGATGTCTTGATACTTCATTACACAAGACTCATAGTGGGGTGGGAACACCCATAGGTTATCATCATTTTCATTTGGCACACCTATCTCTTCCAACATAATCAAGATTAACATATAACCCCACTTGAATGTCTCATGTGCTTTATGTCACTCTAGTGTGCTCTTAACAATCTCCTTAAAAATGAATTAAGAGATGTTGAATTTTACCCCTTACACCATATGATTGGAAATACATAAGTACGTCTTGGTAATATTAGACCATCAACTGCTAGGGCATATCTTAGAGCTAATAAGGCACACCATTTCCCTCATGTCAAGGTTTTGTATATCCTTGATAAGGAATGTGAACCCTGACTTGTAATAGCCTAGGAGCTTTATGACCCTTTCAACCTCCACATCATCCTCCATCATCTGGAATATGTCTTCCCTTGCACTTTTAATCCCCATGATCCTAATGATAAGGTGTATTAAGATCCACATGTGGTTTCCTATCAAATAGAAGTAGTCACCATGGACATACAAGAGGAAGAATTGCACCAATTCCTCCAACTTGATAAAACTTAGTAGCTCAAATAATTAGGTCATGCCTATTGTCACCAATTTGTCTCAAATGGAGACATCAAAGAGGGTGGTGTCTACCTTCATCTTCTTTCCTATGTCAACCATCCCATCCTAGTTGATTTCCTATGCATTACTCCTTATACGATGGTTGAAATCCTTCAATTTACACATGTGTGTAAAGGATACCCACTTCTCCCCCATAATGACCTTGGGGGGACTACATCTCTCTATAAGCAAGCTTTGTACTTGCTTTTGGGTCAATTACCATGATGTTGATGCCTTCTACCATTTATGTCCCTTATTTTATGGTGGCTACTACTTTTACCATCTACACCTTCTTGGCATCCTTATGTGTCTATGGTAGATGTGTACTTAACCTTTTCTTACCCATTCTAAATTGGTTACTATTAAAGTGTGGTTCGTTTATCTTTCTAAATCCCTTAAAGGTGCTTTGTACTTCTTCACAATTGTGGACGCTATGACTGTGTCTTTAGATCTTGAGCTTCATGCACCATTAATGGTAGCCTCATCATTCTATAGATCTTTCAATTACCTATTTCTCTTTCAATCTCTCTCCACTCACCTCCTTTCCAATTTAAATTAGAATGTAATCTTTGTCTTTATTCAACCATTCTCACTTGGTGGATGTGGATGCTCTAGTTTTCACTATGGTATCATTTTCTAGTTTTTATGGCTTCAACGTTATTTGACTCTTTGCATCTAGTTTGTATTCATACAAGGTTTGTAACCTAGTTTAGTTTTCCATTTGCCTCTTTAAACCTTACTTTCAGCTACCTTATTAATGGTTGGTGATTAATGGTGTGGCATCATGTGGATTTCTTGAAAGTTTCTAAACCCATGAAAACCACAAAAATCCATTACCAAATTCTCATTTATTACAAATCTTTGTGCCTCTATCATCATAGCATTAAATTTTCTTAATGGCTTATTTGGTGAAGTGATAGTTGATTCAAATGATCACTTTACACCAACCATTGGGTTGGTTCTAGCTATCTTAATGATCTTTCTCTTGCACTTTATTCACCTTGGCACAATCTTTTCCATTTTTATTATAACTTGGGTACAACACTCCACATGCACATAATTCATCCTCATCGGTTCCATCTCTTTTTAGTGCAACTCTTCCTTTCAAGTGTGCCTCTCTTTCTTGGTCAATTTCTTAGTTATTTCATGTATCTTTCTTTGTCCTTCCCTACCCCATACAAATCCATGTGCTAGTCCTCCAACACTTCATTCTATCTTCTTGATTTCTTACACACTAGCATCGTGTGTGCCTCCCTTTGTCAACTTATACTTACATATTTTTAAATCTATAAAACTTCATTCACCTATAAACTTAGGTGTCTAGCCTCAATTTCTTAGAAAGCATTCATGATCTACTAACCTAACTAGATTTATTTGTGTAAATGCCAAAATAATTTTCTTTTGGGCCTAAAAGTGACATGCTTATTCACCTAACATAAATGAAATAACATAAGGAAATATTTGGATTGAACCAAATTTATTATGGTCAACACAAAGCAACCTACTTGTGACTATGAAGTCAATGTTTGGTGGTACAAACACCATCCTATTAACTATAGGGAATCAATCTATTGTTATTGAAATACCTAGGGAACATTTTACCCATCAATGTGTGTAGATTATATGTGCTAGTATCCAATATACTATGGATGATATAAGTTCTCATCCACCTAATCTATAGTTTGAATGGTTTATTGAGGTACTTAGAGTCATGTAACAAGACTAAAACACCTTTGGTAAAAACTTTATGCTTGATGTGTTTATCATGCCATAGATTTTGGCATGCCTTTTCTATTTGTTGGTTCCATCTTGCTTGAGTGTGTGTCTCATCCAAGAATTCCAAGTATTCCAATTATGCACTCAAAGATTCTTTGTCATCTAATCAACCAATATGCATAATGCATAATGAGGGCACTATAAATTCCATAGGTAAAAAGGTTTCTGAGCCAAACATTAGTTGAAATGGTGTATCTTTATTCAAATGCTTATATGTAGTACAATAGGCCCAATATACTAATGATACATGGTTATCCCAATATTTGAAACTAACTTTCCATATTTTTATGAGGCATGTTCCTAATATCTTATTGAACACCTTAGTAGTGCCATTAGCTTAGGGATGATAAGGTTTTGTCTTATGGTGTGCCACCATATATTCATTCAGCAAGATATAAATGGTTTTGTCAATGAAATGTGTGCCATGGTCGCTAGTAAAGCTAAGTGGGCATCCATTGTGACTAATGATATTCTACTAGATAAACATTATTCTGTTGGTGATTATAAAATCTTTGGTTGGTATTACCTTGGCCCACTTGGTGAAGTAATTAATGGTCATCAGAATGTTTCATGTTCTTGTGCACCTCATAGTAGGAGTAATAGGCCCAACAAAGTCAATTTCCCATTTTTCAAATGGTGCCTAGGCAAAGATGGGGATGAGATGCATCTCATCCTGGTGGTTTAGTTTTCCCATGCACTAGTAGATGTCACATGTTTTGTTGTAATCTTTTGCATCCTAAAATAAAGTTGGGTACCATAAGCCTAATTATAGTACCTTACACACCATAACATCTCTAGTGTAGTAGCATCCATCAATCCATTCATGCACTTATTTCAAGATTGAGTCTTACTCATACTCTAGGACACATCAGTGTAGGACCTCATCTTTTCTTAATTTGTATACTTCCCATCTAATGAGTTTAAAATCAGTAGCATGAACTATGGGCTACTTCTTTTCTCTAGTTGTCATAGTCTGGGGCACAGATCTAGATGTCAGAATTGTAGTGATCCTTGCCAAGTATTTTGGGATGCACTATGCCTTGTAAAGTTGTGCATCAATCATATCATCTTTAATAGGCCCTACTACATTTCCACAATTGATGTAGGATAGATGGTATGGGTTTGAGTTTTGTTTTCTAGGTTTTACTAAAATAAAGAACTAGAATTATTGAAACAAAAAAAATCATCAACAAATGCACCCATGGAAAATGGGCTTGTTTACTAAGTACTTAAGTGCCTCATGATTAGTAAATAAGATGAATGGGGTTTCCAACAAATATTATAGAATTTTTTCAAGGCATAGACCATGGCAAGAGCCTCATGCTTAGTTTTAGAGTAGTTTTACTCTGCCTTGGTTCATTTTTTTCTTGAAAAATAAATAAGATGATCTATTTTACCTTCACCTAGTTGTGCTATAATGACACTGATCATAGAACTAGATGCACCAACATGGATGTGGAAGGGGGTCACCCAGTCAATAAATTGCAATATTAATGCACTTGTTATTTTGAGCTTTAGGGTCTCAAATGCATCTTTTTGTAATGTACCCCAATAGAATGGGTCATCCTTTCATAAGAGCTCTTATAATGTCATTTCAATCTTGGCATAGTTATTTATGAACTTCTTATAGTACCCATAATGTCCAAGAAAGGCATGAACCTCTTTTTACATTGATGGGGTTTGGAAATGAAGGATGATTACAATCTTTGCTAGATCAATGACTAGACCATCTTTGCAAATGATGTGCCCAAAAAAAATTCCAAATGGTGTTGTGAAAACACATTTCTTGAGTTTCAAATAAATCTAAAATTGTATGCACCTCTCAAACATTAAGCATAATTTATCATAGTGATCCTTTACTAATCCATACATAGTTTGTATGTAATTAGAAATGCATCATGTCTATAAATCAATCCTAACTTAGAGAATATAGATCATACCATATACTTCCAATTAGGGACATATTTTTTAAGTGAGAACATGACCAATATGGGGATCCACTGGACCTAATTAGTGGATCTCTTACCACAATACACTATGCTAAAGAGGGTTCCAAATCCTCTGGTCTAACACAGTCATGTAATAAACCTAAGGGGGTCCTAAGTTTTGATATTTTACTAAACTAATAACATGTAAAGTAAATCTAATTTATTACTCGCCAAAACTTATGGCACAACATAAGGGGTTAGTAAACAATCAAAACATGTATATGAAAATCTCAATTAACTAATGTATGAGTAAGACCCTAATATGGGGAATAAGAAGTGTAATATTATTTGAAGCCAATATTTATGCTACTTCTATCTACTAAAGAGAGAAACAAAGTTATAGAATACTTACCTAAATGATGAACCCCTTGAGACTCAATCTCTCCCTTGGTCAAAGGGCCTTCACAAGAGGTTTTTGTGGTTTGTAAGGATCATTAAGAAAGACCAAAGCATCTAAGACTTATCCATAAGACTAGATTCTCCAAGTAGAAACCCTAAGCTAAGACTCCTTAAGTAGAATGGTGAAAGAGCATATTGTAAAGAAATACGAGTGAATAATAAATCTTGATTACATATTGGAATAATGATGAAATTATCTTATATATAGGTAGATTTAACCCTAAACCCTTCTAAAAATCCCAACTGATAAGGTTGACCCAGTCGACTTAGCATAATTTCATACAATTATTCATTAGGTCATGAGCTAGGTTGGCCAAAGGCCAAACTAGTTCCTAAGTGAAAATCACCTGAAACTATATAGGCTCAATCCACTTGACCTAGCACAATTGACTAAAAAAAGGGACTTAAGTTGAGGAAAAGATGGATGAAAAGTGAAAAATACTAGAGTGTGCAAAGGAGTCATGATAGCTTAGGGACTAGTTTTAGGAGCTGGTTGGATTGGTAATAATGTAATACTAAGGGACAATAATCCTATGAAGTACCAATGGTTTGTCCATCCCTTTCTTGGTGCACCCTTTAAGGTGTTCACTCAGAGAGATTGAGTCTTGAAAGGTTCTTGTTAGATGTAAAGCGTCAGTATTTGATAATGTTGAAAATATTATATGTATACATATGCCCCACTTGAAGCTCATCATGTTTCACTAAGGTGAAATAAGGGATGGTGCTTCAATAAAGAACATAGTAACATATAATTATGATTCTAAAAAATACTATATTTTAAAGCATAAAATAACTAAAAGTATATAGCTAAAAAGTAAATGTGATACATACCTTGACTTACCTTTATCACTGGATGATTGTATGTTGTGTTTTTAGTTTTGATTATGTAGGGTACAAAGATTTCTTTTGACAAACCCAAGAATAAAAAACTAAAGAGAAAAAATAAACAAACACAAGAAAGCTAAAATAATTGGTACTATGTGGATAGGATGTACTTGTAAATTTGGTAAGATGCAGTGATAAATGATATGTTAGACTAAATGACCAAGTCAAAAACAAGAGTAAATCAGGGAACCAAAAATCCAAGTCTAATAAAGACTAAAAAACTCAAACAAGTAAACCTTAAGCAAGAAAGGCAAACTCACCAAGTCAAACCAAGGATACATGTCAAAAAGGATAGTAATCAAACATTGAATATAAAAGCAAAAACAAAATGGTAAAACAACATTGATGAGTGAGTAGTAACCATCCTTATCTCACTCAAAAATGAAAAAAGGTATGGACTCAAATGCCCATAATAGAAGAGTATTATAATAATGACTAATGGTAAAAATAAGCAAATCAAGGAATGTAATTTTATGGTATAAATAAAGTAATCTAGAGTTACTCAAACATGTTGTTTCACTTTAAGGATAGATAAAACTAAAACAAGGTAGTGCTTGTATGGTTTTAAGAGGTGAAGAAGAAAGGAATATAGAAGGGAAAATAGATTTAAAATCACAATTTGCCTGTCAAGGGGGGAAATGAAATGGGTGGAGGGGAGAATGAATGTAAAACCAAGGCAAAGGAACTCTTTATCAAAGTCAAGACACTCAAATTAGGTTTGTCAAAATAAGAGGATTGTTGACCTTAAGGACTCTAAATAACTTCTCTTATCCACATAATTCTTAGGTCAACAAATGTAGTATGTAGATCATCCCATGAAGGTTATATTCATTAAAATTAAAATGGACCTACCTTACCATAATGTGTTCCCTATTCCTCAGGACCCCTTAAAGATTTTTTAGCCTACTGCAAAGATTGGGTACCTTCATGAGAAAGTAGTTAACACCATAGAGTTTTTTTAATTATCCTATTCTAATTTACTATCCTATCATACCCCAATAGACCTTGGCTCTATGTGAGGCCAATTGTGTAGTTTGAGCTTTGATTAGAGATAGGAGATGTGCTTGTAATCATGTCTTTTGGAATGATTTTGAATTTTGAGATTTGTATGTTGCCTTTTATATATCATTTCCTTTTATTTAAAATGATTTGGCTTTTAACTTTCTTGATGGCTTTTTCTATTCATCCTCCATATGTATTTGGAAGACCAAACATGGGTGTTAAAGATGACTTTCATTTGAATACTTGGGACTTGGTTGATCAGAGAGAGTGTATTTAAAAGAGCATGGGGTCTAAAAGTCTCATAAATTTAGGTGAAATAAAATTACTATCTTCACTTTGACCTTATTTTATGCAATATGGAGCGAAAGGAAAGGAAATCAAGAGGAATAACACATGAAACAAATTTGAATTGATTCAAATCGCAAAAAATGTGACAAAGGGTGAGAAAGGGATACAATGATAATAAAGTGTGATTTATTATCATAAGAATAAGGGAAATTGAGGAAAACATGCTAACATAGATTTTTTTACAAATTCCATCTATCAAAAGAAGTAAAACCTAAAGCTGAGAAAAAGGATCAACTCATTCTAGAAAAGGAATTAAAAAATGGTAATTTTATGAGGAAGTCCAGGTCCTATTCATGATCTTATATTATAACTCATAAAATATAAACCCATTAGGGTACCACAAAGCATTGGAAAACTAAATGAGATAAGAAAAATATGGTATTTATGAGGAAGATCAGGTCCTATCCATGGTTTTACAATACAACTCACAAAAGACAAATCCAATGGATGCCAAAAAAAGTGTGTAAAAAGAGTATAAAAATAAAGGTACATCATGAGGAAGATTAGGTCCTATCTGTGGTTTTACAATGCAACTCATGAGAAAAAAGGGGAAACCAAAAGACCAAAAAGGAAGGACTAAAGGTTTATGAAAAGAGAGAACTATTGTATAGGAGGGAGAGATCCGTGTAAGTAACCTATAAAAAGTGTTAAATAGAAGGAAATGATCCTACATTAATGGCTATATCAAGGATGAGCATGTGAGAGATAAGCTTATGTCTCAAAAGGTTTCTTGGAGTTGAATTGGTTTGGTAGCATGTAATGGAATATAAGAGTGGGCATCACAAAACTCCCTAAAGGGTAATTATATGTAGGGATGAGCATCACAAGATGCCCCAGAGCCTAAAATGATATGTGGGTGGGCATCACAAGATGTCCAAAAAGCTAGAGTAATGTGTAGATGGGCATTTCAAGATTCCCCACAAGATAAAAAGAGGAAGAAAAGATAGGAAAAGATAAGAATAAAATAGAACCCCATATAGTGTTTAAATGGATCCAAGTTGTCCAAGAAGATTCCGATAGGGGACATGATGATGTGAAATGAACAAAATGCTAAGGAGAAATAGATAATTGAGTCAGTAGATAGGGAAAGTAGAAAAAGATACAGAGTTAGCTAGGTTGACCTAATATAGAAAACAAGGTCTAGAAACTATACAGAGTTGATAATGTCAACCTAGTATAGAAAATAGGGGCTAGAAATTGTATAAAGTTGACAAGGTCAACCTAGTATAGAAGACAGGGTGTAAAAAATTATATAAAGTTGATAGGGTTGACCTAGTACAATAAGTAGGGGAAAAGTAGACAATCTATAAAAGACTGTCGACAGAAATGACTATGTACTAAGATAAAAAAAATTGCAAGTACTTAAGTAAGAAATGAAAGGAAATACATAGTTAATTATATCAATGAGGTTGATCCAATTGAGGCACACAACATAAAACCTTGCACCAATGCTACCTAATATAAGGTTTTACAATACAACATATAATTAAGCAAAGAACAAGCAATCAACTTGGAAAGTAAAAGCTAAGTCATCAACCTAAATGTTGTTAGATTATTAGAATATAATTTTACATGTGATAGAAAATTGGCTATAAGTAAGGAACTAGAAATCAATATAAGGATGGTTTCAAGATATTTGGGCTGAAAAATATTTGTATTGGCAATGGTATTAGCTTGGTATTGGGGCCTACCCCTTCACTTCACACACTATGGTGATTAGGGTATTATGTGCTTAGCCAAAATATACTATTAAACACATGTTTATACTTGGCCAAAAAATGAAGTCATCTTACCCTTTGGTGATGAAATCCAAGTAAGTTGGCCTTGGGTAGACAATTATTAAAATGCATTTTAAGATTTTGTGATTTGGTAGTGTGCGTATAAAATATAAAATAGTGAAACTAAATGATATATTAAAAACCAACTAATTAGACTATGTTATCTATTCTAAGCATACAAGCAACAAGAAATTAAAGTGTGAGCTAATTACTAGCATAAAAGGGTTAATTCCAACTTTGAAACATAGTATAGTGTCATTGCAGTCAACATTGTATGTAAATAATACAAAATAGTGTCGACAGCATTGCCTCTATATTGTAGAAGCAAAGTTCTAAAAATGAACTACGTTGACAGTGTTGACCTAGATTTCCAAACATAATGTAGAATATAGAACTATATCGATAGGCCAACCTAGTTGACTATATAGGGGTAGTTTTAAAGACTATAAACTATGAAAAATAAAAATGTAACAAATATTATAAATGAAAAAGAATGATAGAAAGGAACCTTGGTGGGTTGGAAGATGTCGAGAAAAATAAGATTTTTATTGGAGAACCTTGATTTGTACTTGCAAATTCTACTAGCTATATCGATTGGGTCGACATAGCTTTGCAAAAACCTATTATTGGCAGCTTAAAAATGCATAGGATCAACTAGGTTGACTTAGTATGTTGAACCTAATGCTTGAAAATGTATATGGTCAACTAGGTCAACCTAGTAGTCTAAACTAGAAGTCTATAAAACCTGCATAAATAAAACATAGTCATATGGATTTGATTGTGTCAAACTTGCACATAGAAGTTAGTATTGTGTTGATACAGTTAACCCAATATCATAAATATATGATAAATAAAATGATGAAATAAGTGAATAAAAACTTGTAAGGGTTATATTCACATCGGGTTCACAAGAATGTATGCAATCAAAAATTCATCATGTCTATAAATCAATCCTAACTCAGAGAAGATATATCATACCATACACTTCTAACTGGGGACATATTTGTTAAGTGGGAATATGACCAATATGGGGATCTACTAGACCCAATTAGGGTATCTCTTACTATAATACACTATGTTAGAGAGGGATCCAAAGTCTCTAGTCTAACACAATCATGTAATAACCCTAAGGGGGTCCTGAGTTTTGATATTTCACTAAATTAATAACAAGTAAAGTAAATATAATATAGTGTTCACCAAAGCATATGGTACAACATGAGGGTTTAGTAAATAATCAAAACATGTATAGGAGAATCTCAATTAAACAATGTATGAGTAAGACCATAATACATGGAATAAAAAGAGTGATATTATTTGAAGCTAATACTTATACTACTTATATCTACTAAAGAGAGGAGAAAATTTAGAGAATACTTACCTGGATAATGAACCCATTGAGAATCAATCTCTCTATTGGCCAAAGGGGCTTCACAAGAGGTTTTTTTAGTTTGTAAGGATCACTAAGAAATACCAAAGCATCTAAGACTTAGCCACAAGACTAGATTCTCCAAGTAGAAACCCTAAGCTAAGACTCCTCAAGTAGAATGGTAGAAGAGCAAATTGTAAAGAAGCATGAGAAAATAATAAATCTTGATTACATATTGAAATAATGACAAAATATCTTGTATATATAGGTATATTTTACCATAAACCCTTCTAAAAATCTTGATCGATAGGGTCAACCTAGCATAATTTTGGACAATTATTCACTAGGTCATGAGTTAGGTCAGCCAAAGGCTAAACTAGTTTCTAAGTGAAAATCACTCAAAACTGTACAGGGTCAACCTAGCATAGCCAACTAAAAAAAGGGACTTGTTGTCTCTAAATATTATACCCTATAAGAGGGTGTTCAAGCCTCTTCTATATTTGGGCAACATTGGACTACTTCTAGGTGTGTGGGGCACCTATGGTGGAAGTAGACCTCTAGGATTAAAAGGGATAGCTCCCCAGATATATCTTGATGTACTTATCACCTAATCTAATACTTGATTGTGTGAAAATGGATAGGAGTTACATGAAATTAAACTATTCTAATGTGGTGATATAACATGAATATCTCCATAAGATTATCATATAGATACACTAAGATACATGACTCACAAAAGTAGCTTCTACCTCTTAGATCACTCTAACATTAGCATTTCAAACATGAAGGTGTAATATATGAAAGATTACTCAATTTAAGTTATCAAAAGATTATTTTTACATAATAAGGCTAATTTTACACTTAAAAATAGACTCATACACATAACAACACTTTATGTGACCTGTTAGAATGAAATAACTTGTATCAGACATAGAAGGATTGAGAGGAAGCAAGGATTGATATCAATCATTTGAATTTTCACTATAAATCTCTTCACACACTTATAAAAGATAGCTTTTAAGATCAAAACCATATTTCATATCTTATTTCAAAGTAAAAGTACAATATCAAACCAGTAAGGCTTTGCCATACTAGGTGTGGTCTCTTTACAATAGCCAAGAAGGCTTGCATTTATAAAGCTTAGAAGAAGAGATAGAAAAGAGAAGTTCAAGAGGCACAACAACAAGTGTCCAAAGATGAAAATAAGTTACAATACATGAAAATGAGGTTAAAGAGACATCAATAACTGATGTGAACATGTGTCCATCCCAAAATGAGCACCTTCCTCACATTTGGTGTTGAAATTCCTCAATTATTCTCCCTTGGAAACTACCTTCATCATGGGCTTCCTTGAGCATTCAAAAATAGATTAGGTACAAGTGTCTCATGTGCACTAAGGAGAGGAAGTTACAAAGAGGCCTCTACCTACATTGGTATTTTTCCTAATCATGGATATTCTCTTACATAAGCACAACCATCATCTATAATCATGATTACTCTCCAATAGGATGTTATTGATAATTAGCACTAGCATCTTCTTATCCTTCCTAATTTATCCATAATAGGGGTCTCATGACACATGGTCAGACACTTCATATGCTTGGCTTCATGAAACACATCTTAAAAGGTTTCCAAATTTAGGTTACCACTCTTTCCACTATGTCACTTTAGAGATTGATTGAAGAGAGAGGCCTAGCAGGGACACTTTTGAGCATTTCTAAGCTATACAAATGGAATAGGGTGTTTTTTTGAGTCCTAATATACCCTTGTAAGTGATTGGTATCCCATAATCATCTTCAAGACCTGTAAAACATAAGAAATTATCAAATAATCTTTCTTTCTACTTGAATTTTATGGATTCCATACAATCTAATTGCATTAGAGGGTGTTTGAGAGAGTCTTCTATAAGTTCCCAATTTTTCATGGCCTCTCCACCCCATCTTCATGCTTGATTTTCAATCTTTTCCCAATTGGGTCTGTATTGAGGGTTTACAAGGGTTTTGAGGTTATTTTGGTTCTTAACATTTGTTCATAAAGAATAGACATTGGATCTCTAATCAAATACCATTGAGGGTTTATTTAGGACCCTATCTAACTTTTATAATCACCTCAGGGTCCCATGCAAGCTATCAAGGGAGTTTTGAGCTTCTCAACGTGGACACTCAAGCCATTTTCATTCATTTTGTGTGGTCTTAGAGCTTTCAAGTAAAAATATGGATTCCAAATGGATTATCTTGCAAGGTGATGGTTTAAATAATTCAAATATACATTTTTGAATATGACCCAAGTCATTTAGATGCTTACCTAAGGGCCAAACTAAAACTGATCTCTCATTTGAGGTTAGGTTTGCATGTTGCCTCACTAGGTCTGCTTGTAGACCTCCTTGTCTAGGCCTCCCTATTTTCCTTCAAAACCTATAGAAAGTTTTTAGATTTATATAAGTGTTTTATAACTATACAAACTTTATTTCAAGCCTTTTTTGACCTCTGGTCCATGTTTCTACCTTCCTCAACAATAAAATAGGGTTTGTGTAATGAGGAAAGTGCCCCCTATCTAAGACAAAATAGGGGGAATTTCCCATATTAGCCTTGAAAAATTAATAATTTGAAGAGATTATTGTAATCTTAAGGGTAATCTTTACCAATTTTAAAGCTTTAAATCCAAGCATAACACCTTCATCTTTACATATTTCCTAGGCAGACTGTGAGGGTAGGCAAGGTATAGGTTTGGGAATGCTTTGATAAGGGAATATCATTTGATTTGTATTATTTAATTATTTACATGAGGTGATTTTTTTCCATATCTAAACCTTATTTTAATCATTTACCAATGTGATTCTTACTATAACATTCACACACCCCATTTTTGCTAGACTGGCCTCATGCTTTGACTAAAATAGAGACATTTTGACTATGTTTGGAGGTTGTTTACCAAAAAAAAAGGTTAGAAAAGAATTTTAAAACATGTTTAGGTTATATTTATATCACTATCCACTTTTTCCAATTTATAATCCACCCATATAGTCTCATTTGGTATAAGGGAAACCTACTTCCAACTCATTGCCTATATTTCAACATGATTATGTTTCCCTCGAGAGACACCCTTATTTCTACTAATTATATATATTAGGATTTTGAACATAATGCATGGGAGATCCTACCATATTATATATTCATCATTCCATGTTTTGGGCTCATTCACATTGTGGTATAGGTTACTCATCCACCAATACATTGCCTTTTGTTCACTATCTGAATGAGATAGTCATCTACAGTTAGTTGTAGATGCATGTCCCTCCACTAGGGCCTTGGTCATGGGGTGTTTAGACTTATATTGAAACTCCATATGTAACTTAGGTGTATTCTACCTATATCCACCTTTAATTAGTTATCTTATCTTCAAATATCATGCCAAATTCACTACCTACTAACTGTAATACCCTACTCTATTGTAGGTGGTTATAGGCCATTTGGAACTTGCTTAAGGTGTGGTAGGATCTCTTGAGACTAGTTAGAGACTCACATCATGTTCATAAAACCATTTTAATTTATAATCTTTCAAATATCCACCATACATCAACCTTCCATAACTCTACCCAAGTTGATAGGTCCTACCTGTAGGTACCACTTCTCAGGACTGTGTACGGATAGAGTAGAGTGTTTAGGGGTCAAAACATCAAATTCCATCTTATCTTTAACATATTGTCTCATGAGTATCACTTTGATCATTCAGAATCACTCCCTCATAGAAAACAAACCTAACTTACAATTTTGGTTTAAAGATGCTACTTTTGATCTCAAAACTGTAGACATCATTAACTGAGCTTTAGTGTGTTTGAAGCCATCTTTAGACCTTGAAAACTCCCATCTCCACTCATCTTCAAAATATATTCCTTGGAATAAGCTTTGTATTATATAGGTAATATAGGATCCAATATTAAATATGCATTGGGTCACTTAGGAGGCATTCTTAAAAAGGTCATCCAAAACCTTATGGGCCTTTGTTTGGTCTTTTTAGGGACAAAGTCCTCAAAACTCAGTCATTTGATGCTTGAAATAATTTGACAGCTCCCATTGTAGACACTGAAATTGTGTCTATCCCATTGGTCACCCCTTGGTCCCCTTTGATCCCCTCCTAAACATTTCTAACCCACTCACTTATTAATTTAAAATAAATTAACTATTTTAAATTAATAATAACCCCCTTGACACATCACCCATGACACCTCACCCCACCTTGGATACCTCTCCTTGGATGCCTCCCTCACCCCATGCCAAATCTTAAATGCTTAACCCCCATTTCATCCCTCCCACTAGCCTCTCACACTCATTTAATCTACCTAGGACCATTTTCCAATGACACATTAGACCTAATAGTTGTAAGAATAGGTAGAAAGCTAAAAATAGCCTTTTTTCCATTCTTCAACTGCTGACATCAGTCATTATTCAACTGACGTTAGTAGTTTCACTGACGTCGATTCCTTTAAAACAGCATTTTTGCTTCCATTGGTGCCCCTCAGCGAACGTGAATTCTCTTGCTCCAGACTTCAAGCTCTCTTGCTCCTCGACTTCTTATAGGTATTAACATTTCAACAGCACTCTCCAGACTCAGAAGTTTTACACCAGTCATTCTACACTAGATTGAAGATTGCATGACATCTCCCACATTAGCCACAATGAAAACAGGCCTCCTGCACCTCTGCCTCTCCACCCACAGCTAAGTATTTGTATTGGTTCTATTTTACTATCCTTTTAAATGCATTAGCAATCAGTCTACTGTCCATTTCCAAGCATTATGGATACAACCCAGTCTATTCTTCCCAGAGAGGCTGAAAAGCCTTCTCTCACCCTTATCTCCCTCTTTGCCCCTGTCCTCCATTTAACCTCTCATTTAGGCCATACATTCTACCCTATAAACCCAGCACAAGCCATCAAAATCTCATAAACCTCACAGACCATTTTGATTGACTACAGACAGACCTGAAGCTCATCCAAGTCTCATTGCCCTAACCGACGCCAGCCACCAGGCCCATTGCCCCTACCAACATCGGCAGACTAACCGACGCTAGCAACCTTGACCTACCGATGTCAGCAGACTAACCGACACTAGTGACTGTGGAAGATAGATTGCCACATATAAGTATGCATTTGTTTCTATTCCTTTTGTTCAGTCTTTTATCATTTCTATTTCTGGCAACATTCTACTTTTTATCAACCAGTAGACTGTTTTCCCTCCAGGAAGTCTTTGCACTTCTGGGATCAAGCTTTGATTGGCAGTCTTCCACCTATCTATCTAACAGCCTTCTTGTTTAAGTCTCTGTAGGTGTCATCCTCCATAGCCAAAGAGGAGTCCCTTCAACATCTGGATACGGTGTGCTAACTTCATCTGGGTATCATCTAACCCTTGACCATTACTTAGTTTCTTTCATCTTTTGAATGTGGAAAAGCAAAAATAGTTAGAAACATTCTGGCACGCCCAGTGGGACCCCAAGAATTTTCCTTGGGTTCATACTTTTTCTTCCCAAAGCAAAATTTTCATATAGGTGCATTAGATCTCTACTTGCATCTTTTTCTTCTATCTCTTCCAAAAGACACCATCAGCAAAGTTAAAAAGAATCATTCTTTTTCTTTCTTTTCTTGCATCTTAGAGTAGTAAAATTCATGCTCTTCAACCCTTTCTCCATTTGTCTACATCCAAACGCACATTTCTATTTGGGTTTAAAATCTATTGCATTGCATTTCTGTTTGAATGCATATTTATTCCACACATCTAGTAATTTAAAACCGCATTATGAATAAAGCGTAGTCCACTTATGTTACACATCCAGACCACTTTCACAAATCAAACATCTAAACATACTTGAGACAAGGTTCGACTAGGATTTCATCACCTAGCAAATACCTTACCCTTCCTGGTAATCCTACTTGGACTTCACTACCAAGGGGAGAGCCCACTCTATTCTCTGGTAGAGTATAAACTCTAGGGGAAGTACATACTGGCTAAGCGACCCAGCTTATCTCTGGGCTCGTGAAGTGAGGGGAGCTCACTCCTTAGCACCAAGCCACATAAAAAACCTAACACAGATCTTAAGCACCAAAACTAACCTGAAACCAGCCTTAGACTGCTTCTTCTAGGACCCGTTCTAAAAGCTAACTTCCCAAACACACTCTAAGGCATAAGCCAACACGACTCTAAAAATTTATTCTTAGGAATTTAACATTTAGGGTCTGCTTGTCTTCATCTTCTTTTCTATTCTTATCTAGTTGTTTGAGCTAGTAAGGACATATTATCTTACCTTGAATGGTTTTGACACGCAGTCAAACCAAGACTCTTGTTGACCATGTGAGAAAACAACCACTCCCACCTTCGCCTTCCATAACTAGTCCTCTAATGGAGTATCATTCAGAGACCGAATGAGCTCCTACCCAACTGACCCTGACTCAGCCCCACATTGTCCCTATAGGGGACCAAGATTTTGAAAGGTTCCTTGACCTTAATGTCAAGGCCCTTCAACATTATCTCATGAGAAGTCAAACGCGAGACTCCTTAGGCAACCCAATTTATGAGATGCCAACCTCCTTAGTTGAGATGGTAGTTATATCGACAGCGTCTATAGTTCAACCCATAAACACCCAGGCCATCGCCTTGACTAATAACCAGACCATGACTAACCTTCTAAGTGTGGCTTCTCCTTCTATCTCTAGGCCCACTTCTATTGGGGTTTCAGCCCCCCATTAACCACAGACTATTCAACAAAGCTCTACCTCTTTCTAAAATCTAGTTGTCTCCATCCCGCCTACTCTTGCCCCCATCAACACCAGGGTGGCTACTCATCCATTGGCTAGTGTTTCCACCATCCAACCACCTATAACAACATCAAGCCTAGTCATGCCTTCTACCTTCACGACACAACCACCCTTGGCTTCAACATCTGTCCCAAAGGCTAGTTATCAATACATTGTGCCCATACAAGTGCAATCAACTACATCATACACCACTCTTAGCACCCTCCAAGTGCCTTACAACCTAGGGGGTGCCCCACCTACAAATCCATCAGCTAATCTAATCAAAATTTTGATGGACAAAATGTCTAATCTTGAGACCTCAGTTTTGGGTTCAAGAAATGTCCTTTCGTATGACCAAATTTTTAATGAACCCATCCATCCCTCCATCCCAATCCAGCTATATCCTAGTCAGTGGGAGCTTCCTAAGTTCACTCACTTCCAGAGTAAGGAAGACCCACAGTAGCATTTACAAGCATTCAGACATGCTTTTTATTTGATAGCACATGATGATGCATTACTACTACGCACATTCCCCATGTCACTTTTTGGTGCTGCTCTCAATTGGTACAGCTCTCTTACCAGTCACTCTCTTTTCACATTCACCCAGCTAGCCCAACTTTTCCTTGACCACTTTTTGATCAATATCACCAAAAAGGTCTCAATCACAGATCTGTATTCTATCAGACAGTTTGATGATGAATCGATAGCTGATTTCATCACCCGTTGGAGAGGCTTAATCAACCAACTCTCCTTTTCTTTGCCTTAACCTAAGCTCATTGAGCTCTTCTCTTAGGCGTGTGCCAAACATATTTCCTCTACTCTGTGGGTCCAAACATTCCGCACCTTTGACAAAGCTTTCATGATGGCTAGGAAGCTTGAACTACGTGCCATCAAGGAAAACAAAGTCAAGTTGCAGAGTAAAAACCCCAACACCAAGTCCAATGACTCTTCCTCTAAATCTGAGGCATCAACAAATGTTGTAGTCATTAGACCATCATCTTTAACAACAACCAACTAGCCCAGACCGTCCACATCCCAAAGTATCACACGACAATTCCAACAAAGATATGTACAGTGTCAGTATACTCTACTAGGAGAATCATACACTTCTGTGTTAGACAAACTTGTCAAATAGGGAGTCCTTAATCTCCTCCAAATTTGATTGCCCCCTCAATTTGATCCCTCACATGCCATCGCTGCATGATATAGGGAGCATGACTTTTGCAAATATCACTGTGTCAAAGGCCATGACACAGACAACTGTAAGACTCTCAAGAACATCATTCAAGACATGCTAGATAAAGGTGACCTCATCTTGGACAATCCAAATGTGCCACCTAATCAAAGCATAGACATCTTTAAACAACCCTTTCCTAACCATCCTCCTAGCTAAAACAATGTGCAGACCATGGTTGATGACTCTCAAGAGCATAATATACGCACAGTCAACACTGTCTCTCCTCTTGTCCCTGACCAACCTCTCTCATAGTCCGAAGAGGTTAGTCAACCCATCACACATGGATGAACCTTCTTCTCCTATTAGTTCTCCATCGACTTCCCTTATATTGGAGGATGCCTTGACTATACCAGCACCGTTAGCCCCACCTTCCTCCTTCTTGCTACCAATGGAGGACCCTACCCTTCCTACTCCTCAACCATAAGTAGAAGGCACAATCATCCCTACCCTCTATCCTCTTGAGGAGCCACATTCTCCAATTCCTTCTCCACCAAGAGAAGACCTTGTCTCTCCACCTTCTTCAACCAAAGATGATCTAGTTATGAATCCCTCATGCCTTGGGTCCGAGATTGCTACACCTAACACATTTTTAGCACTGCAACCATCCACATCTTCTAAAGGACCAAAGCCTCATCTGACATCTTCCCAACCATTCTCTTGATTGATGGAGAAACTAGGACTTCTCCATTCAAGGAAAGTGGAGCATCAGGCATTATGGGAGTAACTTAAAGCCACTCATCTTGCCCGTCCTGTCTCATCTCATACCATCGACCCTCTTGTGACAAAATCCCTCAAAGTCTCCAACACAGACCAGACTTCTACTTCTAAACCTTCAAAACCTTAACCATCCACATCAGAACCTAAACCCTCATCCACCATATCAAAACCAATCAAGTCCCTTGGGGTTTGCCCCGTACCTAACCTCACTCACCCGCAAGTGAAGGTAGACTTGAACCTTGCCTCACCCAATAGTGGTCTTTAAACCAAACCAAAGAAGACTGCTAAACCATAGTAGTGAACTCCTCCTCCACTATCAACATTGCCCTCCATTTTGGGCCCTCATCCTTCTACCATAATAGGAGTGCTCCCTACTCTAACCCCTAACCAAAATAAGTTGTCTCCACTACTCCCTTTGCCTACCACAAGCCTACCACCTCTAAAAAATTTGGTACCTCTCATAAAGAAAGTGTCATCTACACATGTGCCCGCACCACCAACCCAAAAGGTGGTATGGAAACCTCCTTCAACACCTCCCAAGCAAAAGTCATCAACATCTTATGCATCAACAAGCACGGACCCCTTAGCGGGTTCATACGCTTTAATATTGTGCCAACTTTTGCAAACCTCTAGCATAACCCTTCCACCTATCAAACCATTCCAACCTCTCAAGTCAAAACCTTCCTGGTTCAATGATACTAAAATTTGCTTATATCATCACATACCGAGACACGATATCGAGAATTGCTATGCCCTCAAGGTTGTCATTCACTAATACATGGAAAAAGACACCCTTCTCCTTGAGGACACTGTCAACAAACTTTTGATACCTTCCCATATCTCTCAAACCTCTTCATCATCATCGACATCTCATCAACAGACTATGGTCCCTTCACCTCATTCACCCCCTCTCTTTGAAATTAACACCATCAGTATAGCCACTAGGTCACAAAAGGATAAAGCAAAAGAAAAAGCTATTATTCCTTGGACCTACCCTTTTGTCAAGCCATCTCAACCACCAAAACCCAAAATTTCTATCCTAAGTGCATCCCAACCCTCTTCTTCAGGGGCAATCCATGACTCCATGTTAAAATAGCTTCACAAAATGCCCATGAAGATGACCTTGTATGACCTCATCCAAAGCTCACCCCAACATCATCAAGCACTAATCAGAGCCTTATAGGTAGTGGAGGTCCAACCCAAAGACCCCCAACCACTAGCTACCTTGGTCCACTCATTATCCCTCGTCGCCTCTATCACTTTTAGCGATTTTGAAATTCCTGCCTCTAACTCAAAAGATCAGGACACTGCTATTTTCATCATAGCCTACGTTGATCGAACCCACATTAAGTGAGTTATGATTGATGGAGGTGCTAGCATTAATATCATTTCTACCCATGCCTATGATCAATTGGCCCTCCCTAAGAATTATGTATCAAAAACTACTGCAATCCTCTGATCTTTTAATGACACCACTGCCACTACCATTGGCACCATCGTCCTCCATATTCGCATTGGCCCGCACACTATCTCGGAGCTCTTCTACATCATTGAGGGAGATTTCCAATATAACATGTTATTAGGATGACCCTGGATCTATGCCATGGCTTGTGTTCCTTCTACACTACACCATTGTGTTAAATTTGAACATGATGGACAAGTCCATGTCATTCCCACCAACCCATCCCCTTTCAAGACTTGTAACATGACTTATCGACCAAATGATGTTCTCATTCCTCTCAAGACACCAACCCAAACACTGCCTCCATTCATGGAAGCTTCAACCAGCATGCAAATAGTGGTCACACCCACTCCTCAAGCGACAACCAAGGACCCCATGGAAGATATCTTCCAATGACTTTCACTTGAGGAATATCGCTTACTTACCTTAGACATGTTCTAGACTCTACAAGAGTATGGATAGCTTCATCACAGCCCAAGCTATGACCATCAAATCAGAATGGTCATCCCTTACGGTCCTCCTAACCTTCGAACCAATCTCATCTATGGGGGGCTAGATCGAGCTCCCACTAATGGGAATCCTCTCTCCTCACCTCAACCATTCACATCTAACTTCTCCTTTCTTGGCAACCCCAACTTTTCTCATACCTACCTTTATAGGTGTGCATGGAAGGGTTTTGGCTTTGAGCACTATGAGCAAGGCTCTCATCAGCCCATCGAACCACTAAATGATGACAATGACAAGAAACAACATGGTCTGGGTTTATAAGAACCCACTGATGCTTTTGTAGACCTTTGCCCCAAACCCACCATCGATCAATCTCCTCTAAGCTCACCTATTCTCCCCTCTTCACCTACGGAGTCAGTGGTTTCCATCCCTCCTAGTTTTTTTGCATAAACACCATCCACTTGGAACCCCTAACCTATCAACTAAACAGGGTATCTAGGTCTCTCCCTCTCATTTATCCCAACATGATAGATGATGAATCAAAAACCATCAACACTATCCACTATGTGGATGATGACACCATCCTCACCTACATAGGCATTGATGACTCTTTCATTCAATGCTCCCTCCCTTTTGAAATGTAGGTTATGTTAAATGAATTGACCATTGACATTAACCTCCCATCTTTTGATGTTCCTCATGTCTTAAAGATTGGTCAATCTCTAGATGCCCAAGAGCAGATTGATTACACCAAATTTCTTTCAAACCATAGCAAGGCCTTTGCCTGGACCTATAGTGACATGCTGGCATCGACCCCAACATTTTCATTCACAACATCATTACAAAACTAGAGGCTAAGCCTGTTAGGCAAAAGCTTCATAAGATGCATCCTCAAGTTGCGTTCCTTATCAAAGAGGAGCTTCAGCATCTTCTCTTTGTCTCTTTCATCCAACCCATTGATTATCTACAGTGGGTGTCTAACATCATCCTTATCACCAAAGCAACTGGGGGGATCTAAATTTGCACTAACTATCATGACCTCAACTTGGCCTACCCTAAAGACAATTTTCCTCTTCCTAACATTGATCAACTTGTTGATCTCACAGCCGGTCATGAGATGCTATCACTCATGGATGGGTTTTCAGGATATAACCAAATCCTAATTGCACTGGAAGATCAGCACAAGACTACCTTCATCACCCCATGGGGGACTTTCTTCTATCGGGTCATGCCTTTTGGCCTAAAGAACACAGGTGCCACATATCAATGTGCCATGACTTACATCTTCCATGATCTCCTCCACAAAATCATGGAGGACTATGTGGATGACCTACTAGGCAAATCCAAGCTTCGTTGCGACCATTTGACCATCCTCAAGATCATCTTCTCTCACCTTCTTCAATACAATGTCCACCTTAACCCCAAGAAATGCATCTTTGGGGTCCTCTCAGGCAAGCTCCTGGGTTTCATCATTTCTCTCCATGGCATTGAGATAGATCCCACCAAAATTCATGCTATACTCGAGATGCCACCTCCGACCAATCTCAAGCAACTTTGCAGTCTGCAAGGGAAGCTCCAGTCCATCCATTGCTTTATCTCATAGCTTTCTGACCGCTGCTAACCCTTTCACCATCTCCTTAAAAAGGATGTCTCCTTTAAATGGGATAAGGACTACTAAGAGGCTTTTGAAGCCCTCAAATGCTATCTGGTCTCTCCACCAGTCCTCATTCTACCTAAAGATAACCAACCCTTCTACCTCTACATCTCAGCAACCAACCACTTGTTAGGTGCCATGATCATGCACCGAGATGAGCAACACCGTGAGCAAGCAGTTTACTATATAAGCCGAACACTTGTTGACTATAAAACTCGGTATACTCATACCGAGAAACTCTATTTGGCATTAGTCTTTGCCACTACTAAGCTCCATCATTATCTTCTCAATCACAAGACCTTTGTCATCACTCACACTGACCCTCTCAAATACATGCATTCCAAGCCATACCAAAACTAGCATATGGCTCATTGGCTCATGCTTCTTGCTGAGTTCAACTTGGAATTCATCTAGAAAAAATCCATCAAGGGGCAAACAATCACTGACCAACTGGCAAATGCCCCCTACCTGACAATCAACCTTCTCAGTGTGAGTTTCTTGATGAATCTATCACCGTGCTTTCCACCGATGACACAGTCTATCAAATGACCATGTTCTTTGATGGCTCCAAATGTCAACTCAATGGGGGTGTGGGAGTCATTCTCATCCCACACAAAGGTGAGCCCATGCCTCTATCTTTCAAACTTGACTTTGAATGTACTAATAATATGGCTGAATATGAAGCCTTAATTTTGGGACTTCAAACCACCCTTTTTTTAAGCATCACAACATCTTTGGTGACTCACAATTGGTCATCAATCAAGTCAATGATTCATATATTTGTAAAAATGAAATCTTGCAAAGATACAAACACTGTGTTGACACCCTTCTCACCTCTTTTGACCATTATCTCTTACAGACTATTCCATGCTCCATGAATAAGTTTGCTAACACCATGGCTTCTCTCACCTCGCATATTCTATCTTCGTCATCTTCATCAAGAATTTATGTTACAGTGCATTGTGTGTCGTTGCCTTCATACATTTCTCCTAACATCAACCATGTCAACACCATAAACTCTAGTCCATGGGATGTTTGGTATAAACAACTTGTGGACTACTTGTCTCATTCTATCATTCCTCCTAATCTCTCTAGCAATGCACAGTGAGCTTTCATCAAACAAATGGCTTGATATACCATGCTAGGGGGTCTTCTCTATAAAAGAGGTTTCGATGGCCTCCTTCACTATCTACCCTCCACTGAAGCATCCCATGCCATTAAATAAGTTCACAATGGGATTTGTGGTGGGCACTTCAGTGGTAACTCAGTTACCAAATGCATCCTTCGCCTGGGCTATTATTGGCCCACTCTTCATCAAGACTGTAGCGACTATGTTTGGCGTTGCGTCAAGTGCCAACAGCATGTTAACATGCTTCACCTCCCTAGCCACGCCTTACAAGTTGCTCAAGATTTTTGGCATTTTTCATAGTGGGGCCTAGATCTCATCGGTGAGATTAACCCTCACTCATCTCTTTGACATCAGTCCATTATCACCACCGCTAAGTATTTCACTAAATGGGTGGAAGCTATTCCTCTCATCTCCACAAAAGTTGAGAAAATTGTCAACTTCATCAATACCCACATCATCTATCATTTCGGTGTACCTTATAAAATCATCACCGATAATGGCAAGTCATTCAAAAATAAAACTATCCAGAAACTCTATGACTCATTTGGCATCAAACTCAGTTTCTCTTTGCCTTACTACCCATAAGTAAATAGACAGGTTGAGGCTTCCAACAAAATCTTAACTAAATTCTCATGAAGGTGGTCAAAGACACTGGAAGGGATTGGCACATTCACATTCCCTTCACTTTGTGGGCCTATTGCACTAGCATCCAAACCCCTATAGGTGCTACCCCTTTCTCTTTAGTGTATGGAACAGAGGCTGTCCTACCTCTCAAAATACAAATCCCATATCTATGCATCTCTCTGCATGAAATTCTCTCTAACGATGACTTTCATCAAGATCGCTTAGCTCAACTTGAGTTACTCGATGAACGTCATCTTGCTACCCCCAACCATCTCCATGTCTATCAAAATTGCATTAAATGAGCCTATGACAAAAATCTACAAGAATGAGATTTCAACATCAGAGACCTCATCCTTAAATAAAATCAACATGTGACCAATATGGAATAAAGTAAATGAGGCAAGTTTTCTCCTAATTGGCTCAAACCTTACATCATAATTCACAAGTATGGGTCAGGGACTTATCGTCTATCCTCTCTCAACGGACAGTTAGAACCTAAGCCCCTTAATGCCTTGCATCTGTGACCATTCTACTATTAGTCGAGTACTCATTCACTTGACATTTAACTTGAGCTCATCCCTTGAGTAACCCCATCCTCTTAATCTTCATTCCTTTCAACCCTATTCCCCTAAACAAATCCTATGTAACCCTTTTATAAAGTATGGATGCTTTGTCCTAATAAAAAGGAGCCCTTAAAACTTCTATAGTCATGTCCATGACTCAAAATTCTATCAAAAATAAATTGAGATGTCAAAATATCAAAAGATCACAAACTCTAAAAGCAGACTGCTCCCTCGAACGATAGTTGTACTATCATTGTTGTAGCTAATAGACTGCTCCCTCAAAGGATAGCTATTCAAAGCCCTCATATATATATAAAGCAAAAATATAGACCACTCCCTCGAAGGATGGCTATGCTTAAAATCTTGCTACAAATAGCACTCTCTTAGAAGCTTTCCACATCGATCAGCTTTACAAATGACCACAAAACAAAATGACATCCCTCGTAAACTTCTCACATTGATCAGTCTACCCAAAAAAAACAAAAAAGTCATGGACTTGACTTGTAGTCATCTCAAGGTCTCCTATAAAAAGGGGAAAAGTTATCTCTACTCAAAAGGGGTTACCCTATCCTCACATATCACATCACCTACTCAAGGGACTTCGAGCTCATTTTAATGTCAAAGTGATTCAATTACTTCTCTAACACAACCAGTGGTCAATGACGTAATGCATGAATGGGGCTTTTTGTTCTAACAACCTCTATCTATGCTATCATTTTGGTCCTTGTCAATGAATGGGAAAATATGTGTTTCCCTTCCCCCACACTTTGGTCACATTTAACCACATCATTTTCTGAACACATCCAATTAACCAAACCCTTTTTCAGACCACCAACATTTTCATAAGCCTATTCACACTAGTTTTTATGGACACCAATACACATGAAAACTATCGACCACCCAATTTATGTCAAGCATAAACCATTCCTTACTGAAGCATAAATATACTCATTTCAATTTTAGCATACATCCATCACCCAATATAGATAATTTCTAGGGATAAAAAACTCCAACCAATGTTATAGAATACACCATTGCACAATATGGCAAAGGCTATAACATCATCTTCTCCTCATCATTTCAAGCATGTACCATTAGACATATGAGATGTGCTAAATCATTCTAATGACCAAACCAATCACATCAACCACTTTGACCCTTCCTCCCTTTTAGAAAAACTACATTAGCCTGAGGCCCTAATACCAGGGGCTATGTAGGCAGCACTCAATTGACATGGGGTCTTCTGAGGTTAGCTCAGCCATTACCTTCATCACATTCCTTCCATCACATTCTTTCATCACCTGCTAATCACATCACAACTAATCATTAGCACAATCATTTACATCATTCACATCATTAACATAATCATCATTATCATCATTACACAATAAATTCTAAAGTTATCACATAATCATCTCATCATCATCAAACATCATCATATAATCATTTGCAACATCATCATAATCATCAAACATCATCGTCAAATATCATTACATACATCATTACACAATAAATCCAAAAGTCATGACATAATCATTTTCATCATTAAGCATCATCATAAAAATCAAAGCATCCACATCATAAACCTTAACAATCATCATATAATCATTTGCATCATCATCATCATATAATCATAACATAACCATTTACATCATTCACATCATTAGCTCATTAAACATAACATAATCATCATCATCATTAAACCATAACATAAACATCATTGCAACAATCATTAGCATCATCATAACATATCATCATAATCATCATTTCTCAGCATACATCATTAAAACATATAAAAATGCTACAAACATTAAACATCTAAAAATATTTCTATAACATGTCAATAGTTAAAAATCACATCATATATATATATATATCCTAAATGTTTTACAATGGCACAATCTATGCCTCTCTCTCTCTGTCTCAACAAATAATATACATCTCACATCAACGGCTCACAGGCCGGTATATATATCGTATCAAAATTTGCCCTCAAGGTTGTGGCTATGGTGGTGGTAGTGGTGGCCGAGAAGAAGCTGTATCATCTCCACCCTCTAATCTATGCTATCTGCAAGAACCCAAAGCAGTCACTCATGACATAGACCACTTTTGGCTCAGCTCAGCCCTCATCTCTGAGTATCACTATATTTGAGGGAACCCCTTGATGGCCCCCTCATAATATGTGATCTCATCTAATGCAGTGTTGTACCTAGACATAGGTACAGTCTACAGTGGACCCATCAGACCTACTGTCATGCCCTACACTGAACCTTGAGGCTACAAAAATGTTGGCTGCACTGATGTTGATGGTGTAGGCTACTGAACTAGCTACTGAGTGGATGTTAAATTAGGCCCTATCCTCTCAAAACCTACCCTGCCAATGCCTGTGCTTGGGTTGTGGCCAATTGTCCCTATAAAATCATGACCTATCCTGTCAACTCAGCCACCTGACCTATCATCCCTACCATTTGGCCTATCAAAATTGTGATCTTCCCCTACAAAATGGTCACCTATCCCTAGGCTACATCCCTCTCCTAGATGGCTACATCTCTCTCCTGGCAGGCTACATCTCGCTCTCTGATCATGGCCTATAGATCAAGCTATGGCCCCACCTGCACGCCTGTATACTACCCTACCCACCATGCCGAGTAAGCCTCTATACATTTTAGATCTACTATCCCAGGTCCTACTGGTAGCTCCTCAAAACTAGGCCCCTCTGTCTCCTCTAGCAGTGGGAGTGGTGCCTCTATGTCATCTAGCCTATAGAGTGGGAAGGCAGGTGGCACATCTTGAAGTAGCCCAAACTGGCACTGCACTCTCTCTATCGGTACCCTCTCAAGCTCGCTGACCCATCTACCCCTGACCCATCTCAGGCTCTACACACCGACCAGCTGCTCTCCCTAGTCTCTAAAAATTGGATACACCAAGTATGGTCTCCAGATGATGTTTGTAGGGATTAGGGCCTCTAACACCCCTCTATAGTAGTCGATGTCTCTGACTACCCCATCCATCTACGTCTACACCATGACTTCATGCCATCATCTCAATCTAACCCTGAAGCTAGCCTGAATCACCACTGGGAGGCCGAGAGGTCGTGTGACCACAATATGCTCATATGCCTAGTAGTGTAGGAGGTGGCCTACACATAGACTATACCATCGCCACTGACTGATGCCCCATAGCTCTCTATACACTTGGGCTAAAAATATGGGCACCCAAGCAAACACTATCTGCTACTCCAACATCTCTATCAAAACTCTGGTCATAGTGACCAAAAACCTACCTCCCTCTGCATCTAGCAACACGTAAACCATGATGCCAATCATCATAAGGATCATTAATCAATGCACATCCTCATCCACAGCATATAGGGGCTCATATGCAAAACTCACTGAGTGATAGCTCATCTTAGTGATGTGCTCTCCAAATAGTGTAACCATATGTATGTCATATGCCTCTCTTGAGCACACATACAAGTCTACTCTGTGTACCGACAGCTACAAAATTTGATACACATCCTTGACTATCACCATCATCTCCCCTATCGGTAAGTGGAAGGTGTTGGTGGAATGATCCCACCTCTTGATCAGAGCCACCATCAGGCTCATGTCTCATGCCACTCAATAGTATTACTGCAACCTACTGAGTCCCATTGCACTCATCTATGCCCACTCCTCTCCGGTGATGTCTCGACGCATCCACATCATCAATGGCGACAGTCAATCCCATATCATCAGTGTCTGCCTCACCTACATCCACCCAATATCAAACTCATGTTAATAATGTGACTACCAATCCCCATGACTCTTCTTCTCTAGCTTGGCCACTTTCCCTTTCATCTATCTACTTAACCATCTACCTGACCGTCTATGGCTATCCTGACACCCAAGAAGCCCTTGGCACAGCTTTGACCCCTTGACTTAGCAATTTTCTAACTCTCTCTAACCAGGTAGCCACTGATATTGGTTCACATGCTGATAATGGCACTTAACTAACTGACATCAATCACATAGTGATCGACATCGGTAGGAAAGTGACCACCGTCGATCATTGGTCAGTCGACGTCAGCAAACCCATCGATGTCGATGACTGGTTCAGCTTAAGAGCTGAATGGGGTGAGCCTTAAAAATTAGGGATTCCCCCATTAGACCCCCTTTTCCCCCCAAAACCCTCCTAAATCCCCCTTACATGACCTACCTACCCTTCCCACCCTCCTAGCTACCCCTCCCCTTCATTTCTAGCTAAAAACATACAAAATTTCAAAAACAAAATCAATTTCAAAACCAACCAAAACACCTCCTACCTCATCCTATCATCACTACCGTGGTGGCATGATGGGTGTCGCTAGTGGTGGACCTCCCATCGGTCCTCCTCCACCCTCTACCATCTCCTTTATCTTGCTTTCTTTACAACCTTCTCTTGGCCCACAACTGCCTCTACAACCTCTAATCTTGCTTCTAATCACTCTCTCTCTCTCCACCAATCTCACTTCGACACCTCACACTACTCAACTGGTCAACTTGGAGTCATTTTCACTCAATCACTCTAGAGCTCCCTTTTCTCACTCGGTCAACAATCACAAATGACTTTTGGTGGGCCGCTAATCTGGTTTTGTCAGATTTGGCAGGCCATCGATGTCAGCATAATCATGCCCTAGGTTGCTGATATCGGTTGATTTCTACCGACATCAGTCTCTTTTAGCCACTGACATCAGTTGTATAACTGACTTTGATAGCCTTTAAATCCTCAACCTTCTTCACAATGACCAAAATCATGCCTCCAATCAACCTGCCCTCACAGTAGAAGTTATCTTAGCCTCTTGGGGCACCCTTAAGATCACTTTTGCCTCCACCTAACTCGACCACAGACCTTAGAGATCATGATTATCTCCTCCAACCACTTTTGAGACAACTCTGCCTTGGTTATTTTGATTGCCCTTGCTACCTCATGACTAGTTAGTAAATTGTCTATGACCCCCACAAGTATTGGATCACGTTCCAATTGATCCCCATTGCTTGTGGCCTTTTCATGTTTTCCAAGAGCACTTCTTGAGCCTAGGATACTTGGAACATGATGATTATTAGAGCTATAGCTTAGATCATTTAACCTAATCAGCTACGACTAAATGCTAGGGACTGGTTATTTCAATTTTGGCACTCCTCAACCTTTGACCATGATAATTTGACCTTACCTATTACGTGGAGTAGTATACGTGCAATCTCACCCTTTGTAGCGTTCACACTCAAACCTTCATCCACTCTCTGTTAAATCGACACCCGATCTCAGGTTCCCTTCCCTCAACTCCCACTTTGAGGGTGGAACACCTCATCCCATACCTAGGGTAGGTTACTCATGTTTTTGTCTTATAGTTCATCAAGAACAACTAACAAGACAAAAAGGAGCAAATGTAGACACCGAAATCGTGTCTATCCCATTGGTCACCCCTTGGTCCCCTTTAATCCCCTCCTAAACATTTCTAACCCACTCACTTATTAATTTAAAATAAATTAACTATTTTAAATTAATAATAACCCCCTTGACACATCACCCATGACACCTCACCCCACCTTGGATACCTTTCCTTGGATGCCTCTCTCACCCCATGCCAAATCTTAAATGCTTAACCCCCATTTCATCCCTCCCACTAGCCTCTTGCACTCATTTAATCTGCCTAGGACCATTTTCTAATGACACATTAGACCTAGTAGTTGTAAGAATAGGTAGAAGGTTAAAAATAGCCTCTTTTCCCATTCTTCAGTCACTAACATCAGTCATTATTTGGTCGATGTCGGCAGTTTTGCCAACATTGGTTCCTTTAAAACTGCATTTTTGCTTCTGTTGGTGCCCCCCAATGAATGTGAATTCTCTTGCTCTAGACTTCAAGCTCTCTTGCTCTTCAACTTCTTGTAGGTATCAGCATTTCAACAGCACTCTCCAAGCTTAGAGGTTCTACACCAGTCATTTTACACCAGATTGAAGATTGCATGACATCTCCCACATCAGCCACAATGGAAATAGGCCTCCTGCACCTCTGCCTCTCCACCCACAGCTAAGTATTTGTATTGGTTTTATTTTACTATCCTTTTAAATGCATTAGCAATCAGTCCACTATCCATTTCCAAGTATTCTAGACACAACCCAGTCTGTTCTTCCCAGAGAGGCTGAAAAGCTTTCTCTCACCCTTATCTCCCTCTTTGCCCCTATCCTCCATCTGACCTCTCATTGAGGCCATACATTCTACCCTATAAACCCAAAACAAGCCATCAAATTCTCACAGACCTCATAGACCATTTTGATTGACTATAGATAGACCTGAAGCTCGTCCAAGTCTCATTGCCCTAACCGACGCCGGCCACCAGGCCCATTGCCCCTACCGATGTCGACAGACTAACCGACACCGGTGACCTTGATCTACCGATGTCAACAAACTAACTGACACCAGTGACTATGGAAGATAGATTTCCACATATAGGTACACATTTATTTCTATTCCTTTTGTTCAATCTTTTATCATTTCTATTTCTGGCAACATTTTGCTTTTTATCAACCAGTAGACTGTCACCCCTCTAAGAAGTCTTTGCACTTCTGGGATCAAGCTTTGCTTGGCAGTCTACCACCTATCTATCTAACAACCTTCTTATTTAAGTCTCTCTTATCTGTAGGTGTCATCCTCCATATCCAAAGAGGATTCCCTTCAACGTCTGGATATGGTGCGCTAACTTCATCTGGGTATCATCTAACCCTTGACCATTACTTAGTTTCTTTCATCTTCTGAATGTGGAAGAGCAAAAAAAATTAAAAACACCCATTGCTAAAATTTCATACCAAATGTTTTATAATGATATAATTCATCCCATTGGAGCTTTAAAATTCCTTTAATACTTATTATCTTTGGTCAACATGATGTCATTAGGCTATTGTAGATGTTAATAGACTGAGTATATTAGCAGGGTATGGAATTTGACTAAGGAAAAGTGTTGGGTGATTTCAATACACCTTTAAAGTAATTATAAACTCAAGATTAATTTTTATCATTCTTTAATTCTCTCAATTTTAGGTTTAATCCATCTTCTTTAGCATGGAAAACCCCTAACTGAGCAATCCCTCTGAATATGCAAACAGTGAAGGGAAAGAGTGGGAAAGGTGCAATATTTAGATTTCAAGATTCCTACCTTAGTCATCAAGTGTATATTTAATAACCTAAAAACATTTGAGACACATTTTATACTTGATATTAATGTTGGATACTTCCATTCAGGGCACCTATAGGTGCATATTTCCAAGCAAAGGTAGCAAACATGGTCTAGATCAAGAACAAGCCTAGAAAAGGTTTTCCTAGGCATTTGATGACTTCAAAATCCAATATAATCATTAAAAACATATTTATATGCATTATATAACCTTTATTAACACCTAAAATAGATAAAACCATTAGACTAAATCAAGGAAATCTGAAACAAGTGAAAATAGTGACCCCCTAATGGATTAAAGTGCATAAAAAGCTGCCTAGAGTGTTAGCAATTTTCCATAAAGGAGAATTTGTTGATATAATAAATATTTCCATGAAATTTAATTATAATTAGATACCTTTCACCCATCAAGACCATTCTTCCCAACTCCACCTTTACAGTCCACACCAAGCACTTGAAAATGGCCTTTCTTGGCTTGATAAGAGAAAATGGAAGAAACAAGAGAAAAAATAAACCTTTTGACATCTTCCTTGAAAACCAAGATTTTAAAATAGTTTGGGAAGGTGAAGAGGAATTCCACCCACATTTTTAGTTGATGGAGAACTCAAGAAGTCCTTATAAGTGCCCAAAAGGGCCTAAAATTAAGGAAAAACTCCTCCTTTCTGCATATAACTATTTCTTGAACTAAATCCTAATAGATCCTAGAATATCCTTACTTCTTCCACATTTATAATCACCATTTTGACAAATATTCCCCCTTGTAAGTCCATACAAGTCATTTAATAGGGTAAAAAGGTGACCAAATGACCTTCTTTCAACATGAAACCTAGCAAGTGACTAGTTTATGACTTGAAGACACCTTAAAACATATCAAAGACCATATTAGGACATTTTTAAAATAAAATTATCCTTTTTTCTAAGTTTTACCTTGGTTGACTAACTTTGACTTTGATTGACTTGACTAGTACAAGGAGAATGGGCTTAGACCAAGACTAGGGGAAGGATAAGTAAGACATATAGGATAGTAAGAGACCCCATAGGACACATGACACCTTCTTCAAAACTTCAAAATATAATTTGTTGAACCAATTTATCTTGGGGTCAAATTTGGTCAACATTTTTGGTGATTCCTAGGGGTGACATGCTAGTTATGCCTAAGACTAGTTGCCTAGTCCTTTTGTTGGGTACGGATTCTTGCATATGGGCACTAAAATTGACTTGAAAAAACCTTTAACTTAAGGAAAACAATATATTTTACCCACCCACAAAAAATCAAAGACACAAACCAAACAAAATGAAGGAAACACACTTGTGCTATGAAGCACTTAGGACATACAAGACAAACTGAGACAAACACACTCTAATATGTACAAACTAAATAGAAAGAGTTAATCCTCCTAGATCAAAAGGAAAGTTTTTTATACCATATTATTGAACTGAACTATAATTATGTGTAATTTTCCACATAGTAATTGTTTTTTTTTGTTCAATGCCTTTTTCACTTCTTATGGTGCTTGCATTGGTTTCATCTGGTTCTATAGCTAAGAACATGTGTTCAATGGAAACATACTCCTCTTGATTGGTTTGAATAAAAAACATAGCCCTTGGTTCAAGTCATTTTTCATTGATTTTTTACTCATTAACCCTCACACTCAACCTTACTTTCTATTGAAAGTGGCTTTTCATCATCAAGACTATACTCATTTTGAAAAGTAAGGTCTCTTTCAAACTTTGGTGGTCCTAGTAGCTGAATGCATGGGAGAGGGTCTTCAAAACTTACTACCTCTCTTGGTACCTTGTATTCTTCATTTATATTATTGATTTTATTTTATTGAATGAACCATGCTTACCTTGCTCTTCAAACTCTTCAAACATGTGCAAATAGGACTATCATATGACCTTGTCTTCGTGTTGAGGTGCTTCATGCATTTTAATAGGTTCAACTACAAAATATTCTTTAAAACTTTTCTCAATCTCTTCATGAAGTTAATATGCATCATTTAATATCCAAAAAAAATTCTTAGGGTCATCCCAAAAATACAACTCTTTATGATCAATAGAAAGGACTTGAATTTCATCAACATTCTTACCAATTTCTTGTGGAACATCATGTTGGCTAATGAGTACCTCTTTTTCATCTTGTCTTACAAGTTGATCATCAGCATATTCCATGAAGCATGTAAATTCATCAATCCACTCAAGGTCTACTTCTTCTTGTCTTATAGCTAAAGTTTCTTCTTCTCTCAAAACCTTTGTTTGTTGCTCCATGTCATCAGCTCCTTCCTCAAGCTCAAAAACTGATCTACTAAGGTGAAGAGGTGTGCCAATGACAATGTATTCATCATATATTCTTAAGGTATCATCTTCAATATATTCATTGAAATCATCTATGGTAGCATTATCCTCCAACTCTTGAAGATTCTTAGGAATAATCAGTTGATTCTTAAGTTGTGAAGGCCATAGAGAAGAAGTACTAAATGGCAATCCTTCAATTACCTTGTCAACTTTTGGTGTATCTTATAATTTATGAGAAGCTATAGGATGAAGGGTAGATGGAGAATTATGAAAAAATTTAGGACCTTTTTAATTTCTCCCAACACAATCCTCCTTTTTCATAATTTGCTTAGGCATAGGACCTTTTTTCCTCTCAAGGTTAGGCATGACAAAGTTTGGATTCTTGGTCAAATATGGACTACAATATGAATCTATGGTAGGATATTGAGTAGGCTTTGTAATCTTGGGAGGAGAATTAGGATTATAAGGATGAGAATGATAGATATTTGATTTTCTCGGAGAGAGGATCTGCAAATGAAACTTGTTATGTGTCTTTGACTAAATTTGGCCTTTCTAACTAGGCTTAAACTTGAAGATAAATTGAGACATATCATTGGACACTCTTCCCCCAATCTTAGACATGAAGTCATTAGCTAATAATAGATAAATTTATGGTTACAAATATTCCACTATTATATCTTGTGGGATTCTAACATTAGGATAAGCAAGAAAATGAAAATACGCATATATATTTCTTGCAATACCAAGAGTATTTACATCTCTTCCTTCTAATTGCAATTCAACTTTAGGATCAAACTCATACTATAGTTTTAAATCATCATATATTTCCTTAGGGATAAAATAATGACTTACAGTAGTACTAAAATCATAATTATGAATCAAGACATTACCAATGATCATGGTGGTAATGAAAGGAGAAGGAAAAACCTTCTTGACTTGTTGAGGAACATGAGATTGATGTTGCATTGCTCGTTGTTGTTTCAAAAGTTATTTCAACTCCCTCAATTCACTTTTTAAACCCTCCAAATCAAGGTTCAACTCATTCTCATCTTACTCAAATTGATCATTAAGATTAGCAAGTTGGTAATAGGAGTGAGTTGATGTTGGAAGAGAGTGGAATAGTTTATATGAACCTTCATGAAGTGCAGTCTCTTGAGGGTAGCTTGTGGAGAAGCCATTAACACACAAGTAGGATCATCTTGATAAGGATGTACATGTTGATTGGGAGATGAAGTGTACATACCAAAATTGATTTTTTGAAGCACTAGGTTTGCTTACACTAGTTGAAATCATTCAGAGTCACCATTGGTGCTTTGATTGCCTTTAGAGGCTGATGAGTTGAAGGATATCACCAAGAATTCCTTCACTTGAATTCAATGGTCTGACCAGGCATGCCAAAACTATTGTATTGAAATATTTAACCCTAGAATATGGTGTTTAAAACTCTTGTATATTTGTGAAACATTGGACTACTTCCAGGTGTGTGGGGAACCTATAATGGAAGTAGACCTCTAGGATTGAAAGGGCTAGCTCCCTATATATATCTTGATGTGCTTGTCACCTAATCTAATAATTTTTTTTGTGAAAATGGATAAGATTTACATGAAATTAAACTATTATAAGTGGGTGATACACCATTAATATCTCCACAATATTATCATATAGATACACTAAGAGACAAGACTCACAAAACCATCTTCTACCTCTTAGAGAACTCTAACATTAGTATTTCAAACATGAAGGTGGAATATATGAAATAATACTCAAGGTGAGTTAACCAAAGATTATTTTTAGACACTAAGGCTACTTTAAAAATAGACTCATACACTTAACAACACTTCATGTGATTTGTTAGAATGAAACAACTTGTATCAGATATAGAAGTATTGAGAGGAAGCAAGGATTGATATCAATCACTTGACTTTTCACTATACATATCTTCACACACTTATACAAGATATTTTATAGGATAAAAACTAGATTAAATATCTTATTTCAAAGGAAAATTACAATATCAAACTAGTAGGGCTTCACCATATTAGTTGTGGTCTCTTTACAATAGCCAAAATGGCTTGCATTTATAGATCTTAGAAGAAGAGAGAGAAAAGATAAGTTCAAGAGGCACAAAGACAAGTTTCCAAAGCTGAAAATAAGTTACAATGCATGAAAATGAGGTGTAAGAGAGATCAAGAACTGATATAAACATGTGTCCATCCCAAACTAAGCACCTTCCTCACATGTGGCATTGAAACTCCTCAATTTCTCTCCCTTGGAAACTCCCTTCATCATGGGCTTCCTTGAGCATTCCAAAATAGATTAGGGACAAGTTTCTCATGTACACTAAGGAGAGGAAGTTAAAAATAGGCCTTCACATACATTGGGAGTTTTCATAATCATGGATATTCTCTTACATAAGCACAACCATCATCTGTAACCATGAATACTCTCCAATAGGCTTTTCTTGATAATTGACACTAGCATCTTCTTATTCTTCCTAACTGATCCATAACAGGGGTCTCATGACACATGGTAAAACACTTCATATGCTTGGCTTCATCAGACACATCTTAAAAGGTCTCCAAATTTAGGTTACCACTCTTTTCACTATATCACTTTAGAGATTGGCTAGAGTGAGAGGCCTATTAGAGACACTTATGAGAATTTATAAGATTTGTAAATAGCATGGGGAGTTGGTTCAAGTCCCAAGCTACCCTCCCAAGTGATTGGTATCCCATGATCATCTTCAAGACCTATAAACATAATAAATTATCAAAGAAACTTGATTTTTACAAGAATTTTATGGATTCCATACAATATAATTACATTGGAGGGTGTCTGAGAGAGTCTTCTACAAGTTCCCAAAGTTTCATGACCTTTCCACCCCCTCTTCATTTTTTATTTTCAATCTTTTCCCAATCGGGTTTGTATTAAGGGTTTGCAATGGTTTTGAGGTGATTTTGGGTCTTAACATTTGTTTATAAAGAGAATATGTTGTACCTCTAATAAAATGACACTAATGGATTATTGGGGACCCTCTCTAACTTCTCTAATCACCTCAAGGTCCCATGCAAAGTATCAAGGGAGTTCTGAGCTTCTTGATTTGGCCACTCGAGCCATTTTCATTCATTTTATGAGGTCTGGCAACTTTCAAGTTAAAAGATGGATTAAAAATTGATTCCCTTAAAATTTTATGGTTTAAACACTTAAAATATACCTTTATGAATATTACCTAAGTCATTGAGATTCTTACACAAGGCCCAAACTAAAAACTGATCTCTCTTTTGAGGTTACGTTTGCATATTGCCTCACTAGGTCTGCTTGTAGACCTCCTTATCTAGGCCTCCCTATTTGCCTTAAAACCCTATATAAATTTTTTTAGCTTGATATAGGTGTTTTACAACTATGTAAACCTTATTTCAAGCCTTTTTTGACATCTGGACCATGTTTCTACCTTCTTCAAAAAGAAAATAAGGTATATGCAAGGAGGAAAGTGCCCCCTATCTGAGACAAAATAGGGGGAATTTCCCCTATTATCCTTGAAAAATTGATCATTTTAGGATATTATTAGACTCTTAATGGTACTTTTTACCAGTTTTAAACCTTTAAATCCAAGCATAAGACTTCCATATTTACATATTTCCTAGGTAAACTTTGAATAAGGCAGATTGTGAGGGTAGGCAAGGTATAGGTTTGTATATATTTTGAGAAGGGAATCCCTTTTGATTTATCTTATTCAATGATTTATATGAGGTTATTTTATTCCTTATCTAAACCTTATTTCAATCATTTCCCAATGTTATTCTTACTAGAACATTCACACACCCCATTTTTGCTAGACTAGCTTCATGCTTTGACTAAGATAGAAACACTTTGATTATATTTGGAGGTTATTTACCACAAAACAAGGTTTCAAAAGCATTTTAAAACATTTTTAGGATCTCTTGATATCACTCTCCACTTTTTCCAAGTTATAATCCACCAACATAGTCTCAATTGGTACAAGGGAAACCTACTTCCAACTCATTACCTATATTTCAACATGATTGTGTTTCCCTTTAGAGACACCATTATTTCCACTGATTGTATAGATTAGGATTTTGAAAATAATGAATGGGATATCCTACCATATTATATAATCATCATTACATATTTTTGGCTCATTCACATTGTGCTATAGGTTCCTCATCCGCCGAAACATTGCCTTTTATTCACTGTCTGAATGAGACAGCCATCTACAGTTGGCTATAGATGCATGTCCCTCCACTAGGGCCTTGTTCATGGGGTGTTTATACTTTTATTAAACCTATAGAGGTCACTTAGGGTAATTTTACCTATATACACCTTGAATGAGTTATCATATATTCAAATCTCATGCCAAAGTCACTGCCTGATGACTGTAATACCCTACTCTATCATAGGTGGTTATAGGCCATTTGGAACTTCCTTAAGGTGTGGTAGGATCTCTTGAGACTATCTTGAGAATAATATCATGTTAACAAAACCATTTTTATTATAATCCTTCAAATATCCACCATTCATCAACCTTACAAAACTCTTCCCAAGTTGATAGGTCCTACCTATAGGTACCACTTCTTAGGACTGTGTATGAATAAAGGAGAGTGGTTAGGGGTCAAAACATCAAATTCCATCTTCTCTTTAACATATTGGCTCATGAGTATCACTTGGATCATTTTTAATCACTCCCTCATGGAAAATAAATCTAACTTTAAATTTTTGTTTAAAGAAGCTACTTTTGATCTCAGAACTGTAGACATCACTAATTGAGCCTTAATGTGTTTGAAGCCATCTTTAGACATTGACAACTCCCGTCTCCACTCATCTTCAATATCTCATCCTTTTAATAGGCCTTGTCCCATATAGGGACTATAGGATATAATATTCAATATGCATTAGGTCACTTAGGAGGCATGCCTAAAAAGGTCATCCAAAACCTTATGGGCCTCTATTTGGTCTTTTTAGGGACAGAGTCCTCAAAACTTAATCATTTGATGCTTGAAAGAATCTGACACCTCTCATTGCTAAAATGTCATACCAAATGGTTTATAATCCTAAAATTTATCCCATTTATGCTTTAAAATTCCTTTAATACTTCTTGTCTATGTTCAACATGACATCATTAGGTTGTTGTAGGTGTCAATGGACTAAGTATATTTACAATGTATGGAATTTGAGCAAGGCAAAGTGTTGGGTGATTTCAATACACCTTAAAAGTACTTCAAAACTCAATATTCATGTTTATCATTCTTTAATTATATCAATTTAGGTTTAATACATCTTCTTCAGCATGGAAAACCCCTGACTGATCACTCCCTTTGAATATGCAGACAGTGAAGGGAAAGAGTAGGCAAGGTGCAAGATTTGGACTTAAATATTCCTACCTTGGTCATCAAGTGTATCTTTAATAACCTCAAAACCTTTGAGACATGTTTTATGCCTAAAATTAACATTTGAGACTTCCATTCAGGGCACCTATAGGTGCATCTTTCTGAGTAAAGGTAGTAAACATGGTCTAGATCAATAGCAAGCCTAGAAAAGGTTTTCCTAGGCATTTGATGACTTTAAAATCTAATAAAATCATGAAAATACTATGGAGAGGCATTATATAACCTTCTTAAACACCTAAAATAGATAAAACCATCAAACTAAAGCAAGGAAATATGAGACAAGTGCAAATAGTGACCTCATCATGGATTGAAGTGCATAAAAAGTGACCTAGAGTGTTAGCAATTGTTTATAAAGGATAATTTTCTAATCTAAGAACTCTTTCCATGAAAGTGAATTATACTTAGAGACCTTTCACCTACCAAGGCCATTCTTCCCAAATCCACCTGTACGGTCCACACCAAGCACTTGAAAATGGCCATTCTTGGTTTGAAAAGAGAAAATGGAAGAAATAAGAGAAAAATTGAACCTTTTGACATCCTCCTTGAAAAAAAAGCATTGAAAATAGTTTAGGGAGGTGAAGAGGCATTCCACCCACGTTTTTAGCTGATGGAGAACTCAATAAGTGTACAAGTACCTAAAAGGGCCTAAAATTAAAGAAAAACTCCTCATGTCTACATATAACTATTTCTTGAACTGACTACTAATAGATCCTAAAATATCATGACTTCCTCCACATTGATAATCACCCTTATGACAAATATGCCCCCTTATAATTTTGTACAAGTCATTTAATAGGCTAAAAAGGTGACCAAATGACCTTTTTTATAGATGAAACCTAGCAAGTGGCCAATTTATTACTTTAAGACACCTTGAAACATATCAAAGACCATATCATGACATTTTCAAATTAAAATTATCCTTTGACTAAGTTTGACTTTGGTTGACCAACATTGACTTTGATTGACTTGACTAGTACAAGGAGAATGGGCTTAGACTAAGACTAGGGGAAGGATAAGTAAGACATAGGACAATAAGAGACCCCATAAGACACATCAAACCTTATTAAAATTTTTAAAATAGTAAGGGCTTACCCAATTTGACTTGGGTTCAAATTTGTTCAATAGGACTTAAGGTGAGGAAAAGAGGGATCAAAAGTGGAAAAGACTAGAGGAGTGTGCACAAGAGTAATAGGTTAGGGATTGGTTTGAGGATCTAGTTAGATTAGTAATAATGTGGTAATAATGGATAAAAATCTTTTGAATCACCAATGCTCTACCCAACCCTTTCTTGATGCACCCTTTAAGGCGTGTACTTAGAGAGATTGAGTCTTGATGGGTTCTTGCAAGATGTAAACTATCAATATTTGATAAAAGTTAAAAATATTATATGTATACATAGTTTATTCATCTAAGTACACTTGGAGGAATTTGTGAATAAATCTCTTAAAATAAGTGATCACAACTCGAGAGAACATAGTTGGCACATTCTTTAATCTAAAGGGCATCATGTTGTATATGAAACAACCCCATTCTATCACAAATATAGTTTTGGGCTTATCCTTCTCCTCAATCTAGACTTGATGTTATCCTAAGAACCCATCAGTAAAGTGTATATCTCACAATCCATGCTGTTATCCAATACTTTGTCAGTGAAAGGAGTTGGAAATGGATTAGTCACACAGGCAGCATTCAATAATTTATAGTGGATGTATTCAGGTGTGTCCATCCTTCTTGATATTGATGACCATGGGGATAACCCATTTAGATTATTGTATAGGGTATATGACACCTATGGTTAGCATACCATAAATATTTGTTTTGACCTTGGAACAAATATTTGGGTTAATCCTATAAGGTTATTTCTTGATAGGTTTGACATCATCAACTAACTTGATTCTCATCTTCCCTAGGGATGGGTGTGTGGCTTTCATATCTTGGTAATTATGAGGGAACAAGTCTTATAATTCCTTTAGGAGGTCCACAATACATTCCAGCTCTATTTTAGACTAATAGGTGCCCAGAGTAGCAATCTTTGGTTCCCCTTCTGAGCTTATATCTACCTATTTAGTTTTTAATAGTGCATGGTAGAGTTCATTCTTCTCCTGGTGAGAATCCTTGACCTATATTTTGGCCTCAATTTTTTCTATCCAAAGATGGGTAGGGTCTTTTTATTCTAAGGCACTATCCTCAACTTGGTGCACTAACTTTCTTTTTCCTATCAAAGTCTTTCAGTTGCACACCTTCTATGTTTCATCATCTTTGTCATTAGAGTCATTTTTGAGATTTTTCTATTCAAATAAAGTTGGGAGCACCAACCCTTTTTCATTGAACATGTATTTTATGTGCTCTTCAAATATTATAGTGTCTTCAAACACTAACCTTTGAACTACCTATAGTGGCTCAATCAATTCAAGGTTTTATTAAGAAAAGGATAAAGTGTGAACAAATCACTCCTTAAGGGCATCATAATTGGTTGTTTCACTGTGCATCTCATTGACAACATACCATGCCCATGCCCATGTTTTCAAGGTCCTATAGAAGGCATGCACCCATAACATCTATGGGGCATTATTGTCATTAATAGTCCACATTTCTTCACAAAGATACACATGCACTCTAGGGTCAAAGTCATCAAAGTAGGTTGATATGTCCAGGTCTTTGTTACTCTTTAAAAATCTAGTACACATGGTTGCCTTTACATCTTTCCAAATAGTTAATTTAGGCCTTTACACTACCCACCAATGAGTGGTAGTGATCTTTAATGTATACACTAATCTTCCTTTTCTATCTACCTCTTTTAGGATGCATGATTCAAGGTCATGGACATAGTTTTAAACTGGATTGCTCCCTTCATATCTTGGGAGCATTGAAATTTTACCCTTACTAAGGTAAAACACTCTCTTTCCCTTTTTATTAGAGCAAGGGACCCACCTTTTAGAACTGCAATCAATTTAAACCTAGCCTATATTTACTAATTTTTTCCCTTTTACATACACCAAGTGACACCTTTGATCAATGGTCTCATATGCTTCCTTGACCCATTGGTCACAAGCAATCTCAATGGTGTTTGAGGTTGATTGCTCATCTTCCCAAGAAATCACTCCTTGATCATTGGGTTCTAGCATCTTAGCACCTTGTATCGTGATGTTATATATGTGGTTGATCTCATCCTCAAGGTCTACACTCTCAACATAGGGTGGTCTTTGGTCCTATGAGAAGGGTATAACTACCCTCTCCTATCCATTCTTAAATTTCATGTAATTCCTCTTGAAGCACATATATACATTATTTGCATAACACCATGGCCTTCCTAAAAGTGTTAGATAGTTGTCTTATTTTTCTAACTTGATCACTTTAAAGTTAGCAAGGAATTTGATGCCCATGATATCTATAATTGTGAAATTTAGAATTCTGATAGGTTGTGCTTGAGTCTTATTGTCCATGGAAAGTACATGAAGGGAAGGCCTCAAGTCTGGCCTACCCATTTTATCCTAGGCATTCTTGGTCAATGTTAAACATGAAATATACTAAGGGGGGTGAATTAGTATATTATATATCTTTTACTTAATATGATTTCTTTTTTTAACCACTTAATCACACATTCAAGATATGCAATAAAACTAAAACAATAATATACACCACATAAGAGAGAGAGAGAGAGACCATATTTTTATGTGGAAACCCAAAGTGAGAAAAACCATGGAAAACAATCTCAAGTATAGAATGAGCACCAATTCAAATTATAAAGTTCACAAGCACCAACTTATAGGAGCATGAACCCATTTATCGAGAACCAACATAATAACTATTTGTGAGCACCAACGCCTTACAAATATTTGTGAGCACCAACCCATATGAGCACCAACCCCTCTTGTGTATAAAACACAACTATCTCTTAATGTTGCTTACTCAACAAATGAAATAAATCTATAATATCTCCTACTTTTCTCTCCTCTAAAACAAATACAAACCATGCACTCTCTTGCATATTTCCAAATGACCTTTGGCATTCACCCTTTGTGACCCTTCAATCCTCATGGAAAATGGTGACAAACTTGCATGACCCTTCGTATCCTTGCATTCGAAAAGTCACATGGTGACCCTTTATAAGCAAATGCATCCTTTCCTCTTTTATCTTTATCTTGGTGACTTTTCATATTTCTCAAAGTGTCCCTTCATGGAAATATGTGCCATACCCTCTTTTATATTCACATGGTGACTCTTAGAATTCCTCAAAATGACTCTTCATGAGAAAATACGTCCCATTCCTCTTTTGTCTTTACCCCATGACTCTTTGACTTCTCCATGGGCCCTATTTTGACTTATATGCAACTAAAAATATATTCATTAATATTAAATAAATATTAACACACATTAGCCAAGATATGAATATTAAAAATATCATTAAATGTAATGGGGCCTTTATCACCAATGATAAACCTTTGACATCAATGACAATATTTCCAACAATCTCCCCCTTTGTCATTGATGGCAACCTCAAACTAAAATTGCCACATCCTAAAACCTACACATAATTCTATCTAAAAAACATACAGTAACTCTCCCTTATTGTAGCAACTTGTACCTATTCCCTATACCTATTCTGCACCTATTTTTGCACTTGTACCTATACCTATTTCTATTATTCTCCCCCTTTGACATCAATGGTAAAGGGCCTATCTTGGAGATAATACTTAGCTCCCCCTCAACTAATGTTGATCCTCAATGGTAGGAAGTAAAAGAAATTACTCCCAACTTCTCTCGTAGATACTCAAATGTGTCTTTTGGTAGTGCCTTTATGAAAATATCTACAATCTACTCTATAGTACTAATATATTCCACTTAACCCATTGATCTGTAACCTACTCTCTCAAGAAGTGATATCTGATGGGAATATGTTTTGTTCTTGAATGCATCACTAGATTCTTTGATATATTAATAGCATTTGTGTTGTCTTAAAAAATAGAAATAGGTTCATCATATTTTACCTTGATATCTTCTAAATTTTGCTTCATCCAAAGCACTTGAGTATAACATAATATCACTGCAATATATTCTATTTTAGCTATAGAAAGTGATATTGAATTCTGCTTTTTGCTTAGCCATGATACTAAGTTATCACTAAGAAAGAAATCTCCTCCACTTGTACTCTTTCTATCATCCAATCAACTTACCCAATATGAATCTGTATAAGCAACCAAAGTGAAATCTCTACTTGTGGGATACCATAATTCATAATCCAATGTCCCCTTGATATATCTAAATATTCTCTTCACCAACTGAACATGACTATCTTTTAGAGTTGACTAATATCTTGCAACCATACCTACTACATGCATGATGTCTACCCTCAATGTTATCAAATATAAAAGACTACCAATCATAGATCTATAAAAATATTGATCTACAATAGGTGAATCTTCATCCTTGATCACCTTATTTCCTGTACTCATTGGTGTGCCAACTAGTGCACAATCTTCAAAACCAAATTTATTTAATATTTCTTTGGCATATTTACTTTGAAATGTGAAAATTCCTTTATTTGACTGAAATATTTACAACCCTAAGAAAAATGACAATTCTCTAAGCATAAACATCTCAAATTATTTTGTCATCTTTTCAATGTTTCCTCCAAAAGTGATGTCATCAACATATACCACAACAATTAATTGATGCTTACCTTCTATTTTGATGTAGAGATTACTGTCAGCAAATCCTCTCTTGAAACCTTGATCCTACAAGTACTTATCAGGTCTTTCATACCAAGCTCTGGGGGATTATTTCAATCCATATAGTGCTTTCTTCAATCTACATACATGGCTACTAATATTTAAGAGAATAAATCCCTCAAGCTGCTCAATATAAATCTCTTCTTCTAGATTCCTGTTTAAGAAGGCAAATTTGACATCTATCTGAAATACTTTGAAATTTCTAAATACTGCATATGTAAAAACATTCTAATAGCCTCTAACCTTGCCACTGGTGAAAATTTTTCTTCAAAATCTATTCCCTCAATCTGAGCATATCCTTTACATACTAATCTTGCTTTATTTTTGGTCACTTCTCCATTTTCATTCAAATTTTTTTTGTAAACCCATTTTGTTCCTATCACATTGTGATTTTTTGGTCTAAGCACTAATTCCCAAGTATCATTCTTTTCAATCTAATTTAATTCTTCATCCATTGCCTTAACCTAATGCTTATCATGTCTAGCTTCTGAAAAAGTTGTAGGCTGAATTTTAGATAATAGAGAGAAATTAACTTGCTTAGATTCACTTGCCATCATTTTTTTGGTGTGAATTCCTTCATTTATATCCCTGATGATGTCACTTTCATTATGATTTCTCTAGACATATTTGGATGGGGTTTTGGTGTCCTTTTTCTCCTTCTCATCTTCATCTGATTCTTCAAAGTCTTCCTCTTTAATGATTTTAGGAATGTCTACTGGATCACTGAATCTTTGTGTTCCATCTTCTTCTATCATGACACTTGCACTTTCAACTATTTTTTTGGTTCTTTTTTTATAATATTTATAAGATTTACTTTTAAAAAAATAACCAAGAAATATATCTTTATCTACTCTAGATTCAAACTTACCAAGTTTTTCATCAAGAAGCTTCTTTTTACTACCGAAAACTCTAAAATAATCAACTATTTTTGGTTTGTCTTTCCATATCTCATAAGGAGTCTTGTCACTATTGACTCTCAATAATGCTCTATTTTGAATATGCACTACTATAAAAACTATCTCTCTCTAATATTTATCTGGTATCTTGGATTCATTTAGCATTATCCTCACTATCTCCTAAACTATTCTATTTCTACGTTCAACTACTCTATTTTTTTGTGGATTTCTAGATATTAAATAATGTATCTTTATTCCATGGTCTTCACAAAATGCAATAAACTAATCTGACATGAATTCTCCTCCTTGATCTGATCTTAGGCACTTAATTTTCAAACTGGTTTCATTCTCATCTAATGCTTTGAATGCTTTGAAATGTATGAAAGCTTTTGATTTTTTCTTTTAAAATATTACCCAAGTTATACATGAAAAATCATCAATAATCAACATGAACTATTTCTCACCTTGAGTACTTTGATTTCTCATAGGTCCACACAAATCAATGTAAACAAGCTCTAACATTTGAGTGGTCAAGTACTCTTTTGTTTTGAACCACCTTTTGTCATGCTTCTCATGCTAACAAGGTTCACAAAGCATGTTGGATGGCTTTGTAATCTTTGAAAGGTTTATAACTACTTGATTCTTGTTGGTGTTGATAAGATTGTCAAAAATTATGTGTCTCATTCTCCTGTGTCATAGCCAACTTTCTTCAATCTGACTCAAACAACATCTTTGACCTTTGATATCTGATAACATATATAGATTATTGCCTATTCTATGATTATCTACAACCAACATATATGAATATTTTCTCCTAATTTCACAACCTTGTACACAAAACTTTAGTATGTGCCCCTGATCACATATTCGACTTACACTCAAAAGAGTATGTTTAAGACCTTTTGACATTCAAAACATTTTTAGTTTTAGTTCTACCATTATCCAAACTTAGTGTACCTTTTTTGACAATTTTGATAGTAGTATTATCTTTGAATTTCACTGTACCACCATTGATTTTATTCAAGGTTATGAACTTGATCTTGTCTCCTATCATGTGCCTTGAACATCTATAGTTAATGAACCATGGATTTTCTTTGTTTCTTGCATTCAAAGTTGTTTGAACCAATATAGAATTTTCAAATTGTTTATTCTATCATGAACCTATTTGAACTTTCTTCTTGATGAATAGAGCCTTAAAACTGTGGTCCTTCTTGACTGACTCAAACACACTTCTATAGTACCAAACTATGTGTCTGAAGTTGTTACATTTGTAACATATTATGGCCTCTTCATTAAACTCTGATAGAGAAGCAAAAGAGTTGTGGCTTCTACTTGACTTTGCATGAGTTTCATTCCCCTTATTTTTTAAATTGTTAGCCCTTTACAATAAAAATAGTAACCATAAAAATAGGACCTATTTGTGTATCCCTGACTTGATTGCCTTTTGTAACTCTATTTCTTTTAGCCTTCTCTATTTGAGATGTCTTCTATATTCTTAACTTCTTCCCTTTTTATTTCCTCATTTGTAAGAGCTTCATCATAGCTCTTTCCTTTTCCTATGTTAACCTTATCTATGCCCTCCCCTTTCTCTTTTTCAAATTTGATACTTATCTTATCTGACATTGATCTTTGATGTTCTAATATCTTATTCAACATATTAGTGTTATTCTCAAATTTTGAATCATTGGCTGCTCTATCATTGATTACTTTATTTATTTTCTTAAGATCTATTTTTAAAGAAGCAATTTCAATAACATATATTTCACATTCTTCACTTACTTTTTGTAACTATGATGTTAGATCTTTTTCATTCTTCTTGGTTTCTTCAAAGTGTGATTTTAGATCTTTAATTGTTTCCTTTGAATCCTTTTTATTTTTTTCGATCTAGAGCTTTAATCTTTGATTCTTCTTCTCAAGAGATTTTAACTCTTTTAAGGCACAAATGAGTTCTCCTTCTAGATTAACTTTAGCTTCATCTTGTTCTTCTTCTTGATCATATACACTTTTGCTTGTGGAGTCATCTTCATGTATGGCCATGAATAAAATCTCTTCTTCTGAATCATTGACTTCACTATCTTCAGCTGAGCTAGGATCTTTAAAATACAAACTCTTATTCTCAAATCCCTTCTTGAATTTTCTTTTGAAATTCTTCTTATATGTAGACTTTCCTTCTTCATTGTCACCATTACCCTTATCTAGGCCCTTAGCTAAAAAAAGTCCAATATTTTCATAGTTAAAGCATTTAAAAGGTAATTTTCCTTGATATTTACCTTGCCCTTTTTTGGATTGTGAATGAATAGAGCTCTATTATCATCTTCATCATCACTAGAACTATCACTTAATTCTTGAATCTTGGCCTTTTCTTTATTTGATGTCTTGAAAGCAGCTTCTCTCTTTGAGGGTTTCTCTTGTTTGGTTTGTATCTCATATGTCATAAGAATACCATGTAACTCATCCATCTTTAGCTTGGCTAAATTATTCATCTCTTCAATTGCCAAAACTTTTGCATCATATTTCAATGGTAGAGATCTTAAAACTTTTTGTACCATAATTGATTCTTCTAACTTTTCTCCAAGACCTTGAATCTGATTAACTATTTGATCAACCCTAAAAGACAACTTGCTATATTTTCTTCCTCTTCCATCTTCAAACTCTCAAACTGTCTTCTAAAAGTCTAAAGCTTACCTTGATGAACCTTTCCATCACCTTTGTAAATATTTTAAAATTTTATCGAAGTTTCATGATCAGATTTATATTGCATAACTTTAATAAATTTTGATTCACATAAGCCACATAAAATAGCATTTAAATCTTTAGCATTATTTTCACTTGCCTTTTTTTTCACTAGAGTAGTTACAAGTGTTTGTGGCTCTTCATATTCCTTCACCATTGCTTGCCAAATGTTGAATCCAAAGGCCATCAAATAAGTCTTCATCCTTATGCTCCAAAAATCACAATTTGTCCCATCAAACAAAGGTGCCTTATTTATAGAAAAACCTTCATGTGATCCAGCCATCATGCTTTTCTTATCTACCTTTAAGCTATAAAAGTTTTTTAAAAGGAACCTGCTCTGACACTAATTGTTAAGCATGAAATATATTGAGAGGGGATGAATCAGTATATTATATATCTTTTACTTTAATTTATTTTCTTTAAACACTTAATCACACATTTAAGATATTAAATAAAACTAAAATAATAATATGCACCACACAAGAGAGAGAGAGACTAGATTTTTATGTAGAAACCCAAAGTGAAAAAAACTATGGAGAATAATCTCAAGTATATGAATGAGTACCAACTCAAATTACAAATTTTGTAAACACCAACTTGTAGGATCACCAACCCCTTTATCGAACACCAACATAGTAACTATTTTTGAGCACCAACCCATAGGAGAACTAACTCCTCTTGTGTATAAAACACAACTATCTTTCAATGTTGCTTACTCAACAAATGATAGAACTCTATAATATCTCCTACTTTTCTCTCCTCTAAAACAAATACAAACTATGCACTCTCTTGCATATCACAAATGGCTTCTCAAGACTTTATATTTAGCTTTCCAAATGACCTTTAGCATTTACCCTTTGTGACCCTTCAATCCTCATGGAAAATGGTACCAAACTTGCATGACCCTTTGTATCCTTACATTTAAAAAGTCACATGGTGACCCTTCATAAGCAAATGCATCCTTTCCTCTTTTGTATTTATCTTGATGACTTTTCATATTCCTCAAAGTGTCCCTACATAAAAAAAATGTGCCATACCCTCTTTTGTCTTCACATGGTGACTCTTGGAATTCTTGAAGATGACTCTTCATGAGAAAATGCATCCCATTCCTCTTTTGTCTTTACCCTATGACTCTTTGAATTCTCCATGGGCCCTCTTTTGACTTATATGCAACCAAAAATATATTCATTAATATTAAATAAATATTAACACACATTAGCCAAGATATGAATATGAAAAACATCATTAAATGCAATAGGGCCTTTATCACCAATGCTAGACCTTTGACATCAATGATAATATTTCCAACAATCAAGATGTTGACCTCAATGTGTGTGTCTATAAGGACCTTACAGATAGACCATCCATCAATAATGGCATTCACTAGGAGTTCTTGGTCATACTCTACATTTTGTGTATGCCAAACTTCTCATACCCTTACCAATGTGATGTAATGACTTTAATTGGATTTTAACATGCATGCTCTAAGATCAAGTTCTTCAATAGGGGTAGTATTCCCTTTATTTGTAGGAGGTATAGAATCTTCACTAATTTTTTTATCTCAAATTCCTAGCTATCCTACTTCTTTTGAGAGGTAGCAGCCTATGATTCTAGATCTCATTCTAATTTGAGCTCCCCTTGCAAGTTTTGGATTACACTCATGGCCTACTTTAATTAAAGAATTAGCACATTGGGTTCAAGTAAGGTACAACTTTGGGTTTAGGCCATGTTATGTACTCAGTGAAACCTTTATCCCCATATTTTAAGCATAACTTGGGTATTAACACAATTGGTGATTGAGTGGTGAATCTTTTATGAGTATTTGCTTGCACCTTGACTATCTCTATGTAGGTCAGTTACACTTTAAGGGTCCATTTCCATTTTAGGCTCATGCCTAATCATTTTGGTGCCCTTGTCTACACTATGTCTACCTTGCATCAAATTTTTGTACAATTTAGGACATTCATTGACCTTATGGGACCCTAGACAATAACCACACATGGGATGTGTATGGAAATCATAATGATAATGTTCGATGGATCCAAACTTATAACATGAGTGGGGTGGGAACCTTCCACCACTACATCCTCCACCTCACCCTCTGGTGCCTTGTTACATACCAAAACTTATGTTTTATTGGTTGTAGCCCTCATTACCCTTACTAATTATTCCTCCAACTATTGTAGTGGCCTATCATGCACCTCTTTCCATGTTCTTATGGATTTCATCAATCACTTAGTAATCAATAGTGGTATGGGTGTAGGTGTCACATAACCAATAATAGATGGTTGTGTTAACCTGGCGAGAGTGTTACAATAAAGTATAGTTGTGAACATCTTGTGCCTCTTAATAGACTTTATAGCTTAAAAGTAGGGTGTGCACATTCCTTCATGGGAAATTAGTTTGATTATGGCCTTCTACTTCATAGTCGGTGCACCATTGTCCACTTTGAGCATCTTGAGATGAGATAGTGATAATATTTTATAATTGGGAGGCCGTGGATGTAATTTGTACTTCTATAAATGGTTTGATCCCCATATAAGCACTTCTACCTACCTCAGCTCTGAGCATGGCTTCAAACACTTTTTGAGGGTCTATAAAATTCTTAATGGAAAGCACTCTTCAAAATGGCATGAATAACCCTCCAATGAATCATTATGCATGTTGGGAAGGGTGAATATCATATGGGAGATTTGATTGGAGAGTTTTAAACCTTGCATTGTATAGGTGTCCACTTTCTGAGAGTCCATGGGTAATGTCTTTGAGTGTGGTGATGCTCTATTGTTCAGACTCTAGAATGTCAAATTACTTCAAGAATGCCTCTTTTAGGGTATCATAGTCAACTATAGCTTGGTTAAGATCAAATTTTCTATACTAGATATCGCCATAATCAAGTAGAATGATCACAAACTGGGTTTCCTTATACTCTGATTAGGTTATACCCTATATACACCACTATAGTTCACATTTTAGCACATGTTATGTGTCATTATTCATGCCATGATACTCTAGCAAGTATATGGCCATTTTGTAGTAGATATATTATGGAGGGAATTGATATCTAAGGTACTTGGCCCCTAGTGTTTATCTTGGTAATAATACTCTAATGCCTCCATCTATTAGGTTAGGTATTGGTCCTATCATTACTGCTAACACCATTGATGTCAATGGTGCTATACTACTTATGGCACTAGACCACTTCTTATGGGATATTACCCACTTTTCATTGTTGACATTGGTTGAGATAGTATGGCTTAGAGGTAGTTTTACTCACCTCCTTGTATGGAATAATCTTTTCAATCAAAAATTTACAATCTAAGTCTATAAATTTTCTAAGATTGATGTCAATAATAGGGTCAATTATTACTTTTTTACTTTTTCCAAGTGGGGGTTCTAGCATGTGATTATGTGTTGGAGGTTCAAATGGGGTAGGTGCATCAAGCATATTTTCAATCACCAAATCCTAAAGGAAACCTGTTAATTCTACACTTATCAAGTGTTGATATTGATCCATTATTTCATTATTTTTATCATCTTCATGCTATTGTTTTTCAAGAGATATTTCCCCATGCCCTTCCCACTCAATATGGGTTCTCTCAGCACTTCTAGGTTCCATATCTTCCATCAGTTTATGTCATCTCTTATTATAGGTCTATCTCCTAAGCTCTTAAGTGTCAATCTACTCATCCCCTTCCATTACACTTCACCTACACATCCCCTTTTCCCCATTTGTGATGATCATATATAAAAGGAATTTAGCCTTTCATCCCCAAATTTTCAAAACTATAATACACCATTAGCTTTTTTATCTCTATGTTGAACTCTTTCACAAATGTGCCTCAAGGTTCACATAAAAACTGGTACTTTGATTCCTTAGGGCATATGTATGTTGAGATTACAAACTCAAGTATGTAGTTATTTAGTGCTCCTTACCACCATTTATCCATTACTCAAGTCCAAGAAGCATCCAAGGTCTCAAGTCTATCTAGGCTCTCCTTTATCCACTCATAGTGTTTTCCATAGCTTCTTCTTATTCTATGGGTTGAATATGCATCCAACCACTAGTACACATGCTTAGGCAGTTTACAAAATAATACTTTGTATAGAGAATAATATAGGTTATTTAGAACCCACTTTCTTGGTTTTTATCCTTTGTAAGTTGGATGCTTCAGTTTAAAATTATCATCCACCTATTGTAACTAACACTTAATGTTTTCAAGGGAGAGTTGGTACATCATTCTATCATACCATTGCAATAACAAAATTCAACATGGGTCCTAAAAATTGAACCAAAATGTTGTAGAAATAGTGCACAAAGCTTTCTTAGTCAGTTCTTGGCTTGTTACAACTAGGCATAAACATGGGATATTCCCTTTGCACTCAACATTTTACACTCGACTATGTTGGCATAAATTCACATAAGGAATAGGCCTTATATGCTCACCCAAATTAAAACTAATAAGGAATCAAGGCTTTCATTGAGCTAGTTATTCCATGGTGAGAGACATTAATTATGGAACTTGGTCAATTCATAGAAGCTTTATGTAGATCCATAGGCACAAGTCTTTCATGGACTATGCCTAATGTTTTATAGATGCAAGCCTTTTGGTGGACTAGTCTTAGAGTAATATAGGTGCAAGCCTTTGATAAATTAATCCTAATATCATATAGGCACTGGACAGATTAGGGGGTTACTTTCACTTTAAGTGCTCATACTAGGCTCATGCTTGTAGAAAGGGTAAAAACACTTGGCACAAGATCTATATACTTTATCTTTATATAAGTTACAGTTGACCTCATCATTATACTACAAGGATGCCATTAACATCATGAACCAAAAGATCATAAAAAATATTATTAACATAAATTTATTGAAAATATAACATTATAATCATTGTTGTGAACATAAGAATCTGATAAGGGGAGATTAGTATCATGTTAGTGTATGAAATCAAATCCAAAAACAAAACACACTAATGCTAACACCTTATGTCTATATCTTTGGGGGATATTAGTAAGGATAAACTATTGATAAAACATAATTAAAAGTAAAAAAACAAACATTTCTCACCCTCCTTAAATTCTCCAAAGGCTCTCCTTGTTGGCTTGCTCGGCTTGTGCTTCAAAGGTTTTCATCAATGGAATTTTGGCTATCCTCCACCTACTCTTGGCACCATTGGCTTTCTGGATTTGGATTGTTACTTTGGCTTATGGATTCTCTAAAAAATTTGTCCTAATAACAATATATAAAATAGATTTTTAAATCATTTGGGCATTATAAGTTTACACCAAGATAGATTAAAAGTATGAGTGTAAAGCCTTTTATTTATATATTTTTTTCATTTAATCAGAATGAACCTGAACCATCCATCTCAAGATGCATATGTGTGGCTAAGAATACATTCAATTTTGGAGGGTAAAATCAATAAATACCCTCATAAATACTTGGGATATAGAGGCATTAAATAGGCATGGGAGGGCTTAATCATATATTAATGGCATTTATGGCTTATGGATGCCACCCCATAGAATGATGTCACTTGATGATGTAGAAACTCATAATCAATTTCCATATATAAATAATCAATAACCTCCATGGAAAATCTATTTAAGATCTTGATTCAAATTAATTATATTTAAACATGATTAGTCAATTTTGGTGCAAATCTTGGAAATTGGTGCTCAAATTAATCAAATTGGTAAAAATGTCATATTATTAGCTAGAAATTTGACTAGATTAGAATTGGAAGGCAATGTTAGATGTGGTGAATCCATTATCCCATTTAGGATGTTGTCAATACAAAATAACAAGGGCATTTGGTAGAAAAGAGTAACCTAGAGCACCTAGGTGCAAAATTGTCATTTTGACTTGAAATGATCTGATCAAAATTAGCTATCTCATAAAATACATTACCCCATTTAGGGATATAGTGGCCAAAATCAACACTTGTATATGATAGATTCAAATCATTTAGCATATTTTAGTGTTTTTAAGCCAAATTATGATGTTTGATAGAAATTGGTCTGAAGCTTGATTAGAGGTCATTGGTGGCCACTTTTAGGTGTCTATAATTACACATTCAAATAGCAACACTAAGGATACATAAACCAAATATTTTATTTACTACAACCATTCTTTGTTATTAATCAAGGCTCAAATAAAATAGAGTATATAATTCATGATATTTATAATAGAGTATGCTTAACTCAAATTACTTAATGACCCATAGGCTCATAGGCAAGCTTGGGTGCTTACAAATGGAGACTTCATGGCATCCATACTACTAAGTCTAATGGTTACTAGATGCATACATATAAAGTAATTCAAATTCATCAAAGCTTAGTTATACTATATTCTCATCCTCTACATCAACTAGTTTGAGATCCTTTCATATCTCTTTAAGACTAGCTCTGTCAAGGTGGAATGCACACACTAAGTGATAATCTAGAGCCTTAGTGATCATTCTCATTGGATCCATGACCTCATGAACTTTGCACTATAGTTGCTACATATTTCTAAACTTTGAAAATGCCTTGAAGATCTAAGAACTAGTTAACTACCTATTAGCTAAAGCAAGGTATGCATTGAAACCTCTAGCTGGTGCTAAGATGCCAACAATAGAAATCATCATGCAAAATGATTGCCTTACATTGATATAGATGTTAGGCAGGCACAAATCCTATACTTACCAAAATAAGGGGCCCAATATAATATAATGATGGATTATTCTATTCCATTAATTCCAATTATTTATGGTAGTAAAACCTAGTAAGGTTAATTTTGGTCCTGACAATCTATCACCTAATGAATCTAGAAAACTAGCACAAAAAAAATAAGATGACTTACATGATGTATACATTTTTTAAGTTATGTGTGTTGTTAAATAATTAGAGGAATAGTTGTTTTTTTTATGATAGGTTTAGCACCAAACCATCTTAGTGCCCAAGAGAAGAAACAACTTGTGTTACACACTGCCCCTTTCCAGTTTATTGATAGAGACCTTTACAAGCTTGTCCATGATGAAGTATTGTGAAAATAATGTAGCATGAGCACATGGAATTGCTTTAAAAGGTCCACAAGGGTGTTGATAGAGGACATTGATGTGACCTCCAACCACATAATGGATTCAACAATCCATAAATCTTCTGAATCTCTCATAACACACATAATCATATCAAGAATTCTTCACATAAACTCAACATATTCTCATTAATCACCAAATAATCCTCACATACATAATTTAGCTTCAACAAGCTATCTTAAAACACATACAATACTTGGCCAACATGCCAAGGAGGCATCCTCAAGTTTCTCAACAAGATTATTTCCCAAACTCACTAGTAGCCTAGCCTAACTAAATCAAAGTAAATACAAGCATATATATATTTTACAAGGAAAATGAATGAAGACAATCCAAAATTTATGCCCCACATCCCACATGGATGAATCATGACAAACAAGACATAATAAATCCAAAGGAAATGATATGCCACATGCTCTATGGGGTCATATTTGACCAAGGACAAAGCATCTTGGAAATTTAGAGCCACCCTTCACATGTGAAACACTATCGATGAATAGTGAAAGGCTTGTCATATGTATAAGGTCAAAAAGGAAGATCATCTACTTTAGACAAGATAGGCCACCACTATGTGACTCCATAATAATGTGACCCATGCCACCTCAACAATCAAGAATAATGCAATGACACCTCACTAGGATGAATAGTTACTTGGGAATAGTGATGCATGAATAGTGTTTTCTTGTTGCATCATTCTCCTTTGATTGAAAATAGCTCATATCCCATGAGTTTCCTTGATTGTATCCTTTACATTTATTTTAAAATAATAATAAATCAAACCACTCTATGTTTGGGTGATGCAAGATTTCTTAAACCCTTGGATTCTCTTGCATCAGACACCCAAGGTAGATAATGTGATCTATTGATCACATACATTGTGTAATTGGTAGAACCACTATTTTGGTCACAAAGAGTAATGAATATGGTGTCCCCTTCCAATATACCAAGTGTACCTAGAGAATATCTTTTTTTCTTCTCCACTTCTAGCATCTACATATTGGCCTTCAAATTGTCTTCCTCTAACAAAATCTCATCCATATCCCAATGGATTCATATATGGTCTCCAACCCACCACAAACTGACCTCCTCTACCAATATGCTCTACCATGCATCTCATCATCTCATGTGAGCTCAATTCCACCACTATCTATTCACCTCCACCAAAATACCACCTAAATTTATTCACTCATCATCCAACCACCTATTGGATTATCTTCCACATCACAAAACACATCCACTTATAGATCTTTTCTCATGGATAAAACTATATCCATATTTTCATCCACATGTGAACTCCATTACACAAAACTCTCCTCCAAATATTCCATCATGAAAACTTATAACATTATTTTGTTTCTCTTTTTACCCACATGCACCTCTTCAAGGATACAATCTACACTCTCATGAAATTCTTCATGGCTGTAATTTTATTCAATCTCATGTCATACTACATGGTTGAAATCTTCATCATTATCCATGTCATCATGTGCACATACTTGCACATCATCTTCATCCAAAGTTTCTTCACAAGAAACATACAATTTTTCATCAATTTTATCATGATATTCATGCTCTTTAATTTCACTATGGGTTCTCAATGGACCATCCAAAATAAATCTCATGGTTTTTTTTCTTCTCCTCTTCTCTCCTTAAGGAAATTCTCATATCTTGCCTCTTTATTCTCTCAATAAGTAGCTTCACATGCCACTTCACCCTCTTATTCATTACTATGCCAAATCCTTGGCTCTCTTCCTCTTGTATACAATCTATCATCATATCCAAATGTGCTTGGATTTCCTTCAACTTATTCTTCACATATTCATTTTTTGGTACTCTATCATCCTTGTTTGCCATTTTTTTAAATCTTTTAAAACACAAAACACATAATGCAATATAGCATCCTCTCCTCCCATCCATATTTGAGCTTGATCTGATATTAGTTAATGTGGCCTCAAACAACTGAGAGGATCTTCCTCCAAAAATTCAATAAAAATTCATGAAATAACATAATTATAAAATGAATAAAAGTATTGAATAGATAATATTGATAGAAAACCACTTCGAGGGGGCAACCTCCTTTGAGCAAGATCAATACAAATAATTCATGGATGCCTTTAATGACCTCAACACTTACTTATATATGAATTCTAATCTAAGAAACTACTACTTCCCATGAATATGGGATAAAAAAATGCTCAAGGGATGACTTACAAAGCATATGCTTCCATAGCAACTACTAAACTAATAAAGCAAAAAGAAGAGATATCACAGATTCATAACATCCCACCCTCTTATAAAAAGCTTTGTCCTCAAAGCTTTAGATGTGGGAATTGGTGTTGAATCTAAAATAGTGATTCCCATGTTACATCCTATGGTTTCATTCTGTGCCACTGAATTAAAACCTCAGTGATGGAATGGGAATGAAGTTGGTCTATGCATCTATCTAAGATTGCCTCTGGCTCAAGAATAATGGATCCTTCATTATCAATTTTGGGTAAAATAGTCTACACTCTGATGCTTGTGCTAAGAAATTTCTTTAGACAAGAGACATGAAATACAGGGTGAACTTGGGAAGAAGGTGGGAGCTCCAACTTATAAGAAACCAACCCAATATTTTAAAGAACCTTATAGGGCCCATATAACATGGGTGCTAGCATATGATGCCCTTTTATTTTTAGGGAAGATTGCTTGTAGGGCTACAGGGGAATAAAAACCATATCACCTACTTCAAAAGTAAACTAATAACAATGTTGATCAGATTATTTTTTTATTTGATTTTATGCCATATGAAGATTTTCTCATAGGGTACTAAGGATATGATCCTAGGTTTGGAAGATTATGTCAACTGCTTAAACTGATGAACTATTAGGGTTATATGGAAGGAGCACTGGTGGTACTTGACCATAAACTACTTCATATGGAGTCTTTTTTGTTAAAGTGTGATAGGAGGTATTATACCACCATTCGGTGAGAGGGAGCCACTTTTCCCACTAATGTTGTTATAAGGTGAAGTAATAGATGAAATTTTCTAAATATTTGTTAAAAATTTTAGTCTAGCCATTTATTTGTGGATGATACCCCAAACTCATCTTTAACTATGCATTGGTTCATCAAAATAGTTCTATCCAAAAATGGCTAGTGAAAGTTGCATCACGATCTAAGACAATGGATGAAGGAATTCCATGAAGATGATAAATCTGGTCTAGGAAAATTTGTGCAACTGTGGAGGTAGTATAGGGGTGGCTAAGGGCATAAAAATGACTATATTTGGAGAGGCAATCAACCACAACCAAGATCACCATTTTCTCTCTAGATTTAGGGAGCCTCTTAATAAAATCCATAGAAATATCTATCCAAATCTTGGTAGGGATTGGAAAGGTTTTGAGTAACTTAGGGATGAGTGTTGTTTCACACTTGTTACATTGGCAAGTATCACATTCAACCACCATTTGTTGAATTTATTTTTTCATTCCCTTCCAAAAGAAGTTACATCATGCCTACTCATAAGTTTTGAGAAACCCTAAGTGCCCTATAGAGGGAAAAGCATGGAGTTTATAAAAGATAGCCTTCTATAGATCCATGTTTTAGGGAAGCACCAAATGACCCTTGTATCATAGAGAAGCACCATCCTAGGAATAATGTTGTGTATCCAAGGGGTTAGTGGCCAACTATTGAATTATTTGATATAATGAGGAGTCATTGATATACCCTTGCTATATAGTGTCCAACCGATGTAGAATAGGTATGGAAATAGCTGAAATGGAAGCTTAATCCACAAATGTGTAAGATAAAGCATCAGCCACAATATTATCTTTACATTTCTTGTAAGTTATCTCATATTCAAAACCCATGAGTTTGCTGACCCATTTTTTTGTGATGGTGTAGAGACCTATTGTTCTAAGAAATAATTCAGAATTTGGTGATCAATTTTAATACAAAAATGATTACCCAATAGGTATGGCTGCCATTTTTGTACTGCATGTAAAATGGCCATCATTTCCTTCACATAAGTAGAGAGCACTAAATTCTTACCAGAAAGGGCTTTACTAGTGAAGGAAATGGGGCATCCTTCTTGGAGAAGAATAACACCCAATCCATTATTGTAAGCATCACTCTCAATAGTGAAGGGCTTAGCAAAATTTGGCATAGTTAGAATAGGTGTAGTACATAGCTTATTTCAATGCTTTAATGCACACTCAGTAGCTTATGTCTAAGTAAAATAATCCTTTTTCAACATCACTATCAATAGAGCTACAATCTTCTCATAATCTTTAAAAAACTTGTGATAGTATCTAGTGAGCCCCAAAAAACCATGGAGACTCTTGAGTGTCTGAGGGTATGGCCAATTTGTCAGAGTAGCTATTTTTTCAAGATCTACCCAAACCCCTTGAGCTAAAATAATATACCCAAGATACTCCACTTCATCTTAGCCAAAATTACATTTGGACTATTTTGCACAAAGATGATGGTCAGAGAGAAGTTGTAGTGTGAGCTCTATATGTTAGATATTTTTAAACCATGTCTTACTATAGATGAGGATATCATTGAAGAAGACCAGAATGAATTTACATAGGTTGGGCTAGAATATTTTATTCATTAATACCTAGAATTTTAAGGAGAATTAATGAGGCCAAAGGACATGACCAAGAACTCTTAGTGGCCATCATGTGTGCAAAAAGTTGTCTTAGGGATATCATCCTCATGAAGTCATATCTGGTGATATCTAGAGTGGAGATCTAATTTGGAGAAAAAATTAGCACCATGAAGCTCAAAATAATAGGGATTGATAATTTATCCTTGATTATGAGGTGATTAAGTGCACAAAAATTAATGCAAAGATGCCATGAACCATCTTTTTTTTACAAGGATAAATGGGGAAGAATATGGGTTGGTATTAGGGAAAATAATGCCTTGCTATAGTAGGTCTTGAATAAGCATCTTGATCTTGGTCTTTTGCTGAAATGAGTAGTAATAAGGCCTGATGTTGGGAGGAACACTACCCCAAAGGATCTAAATATGGTGTTCCTCTAGCCATGAAGGTGGTAATCCCACTAGTTTGGTAAATACATGTGCATACCATAGTAGAATGGTTTTTAGGTCAGAAGGAGTAGTGGAGACTATTGATAGTTGCATTTGAATAAAATGGAGCTAAGCAATGACATCATGTGAATTCTTCTTAAGAAGCTTTTCCATACGATGTGAACTTATAATGCTTAGAGATCTGGGTTGTGATCCTTTCAATGTGTGTTTTTGCCCATTATCTAAAAACTACATCTAAAGTTCAAAAAAATCCCATAAGATGGGTCCAAGCATGTGTAACCATTGGGCTCCCAAAACAAAATCACATCCACCTAAGGATAAGGCAAAAATGTTAGAGTGCAATTTATAATCTCCAATAAAGATATACACATTGTGACACTTCCCTTTACAAGGTAATGTGCCCCCATTGGAAATCATGACTTCAAAGTCAGAGTAAGGATGGATTAAACAATTAGCCTATTTGGTGATCTGATGGTTAATGAAGTTATGAGTGTTACCTAAATCAATGAGTATTGTGAGAGGAAGCTTCTTGAAGTAACCCCTAACTCACATGGTTTGTGGGGTGGTGACTATGGCTAAGGCCATTGCCTATTTTGCTGGCAGGTCCTCTCAATGGGCTAGCTACTTTGGGATTCCTATGGTACTCCTCATAATGAGTTTTATTGATTTCACCCAAGCACTTCCCATAGTTATGCGATCAGGGTTTTACCCTGATCCAAAATAGATTATTGTGTTACAAGAAAATATTGAAATAAATTAAGCAGTAGAATAGAGTTATTTCTAAAAAAGTATTATGCAGAAAAATATAGTAAAGACTTTTTAGAAAAAAAAATTGGCCCTAGAAAGTGTTATGATACTATTTGATAGGATCCTCTTGTAACAATTCAATAAAATGCACAAAATAATAGAAATACAAAATGAATAGAAGCATTGAATAGTTTATATTGATCACAGACCACTTTGAGGGGGTAACCTCCTTTAAGTAAGCTCAACATAAATAATTCATAAATGACTTCAATGGCCTCAACACTTACTTATATATGAATTCTAATCTAAGCAACTACTACTTCCCATGAATATGGGATAAAACAAAATTCTCACACGATGACTTACAAAGCATATGTGTAGCAACTACTAAACTAACAATGTAAAGAGAAGAGATATCATGGGTTCATAACAACATAATGGATTAAACAATACATAAATCCTCTCAATCTCTCATAACACACATAATCATATCAAGAATTCTTCACATAAACTCAACATATTCTAATTAATCAACAAATAATCCTCAAATACATAATTTAGCTTCACCAAGCTATCTCAAAACACATATAATACTTGGATAACATGCAAAGGAGGCATCCTCAGTATTATCAACAAGCTTATCTCCAAAAATCACCTAGTTTATCCTAACTAAAGCAAAGGAAATACAAGCATATATAGATTTGATGAGGAATAATGAATGAAGACAATCCAACATCTATGCCCACATCTCACATGGATGAATCATGATAAACAAGGCATAGTAAGTCCCAAGGAAATGATATGCCACATGCTCCATGGGGTCATCTTTGACCAAGTACAAAGCATCTTGGAAAGTTGGGACCACCATTCACATGTGAAACACTATTGATGAATAGTGAAAGGCTTGTCATATGTGCAAGGTCAAAAAAGAAGTGCATATACTTTAGACAAGATAGGCCACCACCACATGAATCTATAGGAATGTGCCCCATGCCACCTAAGTAATTAAGAATAGTGTAATGACACCTCACTAGGATGAATGGTGTCTACTACCTCATTGGTGAATAGTAACTTAGGAATAGTGTTGCATGAATAGTGTTTCCTACTACATCATACATTATGCTAGTGATGTAATACAATGAAAAGTTCTCATAACTAGTTTGTGGTGTCCCACCCTATTCAAAGATGCTAAAGATTATGCACACCAATGTGATATATTTCAATGTGTAGAAAAACCAAACTGAAGGGATACTTTGCATCTTAATTCAATATTCACTCATGAAATAGTGTTGCATGAATAGTGTTTCCTACTACATCATACATTATGCTAGTGATGTAATACAATGAAAAGTTCTCATAACTAGTTTGTGGTGTCCCACCCTATTCAAAGATGCTAAAGATTATGCACACCAATGTGATATATTTCAATGTGTAGAAAAACCAAACTTAAGGGATACTTTGCCTCTTAATTCAATATTCACTCATGAACCCTTTAATAAATGGGTTATTGATTTTTTTGGGCCCATGAACCCTAATACAAGATGAACTATCATGTTATACATCACTACCTCCACCAAATATCTCAAATGTTAGGTTGTAGTAGTGCCCACACATGATTGTACTATTATGACCACCATCAAGTTCCTTTAAGAAATATCATCACTGGGTATGGATGCCCTTTAAGTTTAATGAGTGATCATGGCACTAAATTCCTCAATGATACAATGCACATCCTCTTATTTGAGTTCATGATTGTGCACCATAAGACCACTCCATAGCACCCTCAAGATAACAACATTGTTGAATATTTTAACAAAATCATGGACCATACATTAATTAATATTTACAATATTAGTCACATGAAGTGGGATGATCAATTTTATGCAATCTTATGGGCATATCAAACCACATATAAGAGATTGAACAAGATTAGTCATTTTCTTCTTGTCTTTGGGGTTGAATCAATTATATCAATGTAGTTCCTTATTATTTCCTTATGTATTATGTATTTTAGCCAATTAGATGATGAAAAATCTCTAAAAGTGCACCTCAACACTTTATTACAACTAGATGTAACACAATTTCTTGCACATTGAAGTCAAGGAGTTGAAAAGTAGAATCAAAAAGTTTGACATGATAGACGTCTCAAAAACAAAACTCTCTCTTCTAGTATGCATGTGTTAGTTTATGATTGCAAGTTTGTGTGCGACTCTGATAAACTTAGAATACATTGGGATGGTCAATTAATCATTTATAGCATCCAACCCATAAGTTTATGCAAATTAAGATGGTTAAATGTCTAATTTCTTCCAAGATATTTTAATAGTAGTTTGTTTCAACCCTACCATTCCATGTAATATGTAAAATTTTATTAATAAGAAATATGACACTAGAATAGTTTAATATTTTGGTTTGTTTTCAAATAAAACATAACATTATTTATGCACCTTTTGTTTAGTTTTATTCTAGCACATGGCTCTCTTTTATTTTATCACTACTTTATTTGGTCATAATTTTTGATGACCACAAACATCTTTTAGTATGGGTTAAGTTTCAAGATGAATAAATTAAGGCTATATCTAGGAGGAATCACACACATATAGGATGCACAAGTGAAAGCACAAGGGAATCACACACATAATGTGTGTGCAAGTGAAATCACATAAGGGTAATATTGACTATTTTGACCACAAGTCAAATTAGGTCAACCCCCTATAGTAAAAAAATTGATATAGGGGTATATTAGTATGTAATAGGATGTGTCATGGTCCTATAAATTTCATTTAATGTGTTATTAACATTGGTCATAGTCAAATCTAATACTAATCATTTCATGTCACTTAAGGTCACTATTTTGAATAATTAATGAAGCTTGTACAATTTTCCTAAGTAGACAAGTGTATCAATATTCCTTTCAACATATTATATGTCAGGATCATATCATAGGTGGTAGTATCTAACTAAAAATATGAAGGTTCCTAAGTTAGATCAAGAAAATAGTTAAAAAAGAGGAAGTTTTGGTAGTTGTATAACCTATGCAAGTGTTTTGGCATTTGTGGAAGGTTTTTAAATGAATCTTCAACTTCCCTGAGTTCACTTGTACATTTTATCTACTTTGGAAGTATCAAAAAAGTCTTAAAACCATTTTTTTCCTTCATCACTCTTCTTAGCATGTAAAATTGGTTAAGTTTTCTCATGGTAGGACTAATAAAAGAGGAATTGGGTCAAATCCCTCTAATGAATGTTAATAAAAATAGTATACTTCATATTCATTGAATTATTTCAAATATTGGCTGCCTATACTTTATGAACCAATGCTAAGAAGTTGATTTTTCCTTTCTGCATGCTTATTTCCACACCCTGAAGGTTTTCTCCTTATTTGAGTTGGTCTATATAAACCACATGATGAAAGAGATTATATAATATATGTAAATCCTTGTCTCATGGTTTCTATCTTTGATTTCATTTGTGGAAGTGAGTTGATGAGCAAAACATCTCAGTTTGTTAGGTAGGAGCTCCATTGTTATGTGCATGCATGTTCATCAACTAAAGAGGTTTTCCTTTCATGTAGTGTTTTAAAGCAAATATTATATGTCATGTTAATTCCTATTATATCATAATAGTCACCTCTCCTTCCAATCTCAATCTCAAAGGCTAGCATCAATGAAGTTGTAGTCAAAAAAGGCCAACATAGTTAGTTCCCTATATATATTCACCTACAGTCAGGTGTATGAAAGTTATGAGCATAGTAATGGAGATGTAATGAAGAGTTTAGAGAATTTAAACACACTCTTAGAACATGATAAACTAAGCTAACCTATTCAAATGACATATGATTAACTATGACAACTAGTTCTCCTATATACATAGTCTTATAGCCTAATATACACCTACAGGTGCCCTCAATAAGACTAATCATGTTGGAATAAGAACATTAGAGCTAGTTTAAATTCATTAAAGGTTAAAAATATCAATTTGAATACTGGTAGAAGGTCTAGGATTGATTATATGTTTATACACTGCATATTATCCATATCTCACCTTCATTGCCATGTATCTTGCATATGCACCTATAGGTAGCTCCAATAGAGACGTAAGGGTGTTGCATGGAGGTGTTTGAACATGTTTAAGACATTTATATAGGTTTGGAAAGTTTAGGAATGTCATAGAAATAAATGGTTAAGCCATATAATGGAAATCAAGCTTGAATCATGTTCATGATTGGAAAAAGTGAGTTTAAGGACATGTTACCTTAACTCTTTCAAAATAAGGCATTGTCCATTCTTCATACTATCATATAATAGGGTGACATGAACTTTATATAGATTTGGATGATTTCATATTGTATCTCAAGCATAATAGTGAGGTATTAACCAAATATAGTGAGTTTTTAGTCCTAATAAATGATTCTATAAGGCTCCCAACTCAATCAATTCTTCATTGCACATTCTCAGTGTTTTTTATAGTGTTTTGAATTTTTAATGACCTTATAGTCCAAGGTGGCATGATAGGAACATATCTTCATGACAAGTGACCCTATTAAGGTCAAAATGACACTAATAGCTCAAAGAACATTTGAGAGAGTTTATATTCAAGGTTTGGATTCAAATTACCACCTATAGTGTCTCTTTTGTCTTTAAGATGGACATCTATAGTGTATTGTAGAATGATGATATAAGAGAAATTAACAGTTTGACTATTGATTGAATCCAAGACATGATATAGATACAAGTAACTAATATGGGAGCTTATAATATTTAATAGGATCCTAATGTATGTTACAAAAATACTATTTCATAAAAAAATTCACCTACAAGGAGTCCTTTTCTCTAAGAAAGGTCACCTATAGTTTGACTAAAGTGTGATAGTGCACTAGCATATGATAGTTTGGTCTTGTCACAAGTATTTAAGCATTAAGTGAGTTAAAATTAGTTTTAATTAACCTTTATGACTTAAATATAAGCATTTAAACATGATACAAAGTATAATATTATAGTATACACCTACAAGTATGCCATTTTCTAAGCAAATAACACAATCACATAACTTGCCAACTAGGCCTGTCAAAGTGGAAGGTATACATTGAAGAGTTTGGAAAAGGTTGGGATGAAAAAAATGTTTGGAGTTCCTCCATAAATTATAATTACCATATTATTATATTCTTAATATAATGTAAAATTTATCATGGAGGGTTTCAACATAACCACCTACAATCAACACATAAATCTTGCACACAATCAATGCCACATAAGTCTGTCTTAGATTTCATGATGTTTTGGGATGATAAAAGTGTGATCCAACCCTAAAAATTTGTACAAATGGTCCCAAAAAAATTACAAATCCCCTCATATCATTATTTTTCTTGGGATAATAGGTGAAGTTCCCTCTATTATATCTCAAACATAGGGCACTCCCAGATAAACAAGCCCTATAGATTTGACATTAAGAAGTAAGAAAGTGAGGTCAAAAATATTAAAGGAACTATATAATTGTTTGGTGAGTTTTTATAGACATTAAAAATCATAAATAAGGCCTTTTAATCTTAGGAAACCACTCAAAGGTGGTTGTGAGAAACAAGACACAGTTCAAGCCTTTAGGCCTACTCTAGGCCTAAAGCCCAATTAGAGGGCCAATACCACTTCTAGGGCCAAGTGAGCCTTTAAATACATTTTATCACCTTCATGGGGAGTTATAATGTGATTTTTATCATTTATCATGAAGATAAAGTCATGAAAAAGCCATTTTCTTGGGTTAAGGACAACTCAAGATACATAAAATGTAGGGAAGGGCTTGAGAAGCCATCTTAAGAAGCTCATATATGTAAATATTCTTATCATGGATAAATTAGGAGTAATTATATGTTTAAGAGGCTCATAAACAATTTAATAGTGGAATATGTTTAAGGATTGAACTTCAGACTCTTATGAATAAATGTTAAGGTTCAAAACCACTTAAAACCCTCCAAAACCCTTGTTAATGACCCAATGGGAAATACAAAGAATAAAAGGGATCAAAATGAGTTACCATGACATGTAAAGTTATTTTAAATTTCATACAACTCCCTTAGGATCCTCCACATCATATTGGTTGCTACCCTATTTGTCCAGATAGGGTACAAAACTAGTTTTCTAGATAGATTTTTATGTTTTTTAGGCTCAAGAGAGATTTGAAAGATGATAATAACTTTGAGAGGTATATTGGGACATAATATAACCTCTAATTTTCATTTATTTCTTCATAAAATCACATAATTACCTTTATTATCTCCTTCACTTCAGGCAGTCCAAACTAGCATAATGAATGGAAGATGATCATCAAGGAGGTGATAACTCTAATTAGCAGGCCTTTTAAGGTCTAATTAATGTATTTAGGGATATGATGACTCTTTAAAAGTGTCATACCACCAATTTTATGTATTTTATTGAATAATTGATTGGTATCTTGGTGACAAGTGTGAGGATTGAGTGAAAGAAGGATGATAGTGATTATAGGCAATGAGAACACTTGTCTAGAAGAATATTAGTAAGGACACATCCAATAAATTTTGGATATTTTTATTAACCCCAACATCATATTTCACATGTATTAATTTTTCCTATTCTTCCTTTGAGTGCTCAAGATAAACCAATAATGAAGATAGTTTCCAAACAGGCAGTTGAAGAGTCCTACACTAGATTTGAGGAGTTTTCATGCTTGGAGAGACATTTATCTAAACATACCTTTCATGTTATGTTTCAAAATTCATTCATATCCATATTTAAATATCTATCATAGCTTTACACTTGTTCTTGTGACTCTTGAGCTTTATTCTTCTCTCTCCTCTCACATATTCTATAAGTACTAGCCATTTTGGCTCTTATTTAAAAAAATCCACACCATGTATAGTGAATCCATGTTGGTTTGATATTGTATTTTACCTTTGAATAATACATGAAATTTTGTTTTTAATTCATAAACATATTGTCTAAGTGTGTAAAGAGATGTATGGTAAGGCCTAGTGATAAACAACTATCCTTATCTTCTCTTTGTCCTTTCATGTTTGGTGCAAGAAGTTCTCATTCTAACAGGTCATATGGAGTGTATCTAATTTTTTTGGATTCCTTAAAGTGTTAAATTGTCATTAGAGTCTTCAATTTGACCTCTGTTCCACTTAACTTTAGGATTCTCATGCATATCACCTTTATATTGAAATATCAATGTTAGAACATCTTCAGACTTTAAAGCTCGTGTTGTAGGTCTTTTTTCTTAATACAAGACTATGATGATTTTAAGGATATATTCATGGTGTATCACCCCATTATAATATATTTATTTCATGCACATTTATTCCCCTTTTCACACAATTAATTATTTAGCATAGGTGATAAACACTTAAAGGTTAATTTAGGGAGCTAGCCCTTAAACCTAGAGGTCTACCTATACTATAGGCAACCTATCAGCCTAGAGGTATTCTCATGTTGCCCAAATATTAGAGTAGGATTTAAAAATATCCTATATGTTTATTTATTTGGTGACAATAGGTAATAAGGCATGAATGAGGTATCATGTGACTGAAAGTGTGGAAAAAGAATGGCAAAGCAAAAGTCACTACAAATGGGTCAAGAGGGAAAAAGTAGTTCCCACCTTCAAAAATAGAAGTTTAAATATTTTTATAGATGGTATGCACTATGATAAAATTGTGAGGATGGGGTAGGTGCATTTAATTAATAAAGTGTTAATAATAATGGTATACATTACAAATGGACATCATAGCATACCATTTGAGAGCATTAATGAGCAAAGTGATGGATGAAGGCATGGGAGAATAAATGTAAGCAAGTCTTCAAGGTTATATAATGTTGGAAAGTCCTCATTTTAGAAATTTATTATTGAAATATTTTAAATTTAAAAATTTTATAGAGCTTAATTAAAGCATTTTCAAGATACAAGAGTGATTCTATCAAATTATAGTAATAAATTTGAAGCTAGGAAGTGAGGAAAAAATCATGAGAAAAGAAAAAGAGAGGAATTGTGACTATGAAATCACTTTAGATATAATTGTAGGTTACAGGTATCAATTCTAACCATTAAAGTAAGTTAAATTAGGAAGGTATATTAATTTTAAGGTAGGAAACATGTATTGATTCAAGAGATTTAGATGGCCATGTGTTAACCTTCATGCATCCCAGGGGGTGATGCAACCAAAATAGAAGGCCACGAGAAGTGATCCTTTGCAAGTGATCCATGAAGAGTAAGAGTACAAGGGTGTAGGGGGACATCTTTTTTTGATCTAAGAGTAATTTCCTAGTGATTCTAGCATGCAATAAAAAAACTTGGCACAACAAGTGACATAGACATATATCAGGAAGGAACCAACAATGGTATGTAAGGGGAAAAAGAAGTATACAACACCACCTCCACCTTATGTTTTAATTTAATATATGTAATACCCTAAGTTCTTCTTGTGTGGGTAAAATTTGGAGTTTAAGGTTTTTTTCTTTCTAAGTGCTCGACTATAATCACCGTCAACTTAAAAATGAGGGATACTTGAAGCATGACTATAGGGTTGAGTAATAAAACACCAAGAATGAGGTCACTTATGGCCTCAAAGTCTTCAATATATTTAATGATGTCATAGTGTTCTAATTTTTTAACCTGCCTTATTTTAAGAAGCCCATGGGGGCGGTAAGATTTCTATTCTCACGTATCCATAGGGACTATTTTTACTTTATAGGGTGTAGGATGCAGATCACTACCCAATGGATCAATAGGGTAATAGGGTTAAAATATTCAAGCTTTGAAATTAATATGGATATAGAGGACCATGAGCCAATTAATAAGGTTGTGGTAGTAAGTACAAAAAGGGCCACACCATGTACATTTACAACCTCTAGTATCCCACTATTCGAGTAACTACATGCTTAACTATGACTAAGCTTAGGGGTAGGGATAGATGGTAAGAGGTTGACATGACACACCTCTATGTGGAAAAATATATGGCTTAGGAGAAAAAGTACAATTACTCCTAGTACTTCCCTAAAAGGATTATGGAGGATGCTAAGAAGGCCCATTGCCTACCAAATCCTATATTTCCTTGGGGGCAATTCTTCTTTTACTAGTGTTTGATGAGATTGGTGTTCTAGAATATGTTAGTAATTAATTAAAGTGGTTTTACCCACTTGAGAATAAATCCCCTATGGAATGATTCCAATATTTCACTTGCCTAGGCACCATCTCCCCTTCCCATAAGTTAAAAATGAAAGTATGATTCAAAGGGATGAAGGAAGCATTCAAAAATGAATGGCACATCCCTAATGAGTTTCTTACTTAGATGGAAACTCAATCCCAATATAATATTATTCAACATCATTCACTCGCATGCATTTGGATGGAGCTCAAGGATAACTTGTTAGGGTGGCTAAAGTTACCATATGCTTTCACTACTAAGTATTTAAATAATTTTGTAAATCACATTACTAACACACATAAGGTGTGCATTGATGTTGATAAAATTGATGGTGAGACTCATATTCTTTGGTAGTTATATGTTTACCTATGGCATAAGGCATATAGGGAGAATAATGAATCATATGACACTGATATCAATGAACACTAGATTCTAATGGGGGATAACATTCATGTGTTATATTACATGTTAAAGCTTAATAAGAAAGCTTTAGGAAGCCATGATGCCACTAGAGAAACCCTTCCCCTTCCAATATAAATAATAGATCAAATAAGGAAACAAATATAATAAAAGAGGATAAGACTTGATGCCACTAGGAGTGCACAAGAGGAATAACCTAAGTGTAAAAAGATGGCCCCATCACCTCAAAAATACCAAGGGATGCCTATAATATAGGAATAAGGACCTTTAATACCACCCAATAGATACCTATTATTTTGGTATAAGATCATTTTATGTTGAGTGTTGGGGTATCTAAATAAAAGGTAACGACTCCTAAGGCATCACTTGAGAAGGAATATACCCCAAGGGTCCAAAATGAATCCACCCCTAAAATAGAGAAAGAGTATTTATAACAATAAGAGGAACCTGCCCCTGATGATGTGTAAGTAGACATTGAAAGTCCCACTAGTGAATAATGGGAGGATAGAGGCATGACCTTAGAAATTGATGACTAGGATGTTGGCTCGAGTGGCTAATAACAAGTTGATCTAGATATTGAGATAATTACAATCTTAATAAGGGAAAGGGGCATGTTGAGAAATCCAAATAATAAGGAAATAAGAGTGATAACCTCCTTGTTTATGGCTATCTCCAATAAAACATTTCTAAAGAATAATTATATATGTGGGAGTATTTCTCAGAGGAAGGCTCATACAATCAAACTCAGTGAGAAATCTCATTTTACATGGATATTTTAATGAAGAAAACTAATTCGATCTTCCATTAGTTAGTATGAATTTAGCACCAGAAGGGGTGTGTCTTCCTAAGGCATTTTTATTGAATCCCTAGCATTATTCACCAGCTTAAGTAGGCATGACCCTAATTAATTTATCTCTCATGGTCATTAGGAAAGATTATCTACATAGCTATGATGTTGGTCAGCTACAACAAAAGCACAAAAAGGTTGTTGCCCTATATCAACATGAATGTATTGAAAGGTTGAAGCTTAAATAGGAATTAGAAGAGATTAAGTACCAGTAAGAAGTAGCAACAACATCTTGAGTGAGGATCCTAAAAATATATAATCAAATTTTGAAAAATGAGCTAGCACTTACCAATGGGATCCCTCTTACAAGTGAAGCCATTGATAAGTTGGAGACCCTAGTAGATATTTTATGTAAAAATGGAAAAAATAATTGAATCCCAAAAAAGAATAGAATTGGGCCATATAGAAATTTATTAAGTCTATATATCTAAGATATTTTTGGCTAAGTTTGGTACCATAGCTCCCATCACTGATGGGATTTTTTGTAAAATTGGTGCAAACTGCTAAAATTTTGGAAGTTAAGATTCAACTAGAGTAACACCAGTGTTAACAACTCATTGAGAGTGTGATAATAATAAAGGATAAAGTGCAATGCAAAAAATCATTTTAAGATGTGGAAGAACTAGAAAATAAGACTAATGTTCACTATTAGGAGTTTAATATTAGTTTTACAACACTCTTAGTCTAGGTTTTGATATAATTTTAGATGCTTAAAGACATCCACAAGGATTCCACTTTTGATTTCAAACATTTGATGACTCAAGAATATGACTTTATGGAACATTCCAAGGAGATGAAATGGTTGAAGGGTGAATTTGAGGAAATTACTTCCAAATTACATGTTGCCCTCAACCAGTAAGAGGAAGTCAAGTGTTAAGTTGAGAAAGTGGACCTAAATTTTGGAATTAGAAGGACCTGAGGATGGTGCATAGTCTAGGATGGACTATTTCCTTAGTGTAGGGTTATGTTAGACCCCATATTTTGTATTAATTTATTCTCAGTACTTTTTGAAAGACAACACATGAGATATGGGCATGGAAGTAAACTTAAGCACATGAGAGACAAGGCACAGAAGGCTTTGTCATGGGAGAAGAAATTCAAGAGGAATAAGGATGAAGAAAAAAAAAAGAGGAACTAAGGATGCAAGACTCAAATAATTAGTGTATGACTTGGACAAGGGCACAAAAAGCAAAAATAGTTAGAAAATTATTTATACAAGCATCAAAGGAGAATAGTCAAGTGTAGATATAGCATCGACCCATGATAAGATAGGATCATAATAATGAATATTTAGCATAGAGAGGATATATAAGGGTATTTAGTCCCAAATCAATAGGAATTCATTATAATGGCTTCGCATAACTCATTTTTTAAAATGTTCTTTGGTAAGTCATCATTATTGACATTAATATTGTAGCATAATGATTGGGGTAAAGCCATGTATAAATACCCCATAGTTTTACTAAGAAGAGTTGTTATTGTAATGATAATATTCTAATTTTAATCTTGAGCTTAATTGTAACCCTAAGGTGCAACGTGATGTGTATGGTGATCCTTAATATGTAATGGAATAGAATACTTATGCTAATTGAAATACATTTTGTAATCTTGTTATGGAAACAATGGTACTATAGACACCCCATTCTGACCACAACTGGATTTCAATTGGACTTTAGATTGATTTTTACCAAACATTGTAAATTAAGCCTAAGAACCATAGAATGTCCCAATTTCATTTGCATATCAAACATTAGTACTCAAAATTGTGTTGAGACATCCCTATTTGGGGTATTATCATGTACATAACAATAACCTCTCACAAATTCATCACTAGTCTCCTTGTGACCTAACAATCTAATAGTTTGGCATTTGGACCCATTAAGTGGGGCACTTAAATAATTCTTAAAGTGATAAAATTTTAAATAGAATAAATTAATTAATCAAACCAAATTAAATAATTAAGTGAATTTTCCATGTGCAATAAGTGAAAACAAATTTTGTAAAAAGGAAAATTCAATAAGTTTGAGGTCATTATGACATCATTATCCTCAAAGTCAAGGAATTATAAATATCTCTCTAAATTCAATAAATTCAAAAATGGAGAGCCATGCCTAATAAATGGGATCTCTATCCAAAATATTGATTACATCCCTCTTCCTTAACTCAACTAGGGTTAGTTCAAACTCAACCGTGGTTAATTCTAACCTAACTACATTAGGGTTAGAGTTAAATTTTGAGGCTATAAATACAAGGCCTCACCCATTGATAAATAAGCTTTTTATTTTAATTTTATTATGTCAAAATACTTCCAAAAAGCTTTTGTTATGTAGTGTTACCATGCACATTTTCTAAGCCAAGCCAAAGCCAGCCAACATTACCAAGGTGATAAGGAAAGGTGAAGGAATGGAGCTTCACTAAATAATATTTCTTGATCACATAGCTGAGTACATCAATCCTTTACCAAATCACAACACTTGCTCTCATGGAAGGTAAAATCTCTTATTTTTGCTTTCATTTTGTTAGTTATTTATGTAGTTCTCTAGCTCTTTGAGTGTCAAGGCTAGAGGTGTAAGTTATTAATGTGTTTGTTTTGATTTTATTTCTTAACTAACATGATACTAATCTCCCCTCTACGCATTTCCTTATTCACATAATGGCATGCCCAGTGGGACCACACACCCTACAATTATGAATGGAGTATCTTAGGAACATTTTAGATCCAAGAAGATTTCATCCTAGAGTTTAATTTCTTGATTTCTTATTAACTTTTCCATTTTTTACTGTGATTATGTATTCATAAATTCATGACTATGTAACTATGAATTTGGTGAGTTAAACCAAGTAATCATCAGCCAAATCTGTGAATTTGTCTCAAAAAACTATAAAATTGCTCTCGTATATCCTCAACCCTACGAATATGGGAAATCGAGCTCGAAAATATCCTACAAGAAAAGGGGTATTTTTCTTTGCTTTTTTAAGATACCTCTAAAATTATTTCACATTAAAAAAATTATCAACTTTATTAGCAAACTTATTGTTTTAAGCAGTGAAATCACCTTTTTAGGGAGCAATATCACATTTCAGAGTTGTAAATTCATTCTACCTAGCTACATATTCATTTTGTCGAGTAGAAAAATCATTTTGATAACCACAAAATTGCCACAAATCTATGAAATCATTGTTGTGTGTTTTTTGTTTCGTTCCAAGTTTCCTATAATTGTAAAATTGTCTTTAGAACTGTGAATTCATCTACTTGAACCATGAATTCATCTATCTGAACCATGAAATCATCATCCAAAATAGAAAAATCATCACACTAATTTATGAAATCATTCATAAACTATGAAATCACCCACTGTAAGTTTTAGCATTCAGGTTTGATTATGTTTTTATAGCTAAATAATTTCTTAGTTTTGAATTTTATTTCATAACTATGAAATCATTTTAGGGAGGTGATTTTATGTTATTTTGAGCTAATTCACATGGATATCACCTTGGACTAACAACATGAAAACCCACTAACAATTTTTTCAAGACCCAAAGACCAATGAAACAAAATTTTAGCACTTTAAACCTTCAAATCACATTTACATTTAATGCTTAAAAATCATCTTAGTCACTTTATTTTTCATTTTTCAAAGTTCACAAATATAAACAAAGCCAAGGGGATAAATTTCACATCACATTTCGCTTGGGTATTTAAAATGAACTCAAATTTTAGATTAAACACTCTTAAGTACTTTTGTTTTTGTTTTTTATTATTTTATTATATTTATTTTGCAAACTAGACTTAGCACGTATGCTCTCCCCCATCCCCTTTAGGGAACTCAAGTGACCAAAATCACTTCATCCATGGATTTTTTTAATTAGACCAAGCATAGAATTAATGTCACAAAGGCACTCCCTGAGATTTGAGTGACTTGGTTGATCATAAAATGACCTTTAAAGTCCTATATATATTTTTTGCATCTTGGCTTATGGATGAGATTTCATCACCTTCCCATAAGTTATTTAGGGAAGTGTTAACCCAAGAATTCATCTCCTAGAATTATTTTAACCCCACTCCATGGTGGGGTATATAAATTGAGCTTATGAATCATTGAGACATTACTTTGAGTGATTAAACTAACTTTTTTAATGACTGTTACCCTCAAAATAATGGCGTAATTTGGACATCATACTACACTAAGTAATTGATAGATGTAGTGGTTGTAAAAAGGACAAGACCTATTTACAAAAAGATAATTAACTTGGATCCAAATGATATGTTGTGCCCTAGTGTTAACCACACATATGGGACCATTTAGATCATATAAAAATTATAGTTTTTAGACAAACCCCACTTGCCACAAAAATATTTTTAATGTAGGGTGAGTAGCTTGAAGTTTCATGTCACCGTACAAATTTTTAAGAGAAGGGGCCTAAAAATCCTAATTTTCATGAGCATCTAATTTTTTAGATTAACAAATTATTTCTTCTCAAGGAGTATATAGACATAATTTTATAATATGAAGCAACTGTTTCAGTTTTTAGGAATATAATGATACACTTAGGTGTTTTTGTGTCTTTTCATTTTACTTGAATTATTTTGAGTAAAAAACTATTTTGTTTGTCAAAACCCCATCCAAAATCAAGTCATGTTTATACACCCCTTTTATCCTAAAGAGGTTTTATGCCATCCATTTTATTCCACACTTTGCCTTAGATATTTTTCAAACTTTTGTGTGTGTATCACTTGTTTGAAAGGGGAATCATTATGCTACCCATTTCATCCCAAGTCTTTGCCTTAGAGTTTTGAAACAAAACTATTTTTCATACCTTTTGAATGAGATAGTCTCATTATGTTGCTTGTGTTGTTTCAACAATCTTTGCCTTGTGTGAAATTGAGTTCCAAATCATGTATGCTTTTTGCTCTAGGATTAGTCTCGTTATGTTGTCCATTTTTTCTAAAAAGTTATCCATTAGAGAAGCCAAGTTCAAAATTGGTCTTTTAAAGTTCAAATTCAAACTTTGAATTGTTTATGCCTATGCTTCACTTAATATTGGATTAGGTGTTTACCTCTCACTTTTAGATTATGGAACTTGGACTAATTCTTTTTTTACTTTAAAGAATATTTTATGACTAGATTTTAGAAGTGTTCTCATTTTTGTGTGCCGCGTGTTTCTTTTGTTTTTTATTACTAAGGTATAAAATCCCTCTCTAAGTACAACCTTAAGCACAGTTAGTTTACATTTGAGTATTTCTCATCACTTAGGCTTGAATGTTTTACTCCTCATTCTTATTTTTTCCTACTCAAAATTTATTTTCCCAATTAGTTTTATGTATATGCCTAAGGCCTAATGTCTTATATCAATGGTCAAGTTTGTGTTTGAATCTATATGCCTAATTTGATTCAAAGTGTTTCAAATTATTAGATTAATTACCTTGTCATTTTACCTCAACCAAGTTTGTTCTAAGTCTAGCTTTGTGCCACATTACCAAAGACCTAGCATCTTACCTTTTTATTTAGACTTATTTTTAAGTATAGCTTTGTGCCTTGTTCCCAAATACCTAGAAATGTTTATGTTTTTAGACCTAGATTAAAGTTGATTAAAACACTTTTACCAAAGACTAGGATTCAGATTTGTATTTTGCTTGACCATTTGTGTAAGACATTAGACCATGAGTAAATTTTAGACCGAGTTTATCATTAACAAATTTTGTAGAAAAACTCCACTCCTAGGCCAATTTTAGACCAAGTGTGTCTTTTTAGAGTAAATTTTCAATCTGGATAAAGTTTGAACTTTTTTGCCATTTAGACCACATTTTAAGAGGTTTTAGAAATCTAGACCTTTCTTCACAAATACATTAGTTTTTCATTTGGATATGCCTCACTACACTCATAGTGTAATCATGTACAATCTAGGTTATGATAACGTAGATATAAATGATAAATTTATTCAAGACCCATATGGTGATGCTGTAATTTGTGAGATGGATCCATATTCTACTTACACTACTCAATATGTATAACAAATACAATATCCTTTAGCATATTACTTGGTTAATAGGGAAAGAACAAGAAAAAATAGCCTAATATCTTACTAGTGTGTCATCGGTTGTAGAATAAGTTGAACAACAAATTTAATACATCACTATGTCATTAACAAATGACCCTTACTTATTTGATTTTCACTTTCTTGAAAATAAGGATGAAGTTTTAGTTAGATTTGTGGAGGTAGGGGATATCTTTCCAATAGACTTCCCACATAAAAACTTACCTAGTCTAGTCAGAGTGCTGAGAAATGTACCTTACACCTAAACTATTAAACATGCCTTTACTAGTTATCCCTAAGTGCTCGTGTAAATTTCATATGAAGATCCAAATATGATTACAAGAGGAAAGTGTCCCATTTAGTACCACTTCACATAAATTCAACAAGCATATTATAACTACCTTAACCTATCACAAAAATTTAATGCCATGGCCATATTGAATGTTCCACTCATAGAGCTAACTCTTTCAAAAAGAGTACTAATAGATTTGATAAGTCAAGCTAATTTGGGTATAGACCCATTTTCCAAAAGTACTTTAGTAGGGCACATGTTAAATGTCCCATTCATTAAATAAGTGATTGTGGCCTCCACTCAAGACAACGTGCCAAATATAGTGGACAACACATAAGTGTCTTCTAATCTATGCCAAGGTGAGATAAACACACCCATAAATAATCCAAAATAAAAAGTGACTTTATTAAATACCAGTAGTGGTTCATAATAATAGGGGGTATGAATTCCTACTTCCTAACCATAAAAAATCACTCCCACTGCTCAACCAACTACTTCTTTAAGCATGCAACAACAAGTGGTAAGTAATCAGGTGCTAACCAATGATTTACCTCACAAGTGTTGAATGTTATCCCACCTCAATAGGTGGTGACTAATATTTCATGATAATAGGCACAATCCAATTTACCACTATAATAGAGGTAGAACATTGTACCACCTCAATAGGGGAAATAAATGTTCCACCTCAATAGGTAGCAATAAATACACCTCAATAGTCATATACCAATATACCTTTATAATCAAAAATGTTGTCTAATCAACAACGTATTTCTATTAGTTAAAGATAAATTCCAAACACCCAATAAACATCTAGTCAACAATAGGTTTTTATGCAATAAATAGGTACCAATGTCAAAAAATTACCTATTAGGTAGCAATTACCTTTTACGTAGCAAGTGCCATAGATTCAAAGACTAGGCCTTGGTCAATAATAAGTTCCCTTTATTCAGCCAAATTATCGACTAGTTGATAGCAAGTCCCTAGTCAACCTCAATAGGCACCATATGTTTCACAAAGCCATATCCTTTCATCATAACCCTAATTCCCTTAGACCCAAGGCCATATATTGAATTTGAACTAGAATACTTATCAATAATGTGTGCAATATCAACAGTCACATCTCAATCTATGGATGCATATTCTTGGTTAATTCACCCATCAAACCAACATTCCACAACATTACATAGCTCCATTGTAGCCCGGTCAAGGTAATATACCTTTGACCACCTAGACATAGCCCCAACCAAATATACCATCTAGTTTCTTGGCCTAAGAATTACAATAAATTAAGGATGTGATTGTTGCTATTCAAACAGGGAAATAGACCAAGAAATTCAAATTTGATGATGTGTGTTTATACCCTTTTAACATGGAGTATCTTCTTATACCATTTACTCCCAGTTATGAGCCACCAAAATTTGATAAGTACAAGGATAAATGAGACTCAAAGGCACATCTATCAAAGTTATTTTTTGCTTTCCAATTAGTGGCTTATAGTGACATTTACTTACTCCTTTTATTTCCTCAAAGTCTAGATGGATAGGGTTTGGAGTGGATCCTCAAGTTACCAAATAATTTAGTATTTGAGTTTAACAATATCTTAGACAAGTTTGCATAACATTTATCCTAAAATATCAAGCATAAGATTTCATTACTATATTTGGATCAATCCAAGCATAAATTTGGTGAGATATTCACAAGCTACTTATAGAGTTGGAGAGTGTTTGTTAGTCACTTCACCCATAAATTACCATATAAATCATTATCCATTATATTTACCAAAAACTTACACAGTAAGATATCCTATCATTTAGAGCTTTAGTGTGCACACACATTCAAAAATATTATTTAAAAATGTTTATAGATTGAAAAGGCCCTTATAAACAAAGGGATTATCAAATTGACCACATCAAACTAGAATCAAAGCCAAAACCAAAATGCAAGCCCAAAGTAGAACCCTAGCCTAGTCTAAGTGCAAGAATCTACACCAAATCAAGATAAAAACTATGAAAAATCCAAACCATATAAATGAAATAAGAATGTTTTTGGTAATGGAATGACTAAATTGTATCATGTCCAAATGGTGAAAACACATCTTCTCAACCTAAGCTAAAAATATAGCTTGTTCTTCATCAGCAACCTATCTATCAAGCACAGTGTATGCCACAACCTAGACCCATTCCTAAAACACTACAACAACCACCTTTTCAAACCCCTCCTCTAAGAATAATACCCACTCCTAGAGTCCTAAACAACCTTGATAAGCCCATTGAATTAGTGTCTCATAAACTAGTTGTGACCAATATGATTAGTTAGCCAATTCCAAAGCACTATCCTAAGGGTATACCATACCCAAACTTGTATAGAGAAAATGAGTTCTATGAATATCATCATATTCATGGAAATTATATATGTCATTGTATGAAATTGAAGTACATTATTGAAAATATGATTGAAAATGGGGAAATCCATTTGGATAATAGAGCATCTACGTCTAATCAAAACTTGGGTATCTACCAAAATCCTTTTCCACAACATAATAATGTCAAACAATAATAGCATTAGCAATAGTTGTAACAACAACCATAATATCAATAGAAACAACAAAAACACCAATAAAATGGAAGTAACCAAGGCAAAAATGAACCCAACAACCAACAAACTTACCATGTAGTTACACATGACTATAATAAAGTTGTAGGTCATATTATGGGTGGGCATGTTTCTACCATTACCATTAATCCTAGACCAAATGGAAATAGACTAAGACCATTACCTAATAATACCAATCAACCTACTTATACTAGTAATCTTTTCTTGACATGTGATCCTAGCCAAGTTCAAAAACTAATAAGGATTGCCATTTTAGGATCATCTGTAGATAACTCTTCATTACCCTATGACCATAACCAAGTGTACCAATAATCAAGAATTATTCTCTTTGGCCCTCCCCATAGTTCTCTAGTAATAATGGCCTTGTATCTAATTTGGATTGTGAAATCATAACTTTGAGGTATAAGATTACCATACCAGGGCCACAACCTCATTCTAACAAACCAATCCAACCCACTATGCGAGCTAAGAACAAGCTAAATACCACTATTAAAGAAAATATGTATGACATTGTGGAAAAACTCCAAAAGACCCCTGTACAAATCTCTATTTTATATTTTTTTCATATGTATACCATCTAAAATAACATCCTTAAAGAACTTTTAGGCCAATCCCAAGTTTCAAATAGCATAACTCTAGAAAAATCCCAAGTTTTGCTTAGATATCTAGCCCCAAGCCAATACAATGATTTTTTCATCATGCAGCACAAATTAAAACATATCCTCATAGACAATGGATTATGATTGAATATTATGTATTTAAAGATAATCAAGCATATATAATATACAAAAACTAACCTATAGCTAGAAACTATTACTATCAAAGCTTATGATAATAAAGAATGTGAATCATAGGGAACCATAAGCTTTCAAGTGATTTTGGGGTCTTTGACCCATGACACACTTTGTCATGTGCTCAACTTAGACTTATCATACAATTTGATTTTGGGCAGACCATAGATACATGAAATTTAGTTAATCCCTTTGACATTGAACCAGTGTATCAAGTTTTCTCACTTAGGGATGGAGCTTACTATCGATGGAGATCTACATACATATAAACATTATAAGCATTTAGAAGCTGAATACAAAATTTAAAACTAATGTTTTGGCCTAAACCCTGTACCTAATAAGGATAAAGACAAAGAGATACTTGTTGAATTACTATAGGCCAATTATATAGACCCTGATAGCCTTACCTCATCTTCACATGCCCCTCCTCTTGAAATGTCTAATCATTTTACCATTTTAGACAATGGTCTAGGAGATTTTTTGACCCATGACATATTCCATATTGCCAAGCTTCCACAAAACCCCAAGTCTTATGGAAAACCTAAAGCTAAACCAATTAGCATGGAATGGTAATGAAAGGGAAAAGGCAAGCTTCATAGCCCAACACCTATTATTTTCACATTGGCCACTAGCCAAGAAGAAGACCCACTTACCCATGATGATTCCTAGTTGTACAATGATAAATTGGCTAATTACTACCATAGTTTAAAATATCCCATCCCTAACAAGATCATGGATAACCAAGCCTATTAAGGAGGAGGTCTAGGGGAAAATCAACAAGGTACTCTTGAACCCATTTCTATGACTAGACACAAAGTAACATATGGTATCAAATTTAAACCTCTAGGGGGTAACCCCACATATTTTATTCATGTTCTAACACTAACATCTAGTGATGATGATGGTGACAGTGAAGTGGAGTCTAATAATAGAATTTATGAAGACCTTTCCAATACAAACCTTTTTGACCCCCATATCATTTGTACCATTACCCTAATAATCCAACATTCCATGTTTCTCCTTTACCATCCTCATAGTGATTGTAGATGAGTTTGATAATGATGAGGCCTTTTGAAATTTTCTAGGCTTAAGAGACAATGTTCTGGTAGGAGACCACAAACAAGGGTTTTCTATCAAATTAGATCATGAAACTTATTTTGGAGAGTGGGTGAACACCTTGAGCCAAAAATAAAAGAATAAAACATTAAGGTCCCAAAGTGAAAACCTCTTTGAGGCACTTTTGGACTAGGGTAAAAGTAAAGAGAAAAGCTAGTCTTTTAGGGAAAACCTATTTCAGGTGCCACTAGATAGGGGTGTTCATATTTCCTTGAATGAAGCTCAGGATACCACCAATGATGAACTTATTTTTGGGTCTGAGCTCAGTACAAAGGAATAAAATGTCTTTGATCAAATAGTCTAAGAATGTTCTACAACATTTATTACATGGTCATTACTATCATTAAGAGATTCAAACTCATCTTATTTGGGACAGCTTGAAAACTAGTATGACCAGAAGACTTTGCCATTATAGGCCAATTCACATCCTTGCCAACTATTTTAGAAGCTGGTTTGACTCTCCTCATCAAAGATACTATGAAAGTTAATATCAGGATTCTAGATGACCCAAAGTGGATCAAATTAGGTGTGTCCATCATCGAAGAAGAACGTAAAGTTTTTATAGCCCTTTTGAGGGAGATTGTCAACATTTTTTTGGGCCTATTCAAACATGTCACGTTTGGATCCCACCTTGGTTGCACACCACCTTATTATGCATCCTAATGTTAAACATATGAATCAAAAATTACATAAGATGCATCCTCATATTGTTGTATTCTTCAAGAAAGAGTTGGAAAATTTGTTAGAAGTGAGATGCATTAGACCGATCAACTATTCAAAGTGGATCTTAAACATTGTTCCTATCAATAAAAATCCAGAAGGAATTAGAATTTGTATTAATTTTTAAAACATTAACAAGGCTGGTCCTAAACATAAATTTTCTCTATCTAATATTGACATGATAGTTGACTCCATAGCTAGGTATGAAATGTTATCCCTCATAGATGGATTTTTAGGGTATAATCAGATCAATATTACACTAGAAAACCAACACAAGATAGTGTTCACTACTTCATGGGGAATGTTTTGAGATCAGGTTATGGCACCCAGCCTTAAGAATGTTGGGTCCATATATCAAAGATCCATGAATGTTATATTTCCTAACATGATGCATGATATTATTGAAGACTATGTCAATGACATATTGGGTAAATTAAAGACCCATGTAGATCATTCAATAGTGTTATGAAGGATTTTTGAAAGGCTTCATGAGTAAAAGGTCTAACTCAATCCTAAGTACATCTTTGGTGTCACTTGTAGTAAATTTTTAAGCTTTATTTTCTCTCACCACATCATTTAAGTTTATCCTACCAAGGTACAATCCATTACTAAGATATTTTCACCTTCCAATTTGAAGCAATTCCATAGTTTACATGGAAAAATCTAGTCTATCAAATGCTTTATTTTTTAGTTGGCTAATAAATTCCACCCCTTCACTCATTTGTTGAATAAAGGTTTTAAAATTTTTTGGGATGAAGAATGTTAGAATTATTATCAACACCTAAATTAATATCTTTCCAATCCACCTATTTTGTTACCACCAATGCCAAGGAGGCCATTTTTACTATACCTATCTGCCACTAACCTAGATCTGGGCACTTTTAGCTTAGCATGATGAAAATGGGAAAGATAATGTCATGTACTATTTAAGGTGTACATTTTTAGCATATGATCACAACTATATGACAATATAAAAATCTTGTTTAGTTATGGTCTTTAGGCAATAATTTGGGTGACAGTTCCACCCCAATTGATGATAGAACTTTTGGGAGCCATAACTTTTACACCGTCGCTCTAATTGACTCATAGTTTGAACCATTAGAAATCTAAGAATGAGGAGAATGCCATGAGATGGAATTGATATTTTCTAAATGAATTTTGACCCTAGAAAACCCAATGGAAGTGCCCCAAATTTCAATTTTAGTAGTGCAGTCTAAAAATAGTAATTCCTCAAATTATGTATTGTTTTAAAGCATGGAAGTCAAACCACTTAATCTCCTTTGAGATTGGTGACCTTCCACATCCTCCCCCTACTTTAAAAATAGGTATAAATGAATATTTAACCCAAAATGGAAAATTAGACATCTCTTCCTAGAGATAAGCATATAGTTATATTGCGATCTTGAGTAATAATACATCTCTTCTCAGAGAATTCATTATTATTGTGTTATTTCTGTGATCTCAAAATATTTATCAACTAGAACTTCTAAGTTTTGGATCACACTTTTAGCTTAGCATGATGAAAATGGGAAAGATCATGTCATGTACTATTTAAGGTGTATATTGTTAGCATATGAGTACAACTATATGCCAATATAAAAATCTTGTTTAGTTATGGTCTTTATAGCCCAGAAGTTACATTATTATATGCTTAACAATAAGACCATAATCATTTTCAAAGTAGATCTAATCAATTATCTACTATAAAAGACAACTTTATAGGACTGCATGGCTAAATAGATCATGTTGTTGAGTTAGTTAAGATTGATTATGTTAATCATATGGACATAAAAGGACAAGTAATTACAGACCATCTTGCTAAATCTCCCCTTTCAAATACCAAACCACTCACTTTTTCATTCCTAGATGAATCCATCATGACCATCATAGAAATTCCTCCTGATGGGTCATTCACATCTCATCGATTAGGGGCAATCCTATTATTTTTTACACCATAGGGGATATTATTCCAAAATCATTTTATATTAACTTTATATGTAATAATAACATGGTTGAATATGCAGTACTCATTGTAAGGATTCATCAAATAGTAAAATGGATCATTTGACATCTTATGGTTCATGGTAATTCTTAGTTAATCATCAATTAGGTTATAGATTTTAATTATATTACTTCACCAAATAAGCAGAATAATAGCAAGATATCATAATGATATGGAAATATAGCATAAAATATAAATAATAGATAAGCCACTTCAAGGGGAAAACCTCCCAAATGCTTCAAATAAGAAATGAATACTCTGATATGATGATAAACAAATACCCACTACCTCTTATATATAGTCTACTTAAGCCATGGTTACTTTATAGGCTAGCTTACTAACCTAATGAAAGCATAAAAAAATATGATATAACATCAAAGAGGGATAAGTAAGCCACAAGTTATTTATTTCTATTCCAATACATGTGATAGGTTAGGGGCATAGCATGCCCTTCCCCTTCAAACCAACATTGTCCTCAACATTGAATAACTCTAGATGTTATTGTAGAAAATCTTCACCCTCCCAAGTTGCATCCTCACTACTCAGATTCTTCCACTTGATCAAATATTCCTTAGTCTTTCTAGTTCTCAACCTTTTAGTACATGTTTGTAGGATCTTCTATGGTTCCAAAATGACTCATACTTATTCATTTAGTTCTGGTAGCTCTTTCTAGTTTGAAACTTTTTATCCAATGACCTTGTTCAAGTAGGAAACATGAAATACTAGGTGTATGTGAGATGAATGAGGCAACTCCAACTTGTAAGCTACACTTTCATTTTTTTGCAAAACTTGATAAGGACAATAATACTTAGCATCAATTTTTTTGTCCCTTTTTTTCGCTTCAAGGATATCTACTTGTAAGGATACAAAGGTATAAGGACCCAATCACCCACATCAAAATATCACTCACTATGGTGTTGATCTACTTGTTTCTTCATCCTATTTTGTGTTAATGCCAAATTCTCTCTCAAACTAGGTAAAACCTCTTATTGATGTTGAGTTTTCTCCTCCACATATCAAACCTTGGTTTGCACCCTTAAGGAAGAAGTGATTAAAGGTGGATGATAACCATATAGTACTAGAAATGGAGACATTTTAGAAGAGGTATGGAAAGATGTGTTATACCACCATTTTTCAAGTGGTAGTCATTTAACCCAATGCTTTTTCTTATCTGATACAAAAAAATGGAGATATCCCTCTAAACATTTGTTGACCACTTCTATTTGTCCATCAGATTGAGGGTGGTAAGATGAGTTATGAGCTAGTTGATTACCTAAATAGGAAAATAGTTCAGTCTAAAAATTATTAGTGAAAATAGGATTACAATCACTTATAATTATTTTTGGGGTTCCATGTAATTTAAGAAATGCCTCTAAAAAAATGGTTGATAATGTACTTGATGTAAATGGGTGTGATAGGGCACAAAAATGGTCATATTTTGTAGGCCTATCCAAAATTACTAAGATAACATTCTTATCTTTAGAATAAGGAAACTCTATGTTGAAATCCATGGAAACCTCCTCCCACCTTTGACTAGGAATTTCTAAAGGTTTTAACATACTTGGGGTCTTAACTATCTCACCTTTGTTCTATTGGAATATCAAGCATTTTGCCACAAATTTGTTTACATCTCCCTTGATTCCTTTCTAAAATACTTCTTGCTTGATTTTGTGATAAGTTTTCAAGAACCTAAAGTGTCTCCCAATGGGAGATGCATGCAACTCTATAAGAATCTTATGCTTCAACTCTGAATCTTTGCACAAGTATAACCCATCATTATACCATAGGGTATTGCCTTTCCATTCAAATTTGTCAAAGGTTATAGAACCTTGTTGGACATTTTGAATTAGAACTAGTTTATCCTTATCTTACCCCTACTCTAACTTAGTTTCATCTACCCAATATACCTGCAACATAGACATTTCATAAATTAATGCTTCTATGGATTAATCCCATATAGATAGTGCATCTATTACTACATTATCTTTACCCTTCTTATATATTATTTCAAAATCATAATGCATGTTGGGCCCCTTATTTCTTTAAGTATAGGATTCATGCCAACATGATGTCTCATAGGTGTGAAGAGATCATTTTGTATAATGATTAGAATTTTGGCATTTCGGCACCAACTAAAGTTTGTCATGCATACCTTATTCTATCTTATAGGTGGCTAACTATCTCCAAGATTTCTATGGCATCTTATAGGATTGACAATACATGGAAACTATAGCATAGGTTTCATGAGGTTATAAAGTTAGAGGGTATGATGTCTAAGCTCTAGCTTGACATTTGGCATGCACCTTCCACCTTGGCAAAGATGCTCTTAAAAACTATTTAAGGATATCAAGGTAGAAGCATCAAGATCTAAAATATCATGCATCAAAGTTTTGGAAAATTGATCTAAAGCTTCATTGACATATGCTTAGATAGCCATTAACATGTAGGAATAGTTTGGAATCCATGAAAGCTCCACTTGTAAGTGCCCAAGCTCACCTGTGATCCTCTAGGTCATTAAGTAGGACAAACTAAACATGTATTATACTATAAATTCTATACTTTATTTTAACTTTGAATTATGATGATGATTGTTGCATTAAATTGCACTCTGTCTAGTTTATACATCTTTTATATTATTATTGGAATAGTAATGGTTATAACATCATAGTTCCAATATATTTATGTTAATTAATGCTCATGAAAGCTTTTACTTAATGTCATTAATGGAGTCCCTAAAAATATTAATGATGTCATTTGTAATTTACATAAAGACTAAGTATAGAGTCTGCACCAAGTGTTCCTATCCTCATTATCAGCATGAGTCTAACATGAGTAAGTTTGAGTAAGAGCAGCCTTTTGACCCTTCAAGTGCTTATATGACCCTAGGATTAGTCCATGAAAGGCTTATGCAACTGTATATACCTAAATATTTTGATGAATTGATCAAGTCCCCTAGATAGAACCTCACACCATGGCACAACTATCCAAATACAATCCCTAATTCCTTATAAGTTATACTTTAGGTGAGCACATAAGGCTTGTGTTTTATGTGGATTGATGTTGATGTAGATGAGTGTTCAAATATTGAACATAAAGGGAATATCCTATGCTTGCACCTATTTTTAATAAATCAAGAACCAACTAAGACAACTTTGTGTACCTTTTCTACAACATTTTGGTTTCATTGTCAGGACATGTGTTGAATTTTGTTGTTGCGATGGTATGATAGAATGATGTACTAACTTTATCTCAAAAACATAGAGAGCTACCAATAATAGGTAAAATATATATTTGTGTTGAATCATCTAACCTGACAAGAATAAAATCTAAGAAAATGGGTTTAGAATAACCTATATGATGCTCTATATGAGGTCTTTTTCTATGAACTACCTAAGCATGTATATCAGTGGTTGGATGCATATTAACCCATAAAAGAAGTTATGGGTATTTCTATGAGTGGATGAAGGAGTGCCAAGAGATACTTGAGGCCTTGGATGATACTTGGACTATAGTAGTAGATAAATGGTGGCAAGGAGCATTAAATATCTACATACTTGAGTTCACAGTCTCAACATACTCGTGCTTTGAGGAAGTAGAGTACCAATTTTTGTGCTACCCTAGAGGCACGTTTGTGAAGGAATTTAGCACAAAGCTCAAAAATCTAATGGTGGATTATGGTTTTGAAACTTTGGGGATGGAAATCTAAAGTCCTTTCACATATGAGCAATACAAAAGGGTAGAATGGGATGTGTAGGTGAGGCATGATGGAAGGGTATGACCAAATTGACACTTGAGAGCTCAAAATATAGACCTATAATAAGAGATGGTGTTGATTAATGGAATATATGGAACCTGGAAGAACCAAGAGAACCCATAGCAAGCATGAAGGGCATGGGGAAGGATCTCTTGAAATATAACAACATGAGGATGAGAAATATAATGAGGCGATGGATCAAGCTCAACATTTCATAGGTGTGGAATTCATTGGGTTCCTATAGGATTTGGTGACTATATATACGCTTGACATGCCTACCCCCTTTGAACCTATGGCTCATGCTCATGTACTAGATATCCCACTTGAAGAAAGTATAGAAGTAATAATTGACTCTATTGATGATTTTGATCTTAGATGTTTTGCAGACTTAGATTGTAACTTTATGATTGAATAGATTATTCCATACAAGGAGGTGAGCACCACTACCTCTACACTATTGGGCACTATCTCACCATAATATAATTTGAGCACAAGCATACCAACTCAACTAATGTTAGTAATGTAAAGTGGGTAGCAGCCTATGGGAAGTGGTCCAATGCCATAAGTAGTAAAACACCATCAACATCTACTATACTAGTATTAATAATAGGATTAGTGTCTAACCCAATGGCTAGAGGCATTGGAATATCACCACCAAGATAGATGTTGAGGGGATAAGTGCCTCAAATACCATCTATCCCCCATAACAAATCTACTATGAAATACCTATGCACTTTTTAAATTATCATGGTGTGGAGAATGTCATAGAACATGTGCTAAAGTGTGAACTACACTAACATGCATCGAGCATAACCTAATCAGAGCACAAGGCAACCCAATTTGCAACCACTTTATTTGATCGAGCCCACACCTGGTATAGGAAATTTGATCCCAACTAGGCCATGGTAGATTATGATACCCTAAAGGATGCATTCTTGAAGGAATTTGACATTCAAGAGTTTTAATAACAAATCATTATCATGCTAAAAGAGATTACCCAAGGACTCTTAGAGAGTGTGTGTTTATAAGATGCAAGGTTTAAGGCTCTTATATCAAAAATCACATATGATATTCACCCATCCTAATATGTACAGTGGTTCATAGGAGGGTTGCTCATGTCATTTTGAAGAGTGCTCTCCATGAAGAATTTTATATACCCTTGAGAAGTGCTTAAAACCATGCTCAGATTCAAGTAAATTAGAAGTGAAGATACCAAGATTAGCCCTTTTATGGAGGCACAAATTTCATCTATGCCCTCCTAGCTCCAAAATCTTATTGCTAGCTCATTACATGATGCTCAAAGTGGAATACGGTGCACCAACTATGAAGCAGAGGGCCATAGTAGGATTAACTATCCATGAAGGAGTGTGTGCACTTTATTTCTAAGTTGTGAAGTTTATTAAAAGGTGCATGGCATCCATAACTACCCTTTGTTGCAACATGTTATTCAGTTGAACACAACCATTTATTATTGATTATGTGATGCCTAAACCCATACCACTATTGATTATTGGGTGATTGATGAAATGTATGAGAACATGGAAAGAGGTGCATGATAGGCCACCATAGTAGTCAGAGGGCAGGCTAACCAAGGTAATGAGGGCTACATCCAATAGAACACAAGCTTTGGGATGTAATGAGGCATTAGAGGGTGAGGTAGAGGACATGATGGTAGAAGGTTCCCATCATGTTTATGTTATAATTATGGCTTAATAGATCACTATCAGCATGACCTCCCTATATATCCCACAATTGGGTATTGTCTATGGTCCCATAAGGTCAAAGAATGCCTTGACTTGTACAAAATGTTGACCCAAGGCAAGCCTGGCATAGACAAGGGCACAAGAATCATTAGGCATAAGCTAAAAATGGAAAAATGGACCCCAAAGAAGTAACTAACTTGCATAAAAATAATCAAGGTGAAATCAACTACTCATAGTGGATTCACCACTTAGTCACCAATTGTGTTAGTACTTGAGTTATGCTTAAAATATGATAATAAAGACCACACTGTGTGCATAACACATCTTGAACCCAAAGTTGTACCATACCTAGACCTAGTGCACCATAAAGTGTATTATATTAGGCTATGAGTGTCATCCAAAACCTATAAGGGGAGATCCAATTATCATGATACATATAAGCATAGGCTTCCACCTCTTGTAAGAAGCATGATAGCTTGAAAACTAAGATATAATAATTAACTGAGATATTATACCTCCTACAAATAGAGATAATGCTACCCCTATTAAAAAAAAATTCTCTTGGAGCATGTGGGTCAAAATCAAGTTGAGGTCTCCATTCCATACATAGATAAGGAATGAGAATTTCAGCATACACAAAATGTATAATATGACCAAGAACTCCTGGGGAATGCAACTATTGATGGATGATCTATATATGAGGTCCTTATAGACATAGGTGTAGAGGTCAACATCTTGACCAAGAATGCCTAGGATAAAATGGGTAGGTCATCCTTGAGACCTTCCCCTCATGTACTCTTCATGGCTAATAATACCCAAGCATAGACTATTGGAATTTTGAAGAGTGCAGTTATATATATCATGGGCACTAAATTCTACAAACTTTGAAGTGATAAAGTTAGTAGAATAGAACAAATAGTTGTGCTTCTAAGAAAGCCATGGTGTTATGCAAATAATGTATATATGTGCTTCAAAAGTTGATACATCACATTTGAGAATGGAAAGGAGAGGGTACTTATACCCCTCTCAAATGACCAAGGATCCCCTATATCGAGAGTATGGACATTGAAGATGAGATCAACTACATCTATAACATCATAGTGAAATACATCAAGACTCTACACCCAAATGATCAAATAATTCTCTCTTAGGAGGATAGATAATCACCCTTAGACATGACCAATATTGCTTGTGACTGATGGGTTAAGGAAGTATCACTGGTTGAAGGTATTACTTGGTATGTGTAAAGGTACCAAAACTAGTAAAGATAGGTTAGGTATAGATCAAGCATGCTTCTAAAAGATGAGTCCCTTCTGTTAAGAAGGGAAAAATAATGTTTTACCATAGTAAGGTCAAACTTGTAATGCTCCCAAGATATGAAAGAAGTAATCCACTGGAATATTATGTTCATGATCTCAAATCATGCATCCTAAAAAAGGTAGATAGGATAGGTGTACTATTGTATACATTGAAGATCATTATCACTCATTGGTGAGCAGTGCAAAAGTTGATCACTTGGCAAGATGTGAAGGTATCCATTTGCACTAGATTTGGAAAGAGCAATGAGGACCACATCTTAGCCTACTATGTTGACTCTGACCCTATAGCACATGTGCATCTTTGTAAAGAAATGTGGACTATTTATAGTGAAAATGCCCCAAGGAATATATGGGTGCATGCCTTTTATAGGACCTTAAAGACTTGGGTGTAGGCATGGTATGTTGTGAATGAGATTCACAATGAGATAACCAATTGAGATACCCTTCAAGAGTGGTTTGTTCACACCTTCTCCTTTTCTTCTCAAAAACTTAAATTGATTGAGTCATTGTAGGTAGTTCAAAGGTCAATTTTTTAAGACACTACAATATTAGAGGAGCTCCTAAAATACATGTTCAATGAAAAATGGTTTGCACTCCTAACCATCTTTAAATAAAAACACTCAATAGTGACTCTAGTGATGAATATGATGACACATGGAAGGTGCACAACTAGAAATTTTTGATAGGAAAAAGGAAGTTAGTGCACCAAGTTGAGGATAGCACCCCAAAAGAAGAATACCCTACCCATATTTAGATAGAAACAATTAAAGGAAGTGGATAAGTTAAGGATTTGCACTAGGAGAAGAATGAACCCTATTGTGCATCATTAAAAACTACCAAGCTAGATATCAGTTCAAAATGGGAATCAAAGATTGCTACTCTGGGCACTTATTAGTTTGACATGGAGCTAGTGCATATTATTGATCTCCTACAGGAATTACAAGACTTGTTTCCTTGGAAATATAGAGATATAAAATACACACACCCATTCCTTAAGAAGATGAGCATCAATCTAGTCGATGATGCAAGACACATCAAGAAGTGAACTTACAGGATGAACCCAAATCTTCATGCTAAGGTTAAAATGGAGATCGATGGCATGTAGCCATAGACATCATCTACCCTAAGCAAAAATATAAATGGGTTAGCCCCATGGTCATCAGCATAAAGAGGTATGGGTACATCTAGATTTATGTTGACTAAAAATTATTGAATGTCGCCTACATAACCAACCCCTTTCTAATAATGTTCATCACTGAATTTGTAGATGGCATCACAAGTTACAAGACATAAACCTTTACTGATGGTTTCTTAGGATACCATCATGTCCATATTAAGGAATAAGACAAGCCCAAAACCACCTTTATGATTTAATGGGGTTGTTTCACATATAACATGATGCCCTTTAGTATGAATAATGTTCTAGTCATGTTCTCCTGAGTGGTGTCACCACTTTTAAGGACTTCATTCACAAATTCCTCCAAGTATACTTGGATGACTGGACCATGTATGGGTTATTGAAGGATAATTATGATAAATTTTGCATTATATTTGAAAGGTGAAGGTAATTTCAAATTTTATTGAACCTCAAAAGTGTTTTCATAACACCATTTGGCACTTTACTAGAACACATCATCTCCAAGGATGGTCTACTCATTGATCTAGCAAAGATCATAATCATCCTTCAAACTTAGACTCCATCAATGCAAAAGGATGTTCATGCCTTTCTTGGACATTTTAGGTATTATAGGAAGTTCATAAGGAACTATGCCAAGTTTTTTGCACTGCTATAAGATCTCTTGCAAAAGGATAGCCCATTCTATCAGGGCATAGTGCAAGAAGCTATGTTTGAGACCCTAAAGCTCAAACTAGAAATTGCATGGATATTGTAATCTCCTAACTGGGTAACTCCCTTTCATGTCCACATTGATGCCTTTGATATTTTAATCAAATCCATTCTAGCACAACCAAATGAAATCAAAATGGGTCATCCCATTTCTTTCACAAGTAGAAAACTAACCAAGGTAGAACATAACTACATAGCAATTGAGTGCAATGTGCTTTCTATGGTCTACGCCTTATATAATTTCAAATAATATTTTCTAACAACCCCATTCATATTCTTCACTAAACATGAGGTGCTCAATTATCTATTAAATAATCCCATTCTACATGGGCACATTTGTCACTGGATTATTTTATTTCAAGAATTTCAATTCTCCATTATAATGAAGCTTAAAAAATAAAACTCGAATGTAGACCATTTATCCTGTATCAACTCGAGCAATGCATCAACACCTATTGAAGATGATATGCCTGATGTGTAACTTTATAGAGTCCAATGTGTCCCCAAATATTTGGCATAAATCATTACATTTTAAACCTCCAAATCTATGCTTTAGACCATGATGACTAAGGAGAATTAGTAGCTTACAGTTTACACTTCCCATTTTTAACTCATTGGTGGGGAACTATACAAGTTGAGTCATAATTAATTCATGCATTGATGTGTCCTAGAGCAAAAATGAGGGTCAATCTTGCAAGATACACATGAGGGGATTATTGGAATCCATTATGATGGAGATGATGTCGTGCACAAGGTACTACAATCAGGCTTGTGATGGCCAAATCTATTCTAGGATGCAAAATAATGTGCCAAAGTATGTGACATCTTCTAGTGCATAGGAAAACTAAACCACTAGGATGAGATGCCTCTCATCCACATCCTTTCTCAAGTTCCATTTGAAAAATAGGCCATTGACTTTGTTGGGCCTATTACTCCCACTACAAGGTAGATATGCACATGATATATTCTAGATGCCATCGATTACTTCACTAAGTGGGACAAAGTAACACCAACCAAAGATTATATAACCACCATAATATTAAGGTTTATCTATGAGAATATCATCAATCACTATGGATGCTTGCTTAGCTTAACTAGTGACCATGGCACACACTTCATCAACAAAACCATTAAAATCCTACTGACTGAGTATATGGTGATGCACCATAAAATGACACCTTACCATACCCAAGTAAATATCACTACTGAGGCATTCATTAAAATATTGGGAATGTGCCTCACAAAGATATGTGACATTGGTTATAAATATTAGGATGACTATGTGTCAGTAGTATTATAGGCCTATCACATTATGTACAAGTGCTTGAATAAGGCTACACCATTTTAATTGGTGTTTGGTGCAAAGGTCATTCCACCTATGAAATTCTTAGTACCCTCATTATGCATTATGCATATTAGTTTATTGGATGACCAAGATTATTTGGGTACATGATTAGAATACTTAAAGTGCTTGGATGAGACACTCACCCAAGAAATATGGATCCATCAAATAGAAAAGGCATGTCATAAGTTATGGCATGATAAGCACATCAAGCACAAGGTATTTATAAAAGTTGTATTAGTATTTCTATATGACTTTAAGTACCTCAAGCACCTTGGTAAATTATAGATTAGGTGGATATAACATTATATCATCCACAGTATATTAGATAATATTTCATGCAAAATATGCATGTTGATAGGTGAAATGACCCTAAGCATTTCAATGGAAACAATTGAAGCTATACAATCACTAGGATGACACTTGTGCCTTCAGATACCAAATTCTTGGTCACAAGTTGGTTACTTTATTTTGACCATAATAAAAATTGGCACAAGCCAAATATTTCCTCATGTTTTTTTGTTTATGTTGAGTGAATAAGTGTGGTACTTTTAGGACCATAGGATAACCTTTTGATCACTTACACATAAAGCCATTTGTGTGAGTCAAGCATAATCACTCTCTAAGTGCCTGAGGCTAGACACCTAGTTTCTAGGTGTGTGAAGTTTGCTAGGTTTAGAAAGTTATAAGTACAAGTTGACAAAGGGAGGCACACAAAATAATCATGTGTAATAAATTAAGGAATAAATACTGAAGTGTCTAAGGACCAGTATAAGGATTTGCATGGGATAGGGAATGACAAAATAAGAGACATGAAAGTGTAGATAAATTGACCAAGAAAGAGAAGCATGCTTATAAAAAAGCACAATATTAAGAATAAATATAACTGAGGAAGATAAATAGCATGCATGTGAAGTGTTATGTCTAAGTTTCCATAAGAAGGGTGAAGGTCTTGCCACATTGAAGTGTAAGAAAATGACTCTCAAGATAGTTGGCACCCACCTAATAGTTGGCAGAAAGTGACTGTTTAAATTACTTATCACTTCATAAAAAAAACTATTATAAAAATTAATGTTGTGATATAAAAATCATAAATATATACAATAAATACATAGTTGGTAGAAGATTTTAGTAAATTTCATGGGTTTAGCAAATTTCAAGAAATCTATACACTGCCAAGCCATTAATCATCATCCATTAATGAAGTAGCTAAAAATAGAGTATAAAGGGGGAAATGAAAAACTTTAATATATTACAAAACTTTTTGAGAATTCAAACTAGAACATATATTTGAATAAGAGCTTAAACCACTCAAACTAAAGAATACTACCAATAAAAACCAAAGCATTGAGAGCCCCCCAAGCAAGAATGGTTGAACAATGACAAGATTGTATTTCACTTTGAATTAGAAAGGAAGCAAGGGGAGTGATATTGATAGATAATTAGTGTAGTATGAGTTCTAAAAAATGATGAGGCTACCATTAATAGTATAGGAAGCTCAAGAGCCAAAGACACATTCATAGTTCCCATGACTGTGAAAAATCACCAATCATAACATTTAGGCTTCAAAAAGATCAACCAGCCACATTTCAATAGCATCTAGATAGAATGGGAAAAAAGAGACTAAGTAAAAGTCTACTACATGCATAAAAGGATGCAAAGAAAGCATAGGTGGTGAAATAAGTAGCCACCAAGAAATGGGAGGCACAACTAGTAGGTGTAAGCATCATGGTAATCTACCTAGAAAAAAGTGCAAAGCTTTCTTATAGAGAGATGCAATTCCCATTAAAGGTCATAATGGGGGATAAATGGGTGTCATTTATGTAAATGTGTATGCTCAAATATTATAACCAATGAATTAGAAGTAATGTGCAAGAATTAAACTAGGATTGGATAGTCGACACGGGTATGAAGACAAAGGTAGACGTTGCACTCTTTAATTTCTCCATCAAATACAAATTGGTAACAACAAGCATAACATAACTATTTGAGCTATCGATCTTTGGCAAGTTAGAGGAATTGGTGTAATTCTTCCTTTTTACATATACATGGAAACCATTTATACTTCATAAGATGGTACATGAGGATCTTAGTGTGCCTCATTATTAGAATCATGAGGCTATCATGCACAAAGGTAGACATTCATCAAATGATGGAGGATGAAGTGGAGGTTGAGGGGTTTATGAAACTCATAGGCTACTACAATTCAAGATTTGCATTCCCCATCAAGGATATCTAGGACCTTGACATGAATGCAGTGGCACATTTGGTTAGCTACAAACTATGCCTTCATGGATGGTGGTTTGATATTAGAAAAAATTTCTTGTGCATCACCCACCACATGACACAAGGGGTAAAATTCAAAATCTCCAAGTTCATTACTGAGGAGATTGTCAAGAATAGATAAGAGTATCATCAACCATATAGGTTGGGGTATATGTTAATCTTGACAGTGATGGATGATATAGGTGTGTCAAATGGTGATGATGATAACCTATGGGTGTTCCCACCCAATCATGTGTCCCTTATGATGAAGTATCAAGACTTCATTTGACCACCTAGCTTCTCATAAAAGTACAAGACAAGGGTGTAAGGGTGGTGTTATAAGTACATCAAAGACTTTGGGATTGAGTGGCATATCCCTTAGCAGCTTCCCCAATAATTAGTGGGAATGGCAACCTTTGTTATGATGCAACACTTTTATGTGGTGCACCTAAAGCTCATAGATAGGAACCTATCTAGATGGTTCAAGTTACCTTACATGATTTCTTCCAAGTATTTCATGGTAGCACTAAAACCAATTCCTAATGTGTAATAGTTGGATATCCTAATCAATACCATGGATCAAAATAGGAGTAAGATGAGGTATCAGTTTATGTACCCTAGAGATGAGGCCACCAAATATGAGAAGGATGACTCTGATAGGATGAACCTTCATCCCCTCCATAAAGAGATAATAAATGGGTGAATCTTCAACCTTTACTACAAAATGAATCCACACAAGAAGGTCATCGATCTTGGAAAGGATTATGATCACCCCCTCCTAATTGGTGATGAATAGAAGGTGACACCAAAGATGTAGGAGAAGACTATTTATAAGAATTGGGGAGAAAATCTTGAAGAAATCATGGAGCACATCCAGTTAAAATTTCTTTCAAGGGGAAAATTATGCCCCCATCTCCTAATAATCATGTAACCTTCATGCTATAAAGTATTTCCTCTAGAAATAATTAAAATAAAAATACTAATGGACCCATTGTGTACTCTACTATAACTCTGGTAGAGATGGAGAAAGAGGTGACCCTCATGCCTAGAATGGAAGAGGAGTCTAAAGAAGAAAGAGCAGGGACATATATCCTATAGATAGAAGAAGAAGAAGAGCCAAGCACTAAGGATGTATAGGAATCCCTTCAAAGTGGCACAACCATAATTCTTGAGGAAATAGAGGATATCATAATCCCCTCATCCATTAAATAAGCCTCCATATCACCTCCAAAAATAGTAAAGGAAAAATAAGGGCTTAGAATAAAATGGGCTTGAGTGAAGAAGACATTAAGAAGGCATTAGTGATTGAATAAAAGCAAAGACTTTCCAAGGAAAAAAATTGGCTAAGGTAGAGAAAAGGGCCCTAAAGGTTCCTAAAAGTGTAGAAATAGTAGTTAAAATGGTCCATCAAGTGTCAAGTGCCCCCACCAAGAAGGCAGAAGAAGCTACACAAGAGGCACATCCAAGTAGTAAAGGGGTGCCTAAAGAAAAAGAAGGTGATATTGACACCTTAGTAATACAAACAAAGACAATACAAGAACCCCAATAGCAACAAGGTGATTCTAACACTAAAGGAATCACCCTAGAAGAAAGTATTGAGAAACCTTAGGAAAAAGAAGTAGATGAAGGGTAGAAGTCTGAGGAAGAAACCCCCAAGGATCAAATAAGTGAGTCTTCTAAGGAGAGCACCGAAGAGAGTAGTGGCACTAGTAAAGATGATTAAATATAAATAGAGATGTCCATCATCGAGAAGGATGATAAGGATCTGAGCATAAGAGAGAAGGTGTAGAAGGGATGGGTGGATGAAGAAATTTATGTGTGAAACTATGCCCCCCAAGTTGGTACAACCAATACATGCAAATAACTCTCATTTATGTTTGATCACTATATGGATGAGCCTCATTTTGAAGCACCTAAAGCATCTACTTCAATCTTGGAAGAGTCTAATGAGGGTTTGGAATCCCTTCTTATAAACCCTCATGCTATAAACCTAGTCTAATTTAGGATTGTTCTAATCATAATGGCCATTGAAGTTAAATGCCATAATATCATCAATGATGGTAAGGTGAGAAAATGGAAAAAACTCCACAAAAAATCTAAAGATGAAGCACAAGCCACTAAATTTAAGTTTTAGCAAATCTGTGAGTGCATTGAGATGGCCAAACCAAGTCTTTTGGTTGGTGTCGATACTTCAAACCTCTCAGAGGTTGACAAAATATGTGTGCTAGTGGATTAGATACTCCCAAGGTTAAAACCTAAGCCAATGCAAGAAGAAGAATATCCCTATATCATGTTATAGAAGGAGGTCATTGATAATCTTAAAGAGGAGAATACCTCTTCACTAAATTATAGGATGGCATGGATGCAACAGACATCATCTTCTTAATATTTTCTAATCAAGCCATGGTTATAGATGTCCACCTAAAGTAGGCAAAGGAGGAGAAGGAGAAGTTGATGGTGAAGGTATACTCGGTGACCAGGTTAGAGTGGGCATAGATCATGGGAATCATCAACATGCTTAGCAACCAAATCAAGGATCAAGAGCATAACTTGGAAGAACTCTTTTTTTCTCTATAGACTAAGGCCTATAAGTAAGGACCAATCCTATATGAGAGTGTGGAAAATGTAAAATAAAATGTTGATGCCTTCTAGAAGGAGATGGATAAGATGGATGTGCTTGAACTTACTATTGTATCCACCTAGATAAATAATTCCACAAAAAAATCAATCTCACCATTAAGGGCTTTGAAGCCTTCAGCATCAAGCTTAAAGAGAGTGCACCCAAATTCTACACTCCCAAGAGCTTGACAGTCTAGTTTGAGGATGGACTAATATTTTTTTATGGGTTAATGTTGGGTCATTTATTTCTTTAATTATAATATTCACACTAGCATGACATCCACATGGGAATGAAGAAATAATTTTATATAATGATTGGCATTTTAGCACCAGCTAGAGGTTCCAGCACATACCTTGTGTTAGCTGGCAGGTAGCTAACTATCTCTAAGATTTATAGGTAATTTTATGGGATTAGTGATACATTTTGACTACAACATAGAGTTCATGAGGTTATGAAGCTACAGGGTATGATGGCCAAGATATAGCTTGGCACTCGATATGCACCTTCCACCCTAGTGAAGATGCTCCTAAAATCTATTTAAGGAGCTCAAGCAAGAAGCATTTGGGAGATGGAAGATTGTGAAATAAATCTCTAGAAAATTGATCTTAAAGCTTCATATACATTTTATTTTACAACCATTAAGTCATAAGAATAGTTTGAAAGCCATGAAGGCTCCAATTTTAAGTACCCAATCTCACCTATGAGCCTCTAAGTCATTAAGTAGGATAAACTAAACATATATTCTACTATAAGTGTTATACTTTGTTTTAAATTTGATTAATGATGATGATTATTGCATTAAATTACACTCTATCTAGTTTATACATCTTTTTTATTATTATTGGAATGAGTAATGGTTATAACAATGTAGTTTTTATACATTTCTATTAAGTAATTCTTGCAAGCTTATACTTCGCCCAATTAATAGAGTCCCTACAAATGTTAATGATGTCATTTGTAACTTGCATAAAGACTAAGTATAGAGTCTACACCAAGTTTTCATATACTTGTTAGTATCATGAGTTTAGCATGAGTAAGTTTGAGTAAGAGCAGCATTTTGACCCTTCAAGCAACTATATGACCCTAAGCTTAGTCTATGAAAAGCTTGCCCCCACATGATACTAGGTATTTTAGAGAATTTCAGCTTATATTCTAAGAGGGGAAGAAGAAATAAATTAGATCTAGGTATGTTTGAAAGACCTATTTAGTTGTGCATGCGTTGAATTAGATGATTATAGAGAGCTCCTCTTTGGCTTGGGAAAAATGACCTATAAATAAGATAACACTAAATCAAATGGTTGGTTAAATAAATATCTGGGTGGATTGCCTAGTGCTAGCTATATCTCAAAAGCAAAAGCTTCCTTGGGGGATATCAATACACATGTTTTAAACAATTAAGTTTAGAAAATAGAAGATAAAGTACTTACATCAATAATCAAAAGGTACTAAAATCAAATAGAAGAGATGCTTGATAAAGAAATAGATTAAAATGACTAATATAGCAATAATCAAGTCAATACAAATGCTAAATAAGTTAGGTGTAGTTTAGAAAATAGGTTTGGGGTCTATGAATAGGAAAACAAAAAGAAACTTGGATTTGGTTAAGGGCAAGTGGGTGAAAATAGCTTGTTATTATTTCCTTCCATAGTGACCATTGACAGTTAGTGTGATCATCAGTGGTTGAGGTGACCATCAATGGTTGAAGTAACCATCAGCAATTGGACATATCATCAATGGTCAGGATGACCATTAGTGGTTATTGTGTTGGGTCTGGGTGATACAAGGTCATAGAAGGAAATTCTAGGAGATTGGTTTATGTTGGGCTAATTACAAAATGGAAACAAAATAATTGATAAGACTAAAAATAAATACTTGGCTTATCATAAATTGATTAGATGAATGGTTGAGGTGGTTGGCTCATTGATGGAGTCTGGCATGATTCTAGTAGAGTAATAGTAGTTATCTATTGGCTAAGAGGTGGAGGCAAGTTGACTCTTTATCATGATGGCTCAATTGCTAGATTGTTGGAAAAATTGACCTGTAAAGAAAATATGGATGCAAAATTTCTTGAAGTCATGGATGGATCCTTTTTCACTTCTTACAAAGGTACAATAAGATGTTAATAAGGGTTCCAACTTATTGTTTAAATATAACTCACACATGCATTGTCTTGCACATAAATTAGATAAACTAATTATAAAAAATCAAAGTAGAGTTGAAGGGTCAATTGAGTTAGTTTAGATGGTAGAACCTGATCATCAATGGTCAAGGTGACCATCAATGGTTAAGGTGACCATCGATGGTCGAGTGTTATGGTAATGTTGGGTTAGAATGTGGGTTAAGTTATTAGTTCAAGATGACTATCATTAGGTAGGTTTGTTGGTCAAATGGTCTAAGTTGGGCCCAAGGGGGTCTTGAGGTGGTCTAGGGTAATTGTAACATTTAGAACCATCATGTGTGGATTTATGATGTCTACATTTTGCCCCTTTTTTTATGCAATTTGTATCAATGAGTTGTAAAATAAAAATAGATTTTGGGTTGAGGGTTTGGTTTCCTTGAGCATGGGAGGAGGTGTTCCCTTTCAAACTAGGAGCCAATGAGGTGAAACAGAATTAGGTGTAGGTTTGATAAGTGGCAAAGGTGATGATGAAGGTAGGCATCATGAATGTGGGTGATAAGTTGGGCACTAAAGTGCACATATGTTCATGTAGTGTGATAAAAGTGAGATAGCCCAGATCACACATTGACTAGGTTACCAAGGTTGGTAAAAATTAAGGTTAATGATAGAAGGACAAAAGACAAGTAGACTGCATGACTATATTTAAGCATGGTAGTTAAGAACACTCATAAATGCAAGTTTCCTAGGCAAGGTTAGTGTTTCCATGGGTATCCAAGGTAGGATGTGCTCTCAAGGAAAACATAAATAGGATAGGTGTGGTTATGGGTATCTGAGGTAGGAAGTGCTCTTAAGAAGACATCAATTGGTCAAGTATGCATAAGGTACCATGAGCTCAAAAAGTGGTCAACCTGGTAATTATTTTTGTTGAAATCAAAAGGACTAGGTATAAATCATCATAAAATGTGTGCTAGGTTGGGTCAAAATGGACCAATGGTGAGGTGATGAGGTGGTTGGTCAGGGTGGTAGAGAATGTAATCTCCATGGGTGGATGTTAGGTTTTGTTCTAAAAGGTGTGGGTGAAAAGGTAATAGGCAAAATTCCTAGATCCCAACCATTGATAGTTAGGGGTCATAGAGATGATAACTTTAGAGTTTTGGATATTTTTAATTTTGGTCAAATTTACTGATGAGTCTTACTTAGTGGGCATAGTTGATTATTGAGTGGACCGAATAGATTAGATAGGATATAGGGTATGTGCAGTAGGGCACATGATCAAGTAGTAAGTCCCCAAAATCCTCCTCAGTGATGGTCAAAGAATGAGGTAGGGAATACACTAAATTGGTAGAATAGATTGATTTGGTCATTATACTGCATTTGAATTGGGTATATGCTTGGTTGATTGTTGTTTGGGCATGGTATATTGGGTTTGACCTAGGTAGTAGGTTTTTGATTAGTTTGTGGGTAATTATGCAAGTGAAATAAAAATTGGGGAGGGTTAGTATAGTGTGGGTAGGTAAGGGTAGGAGATCAGTAGGATTTTGTAGAAAGTTAGCTATTTTTAGTGTGTTTTTGGGTGGGGGTAGGGTTGAGATGCTCTGCTAGTAGTCACACATAGTGGTTGTCAGTGATCATCCCAACTATAGACGATCGATGATCATAGGAAAAAAGGGTGGCTTAACCATCGATGGTGATAGTGACCTTCAACAGTCGACCAAATGGCCAAGTGTTTTGATAAAAATCTAAGGTAATTAGTTAGAATGCGATAGTGTTGGGGAGATAAGGGTAGTGTTGTAAGAGAGGGGTAGGTATAAGGAGAGTGATATAGTTCATGAAGGTAAAATAGGCACTTTTAGGTAGGGTGAATGAGGTGAAAGGGTATAGTTCATAGGCAAAGCATGGTAATGAACTAATTTTTTTTGCTAATGAACTTTACAAGCATGGGAGTAGATTTAGATTTAGGATTGGGTTCCTTGCATCTTTACTGAGATTCACCAAGGGATGATTGTCGATGACTGGGCACATATGGAGGAGGTTAGTCTTGGAGTGATGTTGGACTAATAGTACATGCCACATGATATGGCAATGATCATGGCCCTCATTGAGAGATGGGATCCATCCATGAACACATTCCTTCTTCTCACTAGTGAGATGACTATCTTTCTAAAGGATGTGCATAGTATCACATGGCTACCCATTCAGGGTGAGTTGATTTATCACATCAAGTAGGAGGAGAGAGATGAGTTGATAGAGCTATTGTATGGTGATGACCACAATATCATCAAATGGCACACAGGAAGATTTAGTTATACTCAATTTTATCAAAGGGTAAAGGGTGAGAGGAGACTACTGATGATGATTATGATTATTATAGTATCCTACTTTATTGGTCTAGATTTAAGAAGTGAGAGGTTTCCCTATCTACTACTAGGGGTACTAGTTGAGATGTTGATAGGTCACACATTATTTAATTGGGTTCTTATACTTCTAGTCCAAATATATAGGGAGTTATGGGTTTTAGAGATCACAAAAGATAGGGCATCAACATCAGGTTTGTGTTATACTATTAGGCATATGAGCACATCTAGGTTCTACGACTGATGGGGATGTCATGGAAGGGGTATGCCTAGATGGACTCCATAGTTGGATACATGAGGTAGAGAGATGATTTTTCTCTATCAAATCTAGGTGGAGGGGTGCATGACATTGATTGGTTTAGAGGTACATTAGAGGTATTAGTTATTGGTGATGTGATCTAGAGGCCATATATCAGGTTTCCAGAGTGGGTTAGATATAGGAGACACACATTATCCTTATAGATTTATAAGTGTATCCTTGGTAGTCATGATGGGGAGTTAGAGCTCATCCCATTTGATAGGGTACAAAGATAGTTTGTCTTGGTATAGGGGATTTTAGGCCCCTTTCCTAGATATAGGCAAGAGGACACAGAGATTCTACTACCTGAGCCATAGCCAATTATACTATGCTTGACCATGAGGATTTATCAGCTAGGGCTGAGATCAATGATGCAAGATTTGTAGATGGATACCTTACATGGTACATAGAACTATATATGGTAGCATATTTTGGTGGTGATGATGGTGGTAGACATCTTATGGATGTTAACCTAGTTGGTAGAGGTCAATAGGTATAGGTAAAGGGGTTGCCCCAAGTGCATAGGTAGGAGTGGTGTTATCCACAACATAGGCTCAGGTGGTAGCTTTATAGTTTTAGCTAGTAGCAACATAGGGTTAGGTGGCTATAGTTATAAGTGAGAGTAACTAGGCTAGAGATTCACTAGTCTTAGTCACCTAGGAGGGAGACTCTTTGAGATAAACCAAATGAGGAGCCACAACATCTGCAAGACCATTGGGCACTATCCCTATGGCATGGTATCTAGCCATAATTAAGGAGTTAAACTAATATAAGGCCATAGTCCTGAGATGTTGTCCTAATGAGCCCTGATGGGGTGAATATATATCTTGTTTGGTAAGTGGCGCTAACATAGAGATACTAAGTCATTAAGTTACTTCTTTAAGTAGGTAGGTAAAGACCTTAAGAGGACAGGCACTAGGAGGTAGCGATGATCTAGGAGATAGTGGTGCCCTAGGGGCATAGTCATGACATGGTTTATGATATATTATATGTTGTTTTATATCATTTTGATATTTTCTTATGAACCGATGTGGTGAGATGTATAATTTAAGAGAGAGACATGTATATTGTTGTATACATTATTATGCTATTGATAATAGACTTATGATTTATAGATATGATCCTCATTTATTGCTTATCATTCATGGTTTACTTTAATGTTTTATGTTCATGATGTAGACACCTAAATCTGGCCACCAATAACCTCCAACTACGCTTTTGACCAATTTCTACCAAAAATGCACAATTTGGCATAAAAACACTAAAACACATTAAAATATTTGAACCTAATATAGTCAAGTGCCAATTCTATCTAGGGTATCCCTAAATGGGGTAATATAATTTATGGGCCAGCTAACTTTGATCAGATCATTCTGAGTCAAAATGCTAATTTTGCACCTAAGTGCTTTGGATTGCTCTTTCTTATCAAATCTCTTACACAAGACACATGCCTTTGTTATTTTTTGATGATAATATCATAAATGGGATAATGGATCCAATGCATTTGACATCACATCCTAATTCCAATCTAGTCAACTTTTGGACCAATAATAAGACATTCAAATCAATTTGAGTAATTTGTGCACAAAGTGCTTAATCATGCTTAAGAGCTAATTAATCCAAGTTAGATCCTAATTAAGATTTCCTTGGAAACTTTTTTGAATACTTGTTTTTAGAAATGAATATTGAATATTTGAATCAGTAGGTGACCTCATTTCTTAGGAAGACATATCTAGGCCATAAATGCCACAAATATCAAGATTCATGCCTCCCATGCATCATCAAAGCCCTCCATACCTCTTAATTGCTCCTCTATCCAAAATATTGATGAGCCTATTTATCAATTTTAATTAGAAAATTGGATTAATTCTTAGCCACACATCTCAATCCTGAGATAGATGGTTTAGGTTGATTCTAGATATTTGCAAAAATCTATAAATAAGAGGCCTTACCACATCATTTATAAGCTTAATTTGTGCAAAGTTATAATGCAAGATTGGTTCCAAAAGCTTCAAGAAACTAGTGTTACCACGCCAAATTGATTCCAATCCAAGACAAGCCATAAGCCAAAGGTGCCAAGGAGAGATAGAGGTAGACAAGCTTCCATTGCCAAGGACTTCATGAGCACAAAACTAAGCAAGCCACTACTGCAAAGGCATTTGGAGCATCCAAGGAAGGTGAAGTAATTCTTGTGTTTTTCCTTACTTTTTATTTATGTTTGTCATTTTTTTACTAAGCTTACCCTAGTAACTAGGCATGAAGATGTTAGCTTAGTGTGTTTTCGATTTGGTTTCATTCACTAACACCATACTAATCTCCTCTTCTTCATCAAATTCCTAGTTCACATAATGGTATGACCGATGGGACCAGATACATCCCACATATGAATAAGATCATTATGAAACTTTAAAATCTTCATTTGGATCATTAAAAATCTTGCAATTTGATTTTATAACTTTATTTTGTTGTTTTTCTTTGTCATTGGTTTACACAATAACTGTCATTGGTTGGTAAAATTATCATCAATTGGCATAGCCATCAACGGTCACTATTGGTATAACCGATGTCGATTAGATAACCAACATTATTTAATAAGTGTAACCATCATCTATTAAAACACAAACCTGAGAACTAATAGGCCATTTTAAAATGCTTGGTTTGGGGTCATACAGACTCCGTTTTGGATGATTTTTTCTTTTAAACCACATGTTTTCTCCTAAATTTTTAGAATTTGATATTATTTTAGCTTAAATTTTCATATAGTTTTTTTTAAAAATTGGAAATATATTTAAAATGTTTCTAATCTAACATATTTGCTTTTGGGGTGATGCCTTAAGGGTAGACATGTAACTAACGGACTTGGAACTTGTTAAAACAAGATATTAAGACATATTTGGCATGATTTTAAAATGAATTAGTAACATTATTTTTGTGCTTAAAGTAACATTTAGGTGCTTAATTATATGTTTTTAGCATTAGTTTTCAAAGGTACAACTTAAGACCAAGGGGTCAAATGAACACCACCAAATCTTTCATTTGGGCTTAAAATTGAACACACTTGTCATTTTTTCTTCAATAGTTGTTTGATATAATTTTGTTTAGAAAAGAGAGGGGTGTTTCATGTATGTTCTTCCATTTTTCCCCTTTGGGGAACCCTTGGAATCAAAAGTTCCATTCTTATTTCAAGTAGCCTAGTCCAAGGATTAGAAAGAACATCATCTAAAACGATCTCCAAAAACTCGCAAAAGTATTGGGTGACTTTGAAAATGACCCTAAAGTCTTTATATTTTATTATTTATTTAATTCATATAAGTTTGGCTTGTGAGGGGGACTTCATCACCTCCCTCAAGTTCTTTAGGGAATCTTTTTCCCAAGGTTTCATCTCTTGACATTGACTTCACTTACTCCTTTAGAGTTACACAAGGGATGTATCTGCATTTGGACATCACACTACACTAAGTGAATAGTAGGATGTAGTGGTTGTAAGGAGGACTAGACCTTTTTACAACTAGCCAATGTCATCATCACCCAATTTTTGTGCTTATCTTTTGCATCATTTGACGTGAAATTCATTATATAATTGATTCCCCTAGAAATGTTTGAAAGCTTATTAGTTTAGTCAACCCCACATTTCCATACCCATGTTATGATTTAGATGATTATACTTAGTGTATTTTGATCATTTTTTCTTGGTATGTTTTGAGACTAAAACTTATTTGTTTATTCATAAGCCATGTCAAAAACCAATTTGTCTATACATCACTTTTTTATCTAAAGAGGCGTTATGCTGGCCGTTTTACACCACACTTGTGCCTTGAAATTTTTTATAAACTTATTTATGTATGTGTCATTTGAGTTACAAAGGGTAGTGTTATGCTACCCAAATCATGTCAAAACCATTATGCCTTTAAGTCTTTGAAACATAGAATTGATCACATCATTCGAGCATGCTTACCATTTGTTTCAGACCATGTCATGTTTACCATTTGGACCTTTGTCTTATGCCATCATGTTGTCCAATTATTTCTCACTTGTTTGGTCAAATTGTAGTTTTCAAGTTGAGTTTTCAATTAGCCTTGTTAATTTTGGATCCAAACATTGATTGATTTTTATTTAAGCCTTAATTCGTGGGGATGATACATAGATATTTCTCTTTTGGGTTGCATGGCTTTGGTTAATAAATTACCCAAATTTTAAAACTATTGATGGTTTGTTTATTCAGTACCTATCATTATCATTGTTTGTGGTTTTATTTGAGAGAATACAACCTCTCTCAAAGAGCCTTTTGTATTATGCTTTATGCTAACTGATCATGTTTATGTTTGATTTTATGTGTTGGGTTTATGTCAAAGTTGTTTCTGAACTTGTTAGATTAAATCAAATCACATCAGTCTTTGTTTCAAGTCTAGATTTTGATGTTTTTTGGCTAAAAGTCCTAACATATGCCTATTTTTTTGAGCCTATCTTTTGACTCCACATTTGGACAAAAGACCTAGCAACTCAAATTTTCTCTTTCCTAGTTTAGACCTTGTTTGGAACAATTTGACCTAGACCTTTGACATGTCAATTTTTATTCAGATGCTTGACCTTTTGTGTGTATGACATTTGACATTAGACATTTGATGTTTGACTATTTTATACCAAGTCTTATCCCAAATCATTTTAGAGATACATCTCCACTTTTAGATCATATTAGAGATACAGCTCCACTCCTTTGACCAAGTTTGAACCATTTGTCCTTTAGACACAATTTTTTAGAGTTTGTAGAACTCTAAGTATTTTTGTTTTAGAGATTTCATCATTTATGTAGATATGTCTAACTACACTTATGGTGGAGTCACATAAAATCCAACTTATGATATAATGATCACACAAAATCCCACTAGGAGCCCCTATAGAGAAAGATTTTCTAAGGATTTTTATTATTCTCCCTACAATACTCCATATGGGGAACAAAGTCATGAACCAACTCATGATCCAACTCGAGACCTAGATTGGTATGAAAAGGCTTGTGAGGAGGACTTTGAAGACCCAATTATAGATAATGTTGTTTGGGATATGAATCCATACCCTCTTTGTAATAATCAATACATGGAACATAGTCAAGAACTAGCTTATGAGCCAACTCACAACTAGGATGATATGGTTTATGAGGAAGACTTGGATGATTTGGCTTATGTAAATAATTAGGCTCCACCATATCATACGATTTCTATTCTAGGACCACAATGTCACACCATTCCCATACCAAGACCTCATCCTTTGGCTTGTGTGAGCAACCAAGCTCCATAACGCCCAACCATTTCTATACTAGGACCTCATCCTTTAGCTTGTGCAAGAAATCAATCTCCATAATGCCCCCTCATCATTCCAAGACCTAGTCCTTTGGCTTATGTGGGAAATCAAGCCCCACAATGCCCTATTATTACCATTTTAGTACTTTGTCCTTTGGTTAATGCAAGTAATCATGCTCTCTAAGGCCCTACCATTATCCAACCACAAGTCATTCCTTGTCTAGTACCAATCCCAACCAAACCTCAATCAATCCAATCATTCGAAGACCAAGCTGCTTTCAAACTAGTATTTTCTAACTCATTGAAAACCAAATCCAATAAAACCAACCAATCTAAGATGTTTTTATTGAACCAACCACTTATGATAAGTCAACTTGTGATGAATCACCTATTGATCTTATACCAATTATCGAGGAGTCTCACACTGATGAGCCAATATTTGTTGAGTCACTTCTTAATGATTATAACTACCTTTAGGCAAATCATTACCTCGACCATGTGCCTATTTTTCAAGAGCCTCTTATTGACAAGATAGTCTTTGAGGAGTTATATCTTGACCTTTTCCCCATCTTAGAGGAGTCCCACTCTGATAAACTAGTTTTTGTGGATCCCATTATGCCATCACAGGCTATTACTTATCCAATACCAAGCATTCAATAAGACATCATTATAATATAGTATCCATTAGATGAATAATCAAAGTTAGATCCAAGTTATATTCTTAAACCAACATCATATTTAGCATTAGAATCTAAATCAACATCAGATTTAGAGTCCCTTGAATTAGAATCAAATTTAGAAGAAAAATATGTTTATGGCTATTACAACATTAATTACGCATGCCTTACAAATCAATTTGAATACATTTGTGATACTTCTATGGTTTTTGAGAATGACTAATTTAGCTTTAGTACAAGTTATCCTAGTATCTTCTATGAGTATTATGTAGCCTATCCCCATTCCATTACCATTCCAAAGGCCATTACTATCAACCAAAATAGCCATATCATTGACATTCCATTTCCCATAAGTGTCGATTAGGATCAAAAGAATAATAATTTGTTGAACTACATCCATGGAAACATATCATTTGAAGAAGAGCAAGGAGACCAAGACCACATTCATATATCAGATGAACACTCTCCTAGTGAAACATTTTTGGAGGCACAAGGGGATAATCAAAGTCAAAACTTAGCATCTTCTAGTGAAACATTTTTGGAAGTGTTGGAGGACAATCAAATTAAAAAGTCAACATTCCTTAGTGAAACCTTCTCAAAGGCACTATGGGATAATCAATACCCCTTCATTGGTGAAAACCTCATTAAGGCACCAGTAGTTGAGCATAAAAGTTCTTCACTACTTGATGAAGACAAAATCAAAGATTAAATCAAAATAGCTTCATATCTATAGCCTAATCAGATGGTAGCTACTCTCAAAATCAAACAACAAAAAATCTAGTGGTCCTATTGAAAGAAAAAGTCTTTGGGCCTGCCATAACTAAAATTATGTTGAATCCAACATTAGTAACATTATGTGTGATTGAATGTCCTGATCTTCATTTATTTTCCAACCATTCCACATTCCATCATCATCTACCATTCCATTTCACAATCAAACCTACCATCCATTATTTTTCCTTTTTTACCATCCATGGCCACACTTTCCTTTGTAGAGGCTAAAAGGATACCTTATCTTGATGTTTTAAGGAATCAAAATCAATGACCAATGAAGATCACAAAAGCATTCTTGACAACCAAATTTATAGGTAGTTATTGATGGAGCAACTATTCAAACAAGGTATGGGTTAGCAATTAACATGATCAAGTATTTTATTTATATAATTTGTTGATAAGGACATGCATCTCCCCATCAGTAGGAACAAAAAAATCAAAAACCACACCCAAGCCAAAAATATGTACCATATCATATCACATTGCCATTGCCATTGTTACATATTCATTTGCCATTATTGTAGATCCCACCCATTCACCCCACCACTTGGGGGAAGCCCTCTTACCATTTTATCCAATCTATCAAAAACCATCATTATCCTTAGCAATACCATACCATCTAACCATTCCATTCCTATCTAGACTAAAGCCTATTTTTAGTCATCCTACCCAATCCTATTTTGATCTTAGTTCATTTGGTTCTTCCCACACCTTTTATGAGAGGATTATAATCATGTTTCAATAATCAATCCACTACATGTTTAAATTATAGTTTATGAAAGTACAGTGACAATTGATCTGGCAAGATATCTTTCATTTTCCATCCTATATCAAGCTTGTTTATGTGAGCCTGGTTATAACTGCCTATGGGTAAATCAATGTTTCACCAATCTTGCTACTAATTATAACCACATATGGGCAAATTAGAATCATTAACCTATGCCATTATATCCCAATTAGAAACACCTATGGGAAAACTAGGGGCAACACTTATTTACCATGCATTATTGCATCACCTTACCATCATTGTTTTCATTTGACTGGCCATTTTCCATATTTGAGAACTTGTTGGGACCTAGTTGGTTTTTCCCTAACTTTTGTGTGGATGGAATTACTATGACTTGAGGTCTTTTTAGGACTTGTGGGTCATGCTCAATTCATGTTGAGGTCACCTCAATCCCCCTTTCCATACATTTTCACTATTTTGTGAGCAACTTAAGTTAAATGCTCTCACTATTTTATGAGCAAGTATCTTGTCATTCTCTATTGACTTAAGATACCTCAAAAATGACAAAAACATTCATAATATTTCAAAATCCAAAAACATGTGTCCTCTCTAAGCCAAGTTAGTTATCCTCGATCTACCTTACTAGGGCATTGTCATTGTTAGGATGTTTTCTTTTTCTTTTTTTCAGGTTTTCTATTTGTTTATTTATTTCAAGTTATTTGTTTGTTTGTTTTTCTATTTTTTTGTTTATTTATTCACTTGCCTATTTATTTTCTTTTAGCACTGTTGCCTCAACTCAGTCTATATGTGTTCATTGGGTGATTCTTCAAGCACATTATTCTTGAGTCCATCCATATTCATCCATTAACATTGTCATCATGGTTTTTATCATTGGTGCATTATTTTCAAGTGTTTATTAGATCGAGATTTAGTCCTTATGCATATTTTAGCCAAGTCTTCATGGTGTTCTATCATGAAGCCTACCATCACATGATAAAGTAAAAATTAGATTTAAAAAGGTCTATAATCAATGGAGCTACAAAAATTTCTCCTTAGTACCTTAGAAAACCCTTCCATCCCACCCTTGATAAAATTAACCCATTCACCATTCTAGTTGTATCATTACTAATAAGAATGAGCATCTCCTCATTGGCAGATACAATTGAATCATTTTTAATGATCAATCTTATTCCTCTATCTCTTTCATCACTTTACACCTGCTCATCTGTAATATATATTCTAAGTTATATCCTTGAGTTATGCTTGCTAATCATCCCTAACTAGGGTGAAATCATCTTTAGCCAATCTAGGTCCACTTAATGATTATAACCACCTATGGGTAAATCATTATTTTGACTTTTATTCTTGATTATAACTACTTTTGGGCAAATTAGTATCCCCTTTACATCAATGCATGCAAGTATTTTCTCATTTGGATTAATCTCAACCATAGGTTAATTCTATCTTTCTTCTTATTTCTTTTTGAGGGACCATCCATCAATATATGTGATAGCCACTCCCTCAAGGGAGCATCATCATAGGCTTCCCAAAACCAATTATTGCTTTGTTATTAAACCATCATCTTATTTTTGTCATACAATCCATCTCTCATTATTTAAAAATACATTGCTTTACCTATGGTTTGTAATGCCTTCCTAAATAGGAGCAAACTATAAACACCTAAATCTAGCCACCAATAACCTCCAACCAGGATTTTAACCAATTTCTACCTAAAATGCACAATTTGGCTTGAAAACACATTAAAAGCTTTAAACCTAATATATTCAATTTCTAATTCTAGATAGGGTATCCCTAAATGGGGAAATACAATTTATGAGCCAACTAACTTTGATCAGATCATTCTAAGTCAAAATGCCAATTTTGCACCTATGTGCTCTAGATTGCTCTTTTCTATCAAATCTCTTGTATAAGATACATGCCTTTGTTATTTATTATTGATAATATCCTAAATGGGATAATAGATCCAATGCATATGACATCACATCCTAATTCCAATCCAATCAACTTTTAGACCAATAACAAGACATTTAGATCAATTTGAGTAATTTGTGCACAAAGTGCTTAATTATGCTTAGAGTTAATTAATCCAAGTTAGAGCCTAATTAATAATTCCATAGAAACTTATTAAATACTTGTTTTTAGAAATATATATTGAATATCTGCATCATCAGGTGACCTCATTTCTTGGGAAGACATCCCTAAGTCATAAATGCCACAAATATCAAGATTCATGCCTCCCATGCCTCATCAAATCCCTCCATGCCTCTTAATTTCTTCTCTATCCCAAATATTGATGAGCCTATTTATAAATTTTAATTATAAAATTGGATTAATCCTTAGCCACACATCTCAATCTCAAGATGGATGGTTTAGGTTGATTCTAGACATTTGCAAAAATCTGTAAATAGGAGGCCTTACCACATCATTTCTAAGCTTAATTTGTGCAAAGTTATAATGCAAGATTGGTTCCAAAATCTTCAAGCAACTAGTGTTACCATGCCAAATTGATTCCAATCCAAGAAAATCCATAATCCAAAGGTTCCAAGGAGAGATGGAGGTAGACAAGCTTCCATTGCCAAGGACTTCATGAGCACAAAATTGAGCAAGCCACTACTACAAAGGCATTTGGATCATCTAAGGAAGGTGAAGGAATTCTTGTGTTTTTTCTTACTTTTTATTTGTGTTTGTCATTTGTTTTTGTTATTAATCTCACCCTAGAAACTAGTCATGAAGATGTTATCTTAATGTGTTTTTTATTTGGTTTCATTCACTAACACCATACTAATCTCCTCTTCTTAGTCAAATTCCTAGTTCACACAAGATGTTGATTATAACTATGTTATATTGATTATGCTTATGTTATGGATATGGATACTGATGTAGACTCACCTAGCTAGGAATGTGATGATATTAATTTTATTTTATGTTCATGATGATTTTTATGACATTTATGGTTATGATGATGATGTTTATGCTAAAATTGAATGATGATTTTTTATTATTGCTTTATTGTTCATAGATGGTCTAATGTTAATATGATATTTGATAAATATGCTAATATTGTTTATTTTTTACTATGATATATGTTGATATGATGTTATGATCATGGTTATTTTACTTAAGGTAAGACACATAAAGTAAGTTAAATAACAATACTAGATTTGAGGAAAAGAATATAATCAAGAGACAAATGTCTTAGTGAACATATCAACTAGTCATGATAGTATAAGAAGAGGGCACAATGCTTCTTATTTGGCAAGACTAAAACAAGACCAAAGTTGGTTTGTCTTAAGGAACATAAGCCCTTTGAATGCTTCACATTAGCATTTATTAGTTAGTTAAAAGGTGTCATGATCACATTATGTTAAGTGAGCTTGAAATCCCTTGCTTTCTAGTGTATAGAGGGAAGATGGATGAAACCTTCTTGTGAGACTAGCATGCCTCTTTTGGAGGTTACCAAAGAGTCAGTATAAATAATTCTATGCTATACAATGTGTAGACTGATCAATATGGAAAGTCTACTCATGATATCCAATTGTGGATTTTGAAATTGTTGTGCTTATGAGAGTTGATTATGGCTTTCAAATTTTTTTTATTTTACTTGATAATGGGTCTTTTGATTATTTCATTATGTGAGAGGGTTGGGGAAGTTAATCGATGCAAGAAGCCTCCAATGAATTTTTATACTTTGAAAAATTCTTTACTCAGCCATCCTTTTAGGGAATGGTCTAAGTTTGTGTGATTTTCTTAATGCATTTGATAGTTGTTCTTTAAGGGAGCAGTCCATCTTACTTTGAGCAATTTTGATATGTTTCCAATAGTTATCCTTTAAGGGAGAATTTTTTGAATTCTAGGGATGACCCATGATTGTTTTTGGTTGACTTTGTTTTTGACTTTTGATTTTTCTTTACATAGACTTGCTTATATAGGATTAAGGGTCTACCTTTATGAAGGCAAAATGAAAAGCACAAGAAGTTTATTTGGGTGTAAAGAGGTTTAGGTGACAAAGATCATGAGAATCCATCCTATGAAAGGGGTGGAAAGTAAAGTGATAATCATGCCATAGGTAGAGTCATGGTACCCATTATTCAAGATTAGTCTATGATTGTGATGGATAATCACATGATTTAGTTTTAATCATTTGCCCCTAAATAAGAGAGATGAATGTGATTGAAATCAAGGGATGAGCATAAGTCAGACAAAAGGTGAGTTTAATTCTTTTTAGAAAAATAAAGGATGCAGATGCAAATAATTAAAGGGCTCAGGTTCTAGGTTGCCTTTAAGAGAGGACAACCAATAAGCTCTTGATCCATACTTATGGATTATGATATAAGGTCTAAGCCAATTGAAAGCAAACTTGCCACTCTTGATTTTCTCCATATTGGTGACATTTTGGTTTTCCTTTAAGATGAGCTCTTTGATGTTGAATTCTTACACTTTAAAGTTTTTTTTATAGGCACATTTGACATGCTCTTGATAGACATGAAGATGGGTGAGGGTGGCTAAATGACGTTCATCAAGTAGCTCAAGCTAACCTAAATAGTGTTGATGATAATCATCTTTAAAAATGAGATCTTATAAATATATGTGAAGAGAAGGGATTTATACCTTGAGAGGTAAGACAGCCTTCATTCAAAACATAAGAGAGAATGTGGTAGCACAAGTAGGGGTTCAAATGCTAGTATGATATACCCATAAGGTAAGGGGATGTGTAAATGCCAATTTTAACTAGATACATTGACCATTTTAATGAGCATGTTGTTAAGAGTTTTGTTAGAGTCTTCTACTTGTCCATTCGCTTGAGGGTGATAGGGTGATGAGAAACTTAAATTGATATCGAATGTATCACAAAAACCCTAGACATGTTTGTTTTTAAAATATTTTCCATTATAGATGATAATTTTTTGAGGAACACTGAAATGATAGATGATGTGATGGTTGATAAAGTCAACAATCTTTTTCACTTTGGTCAAGACTAAAGAAATAGCCTCACCCATTTGGTAAAATACTCAGTCATGATGATCATAAAATGGTGTCATTATGAAGAATGGGGGTTAATTTCACCAATAAGGTCTAGACCCCATTATGAGAAGGGCCAAAAATCTATGGATACATAGAGATTATGGCTAGGTGCATGATGTAGATTGGTGTGTTGTTGACAATTAACACACATTTTCACATAATCAAAATAGTATTGGTTAAGGTTAGGCCAATAATAACCACGGTAAAGGATGCATTTAGCTATGGTGAAGCCACTAAAGTGTCCCCCATAGATCCCATCATACATTTCCTTAATAGCATGAAAGGCTTCATGACTATGTAGGCAATAGAAAAAGAGACCAACAAAGCCACATTTATAAAGAATCCCCCCATGGTGGTATAATGTAAGTTACTATGGATAAATTCTCATCAATCATTCCTATAAAGACCAGAAGGAATGATGGCCAAATTAAGATACTTGAAGGTCTACTAATACCAAAGGTTAGGTTGGGTTTCCGTATATTGAAGATGGTGGGAAAGTTTGGTTTGACATAAGAAGGCTAGGTAAGTTTGTGGATAATGATAGATAGCTTAGAGTTAGAGGGTGCAAATAAGATCTAAGAGGCAAGGGAAGCCATGATGTTGGTAAACCTATTGGTAGACCACGGGGTGGATTGGATGCAATGGTGTTCAAATGATGTTAAAATTTCATCAACTAGTTGTTTATACTATTGTAAAACATCATTCTTACATTGGTAATAACCATTGATTATATTGACCATAAGTTGGTAGTCACCAAATATGTTGATCATTTTGACTCCCAAGGCTAAATTAGTTTGAAGGCCTATCACTAGGGATTTGTACTTAGTCATATTGTTGGTACATTCAAAATTAAGCATAAAAGACAAAGGAAGAGGTTCACCATGAATGGGGATAAAGATGATGCTATCTCCCCCACCATGTTGACACTTTGACCCACCAAAGCACATGGTCACTTGATAGGTGAAGTCTACTTGAGAGAGGGTTCTAGTGGACTCATCTAGAAACTCAAGAGGAGGAGGTTGGTTGTCTGCTAATGGTGCTTTAACCAATTGGTCAGTAATGACTTGCCCTTTAATTAACTTCTAATAAAGAAATTCAAGGTCAAACTCAGATAAAATCTTGATCCACTTAGCCATATGTTGGTTTTGGTATGGCTTGGAGTGCATATACTTGAGTGGGTTAGTATTGATTATGACATAGGTTTTGTGGTTGAGAAGGTAGTGGTGTTTGGTGGCCACAAAGACTAAAACTAAGCAAAGATTCTCAATATGGGTGTACCAAGTGTGTGGTTGATGTAGTAGATGACTTGTTCTTTGTGTTGTTCATCTTGATGAGAAAGCATTGGCCCCAAGGAGTGGTCTATGGCTAAGATAAGGTATAAATTTTGGTCATCCTTGGGAGGGGTGAGGATAGGTAGAGATAAAAGGTACTCTTTGAGTGAATCAAAGGCCTTTTGATAGTCATTATTCCACTTAAAAGAGACATCCTTCATCAGAAGGTGATGGAAGGGTCAGCATTGGTCTGAGAGTTGATAGATAAAGCAAAAAATGGATTGGAGCTTCCCCTATAGACTACAAATTTGTTTAAGGTGGGTGGGAAGAGGCATGTCTAGGATTTCTTTGATTTTGGTTGGATTGACTTTGACTCCATGAAGGGAGATAATAAATCTAAGGAGTTTGCCTACGAGGACCTAAAAAATGCACTTTTTGGGGTTAAGGCAAACATGGTAATGGATGAGTCATTCAAATTTAATTTTGATAATGTCCAAATGATCCTTACAATATTTGGATTTCCTAAGGAGGTCATCCACATTATCCTCGATAATTTTTTGGATAAGTTCATGGAAGATATAACTCATAGTGTGTTGGTATGTTACACCAACATTATTTAGACTAAAGTGCATGACTCTATAGTAGAAAGTTCCCCATGGGGTGATAAAGGTGGTTTTGTGTTAATCTTTGAGGGTAATAAGGATCTAATTGTAACCTAAGAATTCATCCATGAGAGATAACACCTCATGCCTAGTTGTAAGATCAACTAGTTGGTCGATACTTAATAGGGGGAAGTTGTCTTTCGAGCAAGCAAGGTTGAGATCATGAAAGTCCACATAGATGCATAATCCCCCTGTGGATCTAGTGATAGGTACAACATTTGAGACCCATTATGGGTAATTAATGGGTTGAATGGCATTTAACATATAGTAGACATTGAATCTCTTCTTTGACGAGAAGGGCTATATGAGGATGCATTCATCAAAATTTCTACTTGATGAGTTTGGTGTCACAATTGGTGACTATGTTATGGGTAGCTATGGAGGGGTCGATTCCTAGCATGTCACTATAAGACCAAGTAAATGCTATGCTAGTCTTGGAAGAAAGAGGGTAAGTTTCAAAGTTCCTCAAAATTCAATGATTAGCCAATTTTAAGCATGCATGGGGTGTCCAAAGTACCCAAGTTGATATCCATAGTGGATTCATTCAACATGGTCAAAGTCTTAAGAGGAAGATATTTTTGGATGGAAGAATCTAGGGTGATAATATAGGTGAGAATGGAATCATCATCCTAGCACTGAACGGTGTTAATGGTAGGAGAGTCATCTCTTATCATCTCAAGATGGGTCAATGGGATGGTTATGATTTCCCCTTCCTTTTGATAGGTTAGGGGTTCAAGGATGATCATGTTGATGAAAAAAATGTTAGGGGGGATGATGTCTTCCTCCTCACACTTAGGTGGTGAAGATGTTGGTGAGGAAAGGATGTCTTCTTCAACATTGGTGATGGTAGTTGGTTTGGTTTTCTTTGTGGGTGGAATGAATTCAAGGCCATGCTTTTCATGAGGCTTTATATTCTTAATTAGAATCAACTCATATGGGCCATGCTCATATCATCCAAGACCAAATCCCATTCAAGCACACCAGTGGAGGTATGTCCTGGTAAATTCTAGTTTATCTAGATAAGAGAAGATAGAGGTGAATGGTTGAGGCAAAAAAAAGGTGATGGAAGCACCAAGGGGTTTGTCAAGTCCCCTATAGATGAAATGGATTTGAAATTTTGAAGGTCTAAGGGGAATAATGGCTCTGATTTGGGGTCATACCTAGGTTGGTTACTAAGTTATCTGTACTCATGGGGAGTAAGGAAAGAATCAAGGGTTAAGAGGTGGTAATCCGCAAGTGAAAGGAGTTAGAATGTTGATTCCGAGGGGTTTGTGGTGTAGATGTGATTTGAGGGGATTGATGAGCTAGTATATGCCTCATTAGTAAAAGAGGATATGACTGCATCATTTGTGGTTTAGGGTTTATCCTTGGTTGATGAGGGTGTGCAAGATGGAGGTAAGAGGATGTCATTGGGTTGATAAGTCATGTTGCATGATGAAAAGGGACTTGGATCAGCTTATATAGTGATAACCTAACCTTATTACTCAAATTTGATGCAATGATGAAGGGTGGATGGTACACAACCCATAGAGTGGATCCAAGGTTGTCCTAGAAAAATGCTATACTAGAATTCACCTTCAACTACATAACATAGTTTAGGGAGTGTGTGAGGTCCTAAATGGATATGAAGGACAATAGTTCCTAGAGTAGTGGTTATGGTATTGTTGAAGGATAGGAGGATGGCCAAGGTTTTGGAAATAAAATTATTTGGTAGTTTAAGTTATTCATAGGCATGAGAGGAGATGATATTAATGTTGGCTCCCCAATCAATCATAACCCATTTGATGTAGGTCTAGTTAAAATAGGTAGTGATGAAAAGAGGGGGATCTAGATCATCAGGGTGGATACAAGGTATTTTTGAATCCTTGAAGGTGACAAGGTTAGAAACTTGGAGAGCACCAAAAAAGGCTATTAGAGGTTGAGGGTCTTCAAGTTGGACCTATATTGATTACAATGCCGCTATCATTGTTTGGTGATGATGTGGTGAAGTAGAAATTAATTCATATAGACTAATAATTTTTTAGGGTTTGGTGAAGTTGTTTGAGCACCACTCTCCTAATTGATTCAGAGGGGTTAGATTGAGAGGTACCCAAGATAGATACCTTGGGTGTGGTTGAAGGTGAAGGTGCCTAATTTTAACTTAATTAGGAGGTGAAATATGGGTATGTCCATGGGATGGACACCTTAGCCTTCCCCTTATCCTTTTGTTGTGCTCTTATGACCACATGGATAATATGGATAGAGGGAAAAGTTGGGATAGGATATTGGTTTGGTTCTTCATCACTCTAAGGTGAGAGTGGGGGAGTAGGTAGGCATTTGGTAGTAGTTGTTGTTTGTTGGATTAGTAGTGGGCTCATGGGAGGTTCCATTAATAAATCATCCTCATCATAGATTTGATGGATTATGGTTTGGATAGCTTTATAGTTCTCTATGTTATGCTCAGGTGTCCTATGATAGAATTATACTTGGTAGTCATTATACCAGATAAGTTTTGGACCTAGAGGGTCAAATGGTCTAATATGAGATAATATCAAGCAAGAGTCTTGTAATAACCTTTAGAAAATAGTTGAGTAGTACTCAGCTAAAGGTGGAGAGGGTTTAGAGGTTTTAGCCTTAGTTAGTGAGATGGAAGTCTTTTTGAAAATGGGTTTTGAGGTAGAGATCTTGGGTAAGGTGGTGTTCTTCATTGATGGTTTTGGTTTTGGTAAGGTGGTTGATAAGTTTGAGGTAGAAGATGTCAAAGTAGTTAGGTTGGTTATTGATGACTTGGGAAAGATGGGCATATTATAAAGCAAGATTGATGGAGTAACCAAGATTAGTGGTTGGGTTTTGGTTAAGGTAATTAGATTTATAATCAAAGTAGAGGGATGAGGCCCCAAAATAGAGGGTAAGGTTGAAGGAGATAAAAGTTTGGCCCTCTATCCTTTTATTGGTCGTACATCCTTGGTTGATTTGGTTTGGTATGTGGTTGGTGGGTTTGGTGAGGTTAGATCTTGTTTCAAGGAGGGGTGATTAAGGCTCAACATAGGGAGGACACCAAGGGTTTTTATTGGTTTGGTTGGTTTGGTTGGAGAGGATGATTTTGGTTATATTGGATGGTTGATAAATGGTTGGGTTGGTAGAGGTTTTTATTGTTTTGGTTGATAAGATAGGGGGTTAGACAATAGAAGTGGTGGGTTGGTCTATCAACGTGGTGGTTGGAGGTTCTTGTTTGGTGATATAAGGGAGCCCTAATTACTACCAAAATGTGGCTCAGTCCATATCTAGTTTGGATACAAATGATAATCTCTAAACTAATCTAGAGAATGGTTTGTAGACCAGTTTTATTCCCTGGATAGTGGGGTCAAAAGATAAACCCATAGGTGTATAATGGGGAGTGGTGACCTCATATTTTTCCTCAATTAAAGGAGGAAAGGTTTGGATGGTTGGTTCCTCTATGGGAGGTGTAGATGTGGTGGTTTATTCCTTAGGAATGATCTCTAAAGGGGAAGTGAATTGTTTGGTAATTGAGGGAGAAGGTAAAGTGGTGATGGTTGCTTGCTCTAGTATGTTAATTGAAGGAGGTATTGATGACTCCACTACCTCAATAAGTGGAGGAGGGGAAAATGTTGCTTCCTTAGTTTGGGTATCCAAGAAATAGAAGGTAACTCCACTACCTTAATAAGTGGAGAGGGTGAAGAACAGGTAGATTGGGTGGTAGGTTCTTTAGTAATGAGCATGTCAAGAACCATGTTGACTATATGGACATCATGAAAACACTTAGATTTATTACTCTCACTCTTGGTAGGTGCATGATTGGGAAAAGGCTATCTAAAAATGTCAAGGGCTTGGTTTGGAGGTGCAGTAGGGTTGTCTAATGCAAGTTCTCCCTTGTCAATGAGGGTTTGGACAAATATTTTGAAGGTATTACACCTATTATTATCATGCCCAAATACTCAATGGAAAGCACATAAGTCATTCTCATTGTACCAACTAGGTGTAGGCTGAGAAGAATAAAATTGTTGAGGGGGTTTAATGGGAGTAATCTTTATGAAATTAGCTTTTAACAAGTTCTCCAAGATCAAAGCATAAGATTTCCCAATTGATGTAAATTATTTCTAATTGTTTCAATTATGGTTTCTCATGTTTGTTTTGATGAGTTAGAGGAGTTTGATTGATTGACATATGGTGGAGTGGTCTTAAGGATAATTGGATTCATAATTCCCTTTCTTTTGTCATTAGTATTGGTTTGGTTGTTTGGTTTAGAGGAAAAGGCCTCATTGGTTTTGTAGGTAGAGTTTTTGTTTTTAAACTTTAACTTTCCTTCATCAATGGCTCTATTTTATAGCTTACATAATATGGTAAAAGACTCATCAAAGGTTATAAATCTATGCACACATAATGTAGAATAGATGTGCTTAGCACATGCCTAAGCAAAAAGTTATATCAGTTTAGGTTGGGGTAAAGAGAAGGAAAATTTATTGATTAGGCTCCTCTAATGGGATAAAAAATCAGCAATAGATTCATCATCAAATTTTTTGATAGATTAAAGGTCAACGATGGAAACTTTCTTGGAGAGGTTTATTGAAAAGTGATCTAAGAAGGTTTGGGCTAGTTGGTTGAAGGAGAAGAGAGAGTGTTTGGTTATGGCACTATACCAGTCTAATGTTGGACTGGATAGGGACATGGGGAAGGTATGATGAAGGAGGACATCATCATAGGAAATAAAATAACATGCATGCCTAAATGCCCTGAGGTTGTGTTGGGGATCCTCCTTACTTTCAAATTTAGAAAACTTGGGAAGTTCCCATTGAGGAGGATATGGTATGATATGGATGTATGGGTGAATGGGATCATTATATATTTGGTCATATGATAAAATATTGTGAGCATCAGAGATAGATGATTCTAAAGTAGTCATCTTATCCATGAGTATTTTCATCAGATCTATTTGGGGTTATGCACTCGAAAGATTATAAGGTGCATATTATGTGGTGGTTAGGTGACATATTGATAACTGGTAGGAGGTTGAGGAGCTACCATATATTGATATGTGGACATAGGTGGTTAGGTAGATACCACACAGGGGTAGGTGGATGTCGGTGGTTGGGTAGTGGGTATAAGTACATGCCCTTGTGTGTTAGGGATGTAGCCCAATTTAGGTATGATGGGCACCTATTGAGAGGTTAAATTAGGTTGGGTAAGAGTTATGGTTGGGTTTGTCACTAAAGGAAAGGTGGTGACCTTTGTATTGGTAAATGATAAGGTAGAAGGTATAGACACCACAAGGTTTTGAAGTGTAGTAGTGACTAATGGATTGGGGGTAGTCAAAGGAAGGTTGGAAATGTTATTAGTAGGTGCTCCATGGTGAAGTGAGTATAAGTGTTTAATGGTTGGGTTTCTCCCAGGGTAGAGGAGTTGTTAGTCGGGGTGGAAGGCATAAGGGTGTTAGTTTGTTGGGTAGGTTGGTTTTCCATAGTAGTATCAAAGGGATTATTGGTGGATGAGGATGCTTGGGTGGTTAATGTTTAGGTGGTGAATATGGAAATAGAAGGGTTCCCCATAAGGTAGGAGGGCATGCCATAAGATGGGTCCATAAGTGGAACTGAAGTAGGGGTATGGTGAGGCAATGTGCTGAGATAATATTGAAGGGCCACAAGATTATTATCTAAGAAGGTGGAAAATCTATATCTCCTTAGGGAACTACTTGAGGGAAAGAAGTACTTCCTGAAGGGTGAGGAGAGTCTTTTGGCTTACAGATATACTCCATATATGAAGAGGTAGAAGAGCTTGATTAGCTTAGTGATGGGATTTATTCTGCTAGATTCTTTCACTATTGGTGAGTTAGAACCATACAAGATAAGGGAGAGAGAATAAAAAAATAATCTCACCACTCAAATAGAGAGAAGATAATAAATGAGAAAGGAAATCAAACACACTCTAAAAAGTACGTTAAGTCATAGAGTTATTTTTAATCTCTTTTTTGGCTTATACCTTAATCTTTAAGAACTATGTGATTGAAATTAGATTATAGAGTGAGTACTATAAATTTAATTTAACTACCTTAATACAGATCAAATTACTTTGCTTTAATTTAACTAAGTGAGAAAATTGTAATCAACCAATGTATGCAGTTGATTTTAAACCTAAAATAAATTTTATTTTCATTTATGAGAATAACATAGAGAGAAGAGCATATAAATACAAAAAAATGAAACCCAAGTAGAGACTCAAAGGTCCCACTAGGCATGTTAGAGTGTTTCAAACAATTTTAGCTTATATTTTGATAGAGGAAGAAGAAAGAAACTAGATATGGGTAAGGTTGAAAAACTTATTTAGTTGTGCACGCATTGAGTTAGATGATTTTAGAGAGCTTATCTTTATCTTGAAAGAAATAACCTATAAATAAGATATCACTAAAGCAAATGGTTGGCTAGATAGATAACTAGGTGGATTTCCTAGTGCTAGCTAGATCTTGGAAGCAAGAGCTTCCTTGAGGGCTATCGATCCACACATTTTAAACAATTAAGTTTATAAAATAGAATATAAAGTACTTACATCAATAATCAAAAGGTACTAAAATTGAATACAAAATATGTATGATAAATAAATAGATTAAAATAACTAATATAGAAATAAGTGGGTCAATACTAATGCTAAATAAGTTAGAAATAGTTGAAAAAATAGGTGGGGGGTCTATAAACAAGTAAACAAAAATAAATTTGGATTTGGTTAAGGGTAAGTGAGTGAAAATAGATTGATGTTATTTTTTCCCACAATGACCATCAGTGATTGGTGTGACTATCAATGGTTGACGTGACTATTGGTGGTTAGGGTAACTATCGATGGTTGGATAGATCATCGATGGTTAGGATGATCATCAGTGGTTACTATTTATTAGGTCTAGGTGATGAAAGGTCAAATTAATGGGGTCACAAAAGGAAATTTTGGGAGATTGGTTTATGTTGGGCTGATTGTGAAATGGAAACAAAGTAATTGACAAATAGAAAACAAATACTTAGCCTATCAGAGATTGATCAGATGAATGGTTGAGGTGGTTGGCTTGTTTATGGAGTCTAGTGTGATTTTGATAGAGTAATAGTACTTAGTTTTTAGTTGATAAGTGCCATAAAGTCATCTCTCTATCATGATGGTTGCATCATTGGATTGCTAGAAGAAGTGACCTAGAAAGAAACTCTGGATACCAAATTTCTTAAAGTCATGGATGGATCTTTTTTCACCTCCTACTCCTCTCTTCTTATAGGTAAATAAGGAGAGATGCAACAAGACATTAAAAAGGGTTCAAACTTGTTGTCTAAATATAAATCTCATATATATTAGTTTGCACATGAATTAGATGATCTAATATAAAAAGCAAGGTAGAGTTGAAGGGTCAGTTGAGCTAGTTTATATGGTGAAACCTAATCATCGACAGTCAAGGTGACCATCAATGGTTAAGGTGACCATCAGTGGTTGAGTGTTAAGGTAATGTTGAGTTAGAAGGTAGGTTTACTCATTAGGTCAAGCTGACTAGAGTTAGGTAGGTTTATTAGTAAAATGGTCTAAATTAGGCCCAAGGGGATCTTGACGTGGTCCAAGGGAGTTACAATATTCAAAACCATTATGTGTGGATTTTTGGTGTCTACACTAGGCTTAATCCATGAAAGGCTTGTGAAAATAGATCTACCTAAAGCTTATGATGAATTAATCAAGTCCTCTAGATAAATCCTTGCACCATGGCACAACTAGCCCAATGCAAGCCCTAGTTCCTTCTCAACTACACTTCAAGTGATAAAATAAAGCATGTGCTTATATGGATTGATGTTAGTGTAGCTTATATACAATCAAAAATGCATCATGTCTATAAATCAATCTTGGTTTAGAGAAGATAAAGCATACCTTCCCTTCTGATTGGGAATACATTTGTTAAGTAAAAGCATGACCAATATGGGGATTTGTATACCTAATTAGGGGATCACTTGTCATAATACACCATGATAGGATGGGTTCCAAAGCCTACATTCTAACATAATCATGAAACAACCCTAAAAGAGTCCTAGGTTTAGTGTTCACTATATTCTAATAAACAAGAAAATAAATCTAATCTAGTGTATACCAATTCTTGTGGCATAATAAAGGGGTTAGAAGCAATCAAAACATGTATAGAAGAATCTCATTTAAGATAAGTATGATTAAGACCCTAATACATGGAATATTAAGAGTAATATTATTTGATCTAATACTTATGCTACTTCTATCTACTAAAGAGGGGAGAACAAAGTTAGAATATACTTACCTAAATGTGAACCCATCGAGACTCAATCTCTCCCTTAGATAAAGGATCTTCACAAGAGGTTGTTGTGGTTTGTAAGGATAACTAAGAAATGCTAAATCATCCAAGACTTATCCACAAGACTAGATTCTCTAAGTAGAAACCCTAAGTTAAGACTCCTCAAGTAGAATGGTGGAAGAGTAGATTGTAAAGAAGAATGAGTAAATAATAACTCGTGATTGTAGATTGAAATAATGATGAAATGATCTTATATTTATAGGTGGATCTCACCCTAAATCCTTCCAAATATGTCAGTTATATAGGGTTGACCCATTCGAACTTGTATGTTTTGGGAGGTAAATCACTAGGTCTTGAGCTAGGTTGGTTGAAGGGCTTATGAAACTCCTAAGTGAAAATACTCAAAACAATACAGGCTCAACTCAGTCGACCCTGTACAGTAATCAGAGGCTGAAAATTATATAGGGTCGACCCATTCGACCTAGTATAGTTAACTAGTGAAAGGGGATCAAAGTGAGGAAAAGAGAAATGAAAAGAGGAAAAATATTAGAGGAGTGTGCAAAGGAGGATTAATAGCTTAGGGAATGGTTTTAAGATCTGGTTGGATTGGTAATAATGTGGTAATAAGGGACAACAATCATGTAAAGCACCAAAGGTCTATCCACCCCTTTTTTGGTGCACCCCTTAGGGCGTGCACTCAAAGAGATTGAGTCTCGATAGGTTCTTGCAAGATGTAAAGCATCATTATTTTATAAAATTCGAAAATATTATGTGTATACATATACCTCACTCTAATTTCATCATGTGTCACTAAGGTGCAATATGGGATGGTACTTCAAGAAAGAATAGGACACAAAATGTTGATGCTAAAAAAAATTGTAGTATATTAAATAAAAAATAACTAAAACTAAATGACTAAAAAGTAAATAGCTAAAAATTAAATGTAATACATACCTTGACTTACCTTTATCATAGGATGGTTGTCTATTATGTTGTTATTTTTGATTATGTAGGGTGTATAGACTGCTTTCGACAAACCCAAGAATATAAAACTAAAGAGCAAAAACAAACAAATGCAAGAAAAGCCAAGATATATGGTGTTATGAGGATGGTATGTACTTGGAAATTTGGTAAGCTAGGTTGATAGGCTCTATGTTATACCAAATGACCAAGTGAAAAATAAAAGTAAATCAGGTAACCGAAAAGCCAAGACTATTAAAGATTGAAAAACTCAAACAAGTTATCCTTAAGTAAGAAAAGCAAACTCACCAATTCAAACCAAGGATACATGTCAAACAAGATGGTAATAAAACAAATCAATAATAAAATAAGGAACAAAATGGTAAAATAACATTGATGAGTGAGCAGTAACAATTCTTATTTCACTCAATAATGGAAAAAGGTGCATAAAAGGGAAAACAACATTGTCGAGTGAGAAGTAATAAGCCAAACTCTCTCAATAATGAAAAAAGGGCATAAACTCAGGTGGATATAATATTAAGATAGTAAAACAAATGATAAATGGTAAAAGGAAAGTGAGACAAGTCGAGAAATGTAAAACATGGTGTAAAAGAAAGAAGTAATCCATAATTACTCAAACATGTTGTTTGGCTCTAAGGATAGATAAAACTAAAATAAAGTAGTGTTAGCATGTTTTTAAGAGATGAAGAAGAAGAAATTAAATAAGGGAAAATATATTTGGAATAAAAATTTGTCTATCAAGGGGGGAAATGAAATGGGTGGAGGGGAGAATGAAGGAAAAACCAAAATAGAAGAACTCTTTATCGAAGTCAAGACACTCAAATTAGGTTTGTCAAAATAAGAGGACTTTCAACCTTAAGGACTCTACAGAAATTATCTTATCTACACAAGTCTTAGGTCAGTAAATGAAGTATATATATCATCTCATGAAGGCTATATGAATGAAAAGTAAAATGGACCTACCTTCTCATAATGTGTTCCCTGTTCTTAGGACCCCTTATAGAGTTGTTGGTCTACTATGAAGATTGGGTACTTGCATGGGAAAGTAGGTAGAACAATAAAAAAAATTGAATTCCCCTATTCCAATCTACTAGCCTACCACACCCCAATGGACCTCAACTCTATGTGAGGCCAACTATGGAGTTTGAGATTTGATTGGAGATAGGAGATGTTCTTGGAATCACATATTTTGGTATGATGTTGACTTTTGAGATTTGTATGTTGCCTTTTATATATCATTGCCTTTTGTCTCAAATGATTTAGATTTTAACTTTATTGATGGCTTTTTCTATTCCTCCTCCATATGGATTTGGAAAATCAAACATGGGTACTAAAGATGACTTTCATTTGAATACTTGGGACAATATTGCTAAGAGAGAGAACTTCAAAGAGCCTAAGGTCTAAAAGTACCATAAATCTAATTAAAATAAAAGTGTTATTTTCACTTCAACCCTGTTTTATCTAATTTGGAGTGAAAGAAAGTGAAAATCAAGAGGAGTGACACATGGAACAATTTGAATTACTTTAAATTAAAAAAAAATGTGACAAAGGTCAAAAAGGGATACAAAGATATTAAATTGTGATCCCTTATCATAAGAATGAGGGAAATAGAGGAACATATGATGACATAGATTATTTACACAAATTCCATCCAAAAAAAGAAGCAAAAGCTAAAGTTGAGAACAACGATCATAAAAAGAAAAATATGGTAATTTTATGAGGAGGGTTGGGCCCTATCTGTGGTCTTACACTACAACTTCATAAAAGAGAAACCCAAGTAGTGTCAAATATCAAGTAAGAAATAAAGTGAGATAAGAAAAAAGATGGTAGTTTTGTGAGAAATTTTAGGTCCTATAAGTGGTCTTATAATGCAACTCACAAAAGAAAAACCTAAGGGGTGCCAAAAATATAAAATGCAAGAAGATAAAGAAGACTTTGGTACATCAAGAAACTAAAAGACCAAAAGGGAGGACTAAAGGTTTGTGAAAGAAAGGAACTTTTTATAGAGGGAAAGGCCTATGTAAGTAACCTAAAAAAGTGTTAGATAGATGTAGATAAAAATAATGAAAGGAAGCAAATGTTTAAGGAAAATACTTTTTGAGAAATTGTGCATTGGTGGGTTCTTTGAAAACATGGCCTTCATTGGTTTGAAGGTGGTAGGTGCTTGGACCAAGAATATCTTTGACTAAATATGGGCCCCACTATTTTTGGGAATATTTATCTTATTTTTCATGGGTGTAATATAATTTAAGGATAAGATCACCAACATTAAATGTGTGGACTTTAACACATTTGTTATGTTGTCTAAAATTGTGAGTCTTGTATTGGAAGTTATGTTGTAAGTCAGAAAGATGATGTTCATCAAGTAGATCAAGGGAATGAAGATGAGATTCATGTAATTCTTCATGGGAAATAATACCATGAAGAGATATATAAAGAGAGGAAAGTTCAACTTCTAAAGGAAGAACTGACTCAGAACCAAAGACTAGTGAGAATAGAGTTACCCCAGTAGTGGTGCATACGTTAGTCTGATAGGCCTAAAGTGTAAGGTAGAGATGAAGATTTTAATCCATGTAGATTTCATAGATTTTATTTTGGAGAATTTTGTTGAGAATTTTAATAGTGGCCTCAGCTTGGCCATTGCATTATGAATGATAAGGCATGGAAAATTTGTGATTGATCTTGAATTTCTTACAAAGTTGTTTAACATGTTTGTTTTTAAAGTTACCACCATTATCTGAAATGATGGTATGGAGAACACTAAAGTGGAAAATAATTTGATAATGAATAAATTTTTAAATGGTAGGATTGGTGATGTTAACAAGGGGCATGGATTCTATCCACTTGGTAAAATATTTTGTATCAGTGATGATAAAAACATTCCCATCTTGGGAATGAGGTAGTTTACTAATGAGATCAAAGCCTCATGTGGAAAATGGATAAGGATATTTGATAGTTTAAATTTTAGCTAGAGTGAATGAATTAGATCATCTTGAAGCTAAAAAAAATTACACTTTTTAGCATATTCAATTGCATTTTTTTCAAGAATAGGCCAAAAGTAACCCATACATAGGCATTTATGAGTTGTAGCATGTCCACTATAATGAGCATCAAAAATTCCCCCATGTGCTTGTTCAAGAAGAAGAAGGACCTCATCTTACATAACATAATAGAGCAAGGTACATTTAGCATTGTGATAATAAAGGATGTTGTGTTGAAATACATATTTGAAAGCTTGTTTACAAATATGTGTTTTTTCACGAGAGTCTAAATTAAGAGGATAAGTTTGATTTTCCAAGAATTGAATGATGTCTTAATACCATGGGCTTTGTTGAATGGTAACAGCCTCGATATGACAAATAAGTGAATCTAGTAGATGAGTAAAAGATGGATATTTTCTTATTTATATAATAAAAATAGGATCAAAAAGGACTTGATGTGGATGAAAGAGAGATGTTGAAGAGACAAGAGAATCAAAAATGGAATTTTGATCTTTAGAAATAGACTCAATAGTGAAAGAGATGAAATCCTTAGTAAGAGTGGTTGTAATTTAATGATATGTGATGAGGTTCTCACTTTTACATTGATAATCACCACTGACTTGGCAACAAATAAGCTTAGAATCACATAAGGCATGAAGGTATTAAATGTCTAAGTCAAGAGCATCTCGCATGCCTAAAATGAGAGCTTCGTACTCGACCATATTATTAGTGACATCAAAGGTGATGAGAAAAGCTAAAGGAATGATCTTGATAAGAGGACTTATGAGAATTCAACTTGCCCCAGCTCCTTGAAGGTATTTAGAGAAATCAAAGTGAAGGGTCCAAGTATCTTCATGTAAGTCAATATTAATTTTAGGAATCTCCTTAATAACTACTTTTGGTTTAGTAGTATCGAAGGGAGTAGTGGATTCATCAAGATTATTATCTTTAAGATTGGTATTAAAGCTATGAAAATAATATTTGAGAGAAATATCTTGATTAAGACCTTCGATATAAAGGATATTGTCATCAAGAAGATTATCTTGAAGAGAATAAATGGTTGGTATGGGAGCTTCGGTAAGTTGATCATCTATGATTTTCCCTTTGATATATTTTTTAGTGATGATGTGGAGATCTAATTCCATAAGGAAGATCATCCATTTACCAATTCTATCTCTAAGAAGAAATGATGAAGGGGTTCAGAATGAACAATGACATAAGTAATTTGGTAAAGCATGTAGTAACAAAGCTTTTCAACTTCAAAATAGATGGTGAGGCAATCATGCTCAATTTTGATATAATGTGTCTCATTATCGATGAGGCCTCAAGTAATGTAGTAGATATCATACTCTCTTCCCATATCATCTTGATGGGCAAGCACTTCCCCAAATGAAATAGGTGTAGAAGTATATAGAATCAAAGGTTTATCACTAGAAGGAGGATGAAGTGTGGGTGGATGAAGTAATGACTCTTTCATATTATCAAAGGCTTTTTGGCATGGATCCATCCATTCTAAATTAGTACCTTTCTTGATAAGTGAATCAATAGAGTGAATTTGATATGTAATTTTAGGAAGAAATCATCTAATTGCCTAAAGTTTGCCTAAATAAGAATGAATGTCAGGAATAGAAAAAGGAATGGGCATGTTGATGATAGCACTAATTTTGTTAGGGTCAACATCGATGTTGCAGAGAGAGACTAAGAATCCTAACAATTTTCTATATGTGACTCCAAAGACACATTTGTAAGGATTAAGTCTAACTTTATATTTAAGGAGATGTTCAAAGATGATAGCAAGATCATAGAGATGATTCTTACAATGTTTGGATTTAGCAATGAGATCATCCACATAAGTTTCAACAATTTTATGGATGAGGTCATGAAATATGTGAGTCATAACTCATTGGTAAGTGGCTCCAATATTTTTGAGGTCAAAGGGAATTTTGACATAGCAATAGGTACCCCATTCAATGGTGAAAGTTGTCTTATGTTGGTCCTTGGGGGTAATGTGAATCTGATTATAACTTGAGAAGCCATCCATAAGAGATAACATTTTGTAACTAACCATGGAATCAATAATAGTATCTATTGAAGGTAAATGGAAGTTATCCTTGGGACAAAGAAGATTAAGATTACAGAAATTAATACAAATGCAGATGACCATAGTAAACTTCTTCTAAATAGGAACAATGTTGGAGACCCATTCAAAATAATCCATTGGTTTGATAAATTTAGCATCAATTAATTTCATGATTTCCTTATGACATAAAGTGGAAACTTTGGGTGGAAATTTTATTTGTTTTTATGCACAGGCTTGGCATCAAGATAAGTAATGATGTTATGTATGAAAATGCTAGTTTTAATGTTGGCATGTCCTTGTAGGACCAAGCAAAAGCCTCATGACATTTTTCAAAGAATAAGCTAAAATTATCATGTTTAGTAGGTGAAAATTCATAAGAAATAGTAATTGGTTGAGGACAAGATGGAGTACCATATTCAATTGGAGTTTTTCCTTCAATAAGCATGGCATTACTATCTTAAAAGTGGTATGGTGCATTGGGTAAGGCAGAAATTGGATCTTTTTTAGGATCAATGCTAGCAATGAAATTGTTGAAACAAGGAGTTTTAGTCTTAAAATTCCCAAGTTTACGATGTTGTCAAGGAATTTGAGGTTCTCAGGTGTAAAGTAACTCCAAAATAGCTTTTTCACTAGGCAAGGTAGGAAGAGGACCATAATATTTGACATCTACTTTAAGATCTAGAATTTGATTTTCATGGTGATCATACTCAGAATGTATCTAACAAACATCAGTTGCTTTAGCATCTAGTGTAATTTGAGGAGTATAAAAAGTATATGGGTTGGAATATCAGTGGTTTCAATGATGGGAGAAGGATTAGATGCAATGATTAGATTGATACGTGTTTAAGGAGACGTAGAAACTTTTGAAGGTTCAGAAGGTATAATTTTCTCTACCACCCAAGGAGTGTAGATAAGAGGAGAATTGGTAAGAGGCACATGACCCATAGGATCTAAGGCATGATCCACATAAATGGTATGAACATCCTGATGGAATGCATAATGTATTCATGATACCATAATATCTCTCCTACAAACCATTACCACAAAAATAACAAATCCATCAGACAAATATTATGCATAAGTAGTCTCCATTATTTCTTCAAGTGAATAATACAATCCACAGCCATTCTCTCTTCTACCAATCTAGGAGAAGTAATAGGAGTGCCTATTAAATAGGCATAAAGGTTGTTACGCATAATAAATAATTTATTATGTGAAACAAATATTATTTGATATGTAATATTTGTATGCACAAAATAGGTGTGCAAATATCCAAAACATAACAATTAATTAATTGACTCCTAATTAAGCTTAATTCCATGAGTGAGTTTTAACACTCACTCCAACACCCTCCCTTAAGTGTAAAATAGGGAGTAAGAAAAGAGAAACCAAAGAGACTGAATGGGTCCTAGCAATAAGGCCTCATCAAGTACCCATGTACAAAATCATAGTAAAATATAAAGTGTCTTTATGGTAACCAATCCATCTTACCAAACTATATGGTTGATGAATCATTGTAACTACTAAATCAAATAGTAATTGGTACTTATATGAGGTTAACTCTATAAAAAACACTAATCTCAAAACACTATAAAAAAGAGTCACCAAGGATGAAATGTATCACTATAAGGTGCCCAAAAACTAATAACACCTAAAGTCAAGAGAGCCAAAAGCATATGTTGTAAGGTGTCTGAAGAAATTAGATGACTCAATACTCAAACATAACACTAAAAAGGGTGAACTAGATAGAATGAAGGCAATCAAATATAAATACACTTGGTGAACTCAAAAGTCTCAATGGAACTCAAATCTACATGAGTGGTTTGGATCCATTGCTCAATCACAAAGAAATAACTAACACTAAAATTCACCAAAAAAGCTCTTACAAAAAGAGACTGTTAGAGGTTTTGATAGTGCAAAATAGTTCACCAATTGAATTTGATATACTTTTAAAATATGTGATGCATCAAGGGTCAGTAAGGAACATGATAATTGAAGAAGCAAGATCTACACCATACCCCCCATACTGTTGATTAGGTGTAGTGATGTAAAAAAAAGCTTATATGAGTGGACTAAATCCAATACTAAAACACTAACATGCTGAAATTGTATTCACTAGAATAGATAATCTTCAAAAGGAGATCAAGTTCCATAACAAATTTAAAGGATATTGTCAACTATGTAAAAAGTGTTGAAGATATAGAATAAATATCTCTCAAGAAAATGGCACTGGTGGTGATGGGATAGTCAATAACTAAAGAGTAAGTGCTCAACATGGAACATACAAACAAAAAGAAAAAAACTCCATAACTCTTAGTGTGACCACAAATAAAGATCCCATACAATAAAAAACACTAAATGATGCATAAAACCTAAAATGTGATTAATCTATAGAAGATGCCATCAATAATAAGAGAGTTTCTCCTAAAACAAGTGGTCAATATGGGACATAAAACCATATTCAAGAATGTAGGATGTCAGACTCTACCAAAAATGTGTTTGTGAGTACAAAAGTGGCTCGAAAAATAGAATGAAAACTAAAAAATAGGACGTCAAACTCTATAAATAATGCATCCATGAGTGCAAAGTGTGATGACAAGGACAATAATGTGGGAAAATAAGGTGAAAAAAGAGTGTTTGTTTTTTTATGAAGGGGTTTGGCTGCCTACCAAACTAGACCTCACCCTCCAATCTTCAAAAAAAAATAGAATAAAATGACAAGGCAAGAAATAATCTTCTTTACAATGATAATATTGATTTTTTATGAAAAAATAAATTAAAAAATCAAATGAGATCTCTAAATCACCCCAAAAAATGTCTTTCAACACTAAAAGGGAACAACACCCCTATGACAACGATTGCCATATAAAAATGATGTTGGCCACACTTTAATATAAAGTCCCCCATAAAATGATGTCCAACACAAGCAAAAATGGCCTTTACAAATATTTTAGTCCCCACTTTAAAAAAAATTGCCACACTTTGAAGATGCGCCCCCCCACACTAAAAACACATCTCCCCATATTAAAATAGTACCAATCAATTATAAAAGAATGGCCCACTTTATAATATGTTCCCACTCTTATTTTAACAAACTAGGACTTAGTTGAGAAGAGTAAGAAGAAGGTTTTGAACCCCAAACCTCTTAAGAGGTGAGTTCTTACAAAATATGTTTCAGCCAATTGGTCTATGAATAATTTCAAACTCAAGTGAGAAGAAATTACTATTTATGTTTAGAAAACTTCTAATTTTTAAGAAAAAATATGTCTCACCAACTGTGTTGACCTTTGAGTTTGATGAGGTAACCAGGAGGATGATCAAAGTGGGGGAGTTTGATGGAGACCAATTGTGTAGTTAACTTTTAGACTCACATGGCCATTGTTGGAGACAACTATGCATAAGTGGCAATCTAAAGTAGCTATGTTGATTGAATCTTATGAAACTGCAAAATAGTCTAAGGCCCTAATGGTGGAGGGAACCATGGATGTGTGTACTTTATATTAAGATGGAACCTTCATTCATTAAAGAGGATTTGGAGTATCTCCTATCCATTAAAAAGGAGATACCTCACCTTCTCATCACAGGTTTCACCTACACATCATCTCTCCTCTACATCTCAAGATCAAGCTAGGCCAATGAAGTAGCATATGGCTCTGAGTGTTTTCAATAGCTGGTATCGGTGTGTGTGTAGCTGGGTTATTTGTTGGCATAGTGGTAGAAAAAATAGCTAATCAACTATAAATCATATAACAAGAACACTATTCTAAAGTATTCATAAACCAATTAAAATAGCCTAAAATCCAATATAAACACCAAAACTATTCCAAGTATGAAGTGAGTGGTGGGAAAAGTTTTGGTGAAGTGGTTGGATGAGACATGCTCATTACATAGAAAAAAGAACCGGATAGAGATCAATTTCAGAATGAAATAGAAATCATGATGACTTGCAAAAATTGAGCTCACTATGAAAAATTTAGAGAACCCATGCTTTGTAAGAGATAAAAACGAAGATCAATGAAATATAAGGACTCCCTCTACATAGTTATGTAATGTTTTTAATGGAGTTAGGAATCAAATGAGTTTAGTCATGCCAAATAGAGTGGGGCATAGTGGATGTCGAGATGAATACCAACTCGAGAGGGGTAGTGGAAGCTATAGTTATATATAAAGGACAAAATTTGGGTGCTTTAGAAAATATTGAGATCTATCTCAATATCCACCACATTAACAGATCAAATGCTAAAGCAAATGAAAAATATACAGCCTATAAAAATTTGTCAAAATAATATCATAGGTTCTTGAAATAATGTTGGGCAATGGTTGCTAAGGGCCTACCCTAATACCATGTTGGAGTTCATAAAGAATTCATAACTAGTAGGATCACTCTTGCATACCATTACCACAACATAAATAACACAAATATTGTACACAGAGAGAAAATATGCATAACAAATCTCTGTAAATGTATTCACAAACTCCATCTGGGTATCCATAACTGACCAACTCAAAATTACATGGGAATGCCTATTAAATATGCAAGATAGGTTGTTTCGTGCAACAAAATATTGTTACATGAATAACCTATAAAATAGGAGTATCTATTACTATTATGTATTCAAAAAATATGTGCATAAAATAGAATGGTATCTCTAACAATAAAATAACTGACTCCCAAAACAAGTTTACACTCTTTACTCTAACACATCTTGATTAAAAGCATGAATTAAGGTAAAGGTTTTCTAATAATGTTGGACATCCAAGTCTCTATATTGAGCTTGGACCATTATATATTTATCATTATATGTTGGATAAATTACATATGCTTGAGAATCAGGGGGAGTTTCAAAGGGTGAAATCCTGATATTATTGAATGTACAAGGAGACATGATAAGAGGATCTTGAAATAATTTGGCCACTCTAAAATCATTACAAGTGAAGGCATCTTTAGGTAAATAAGGCTCCTAATCATTGCATAGAGGGTAAAATTATTAATCTCATAAATGAGATGAATATTACAATCCATGGGTAATAGAGAAGGAAGAAGCCATTATAAAATATAGGGAGGTAACTTGGTAGTATTGCAAGTATGTTAAAAATCATTGGGCTCATCATCATCAAAATCTACGAGAGTAACTTATAAATCAAGATTCATGTTGATGAACTCAAGTAAAGGAGCATTATTGATTTTAGGAATGGTAGGAATATGATATTTTGATTTAGGATTAGGAAATTGAATGTTCCATAGGTTGGGATCAGCTTCATGCTTATACCACTTTCCATTATGTAGGAATTTAATACATTGACTACCAAAAAAAGCAATGGCCCTCATTCGATGAGTCCATATATGATCAAGGAGTATGTTGTAAGATAAAGGTAAGTCAAGGACCATAAGCTTAGTTTGAACAATCTTAGACTCAATGGTTAATGGAATCCAAATGCAACCAAGTGGATTTTAATTAGTCTTATCAAAACCATGACAAGTAAGATGAGCTTGTTTGAGATGATCCTTGTTATAATTGAATTGTTAGATGAGCTATAAAGATGTCACATTAATACCAGAACCTTCATCAACTAGAATTTTTAGATAAGATTTGTACTAATGGCTACTTTGATGAAGAGTGGTGGATCATCAATACAAAAGAGAATTTTATCATTGATCATGTCCTCTTAAAATAATTCAATAGAGAGCTTGGAAGAAAGACACATAGTTTTAATGGTATTTACATTGATAGGTTGAGATTCAATAGAAGGTGGTTCTTCATCTAAAGATGATGGATATTCAATCTCTTGGATTTGTTGCATCAATAATTTATGATGATGAGATGAATTATGAACCAACTCCATAAGTGGAATTTTATAAGGCATAGATTTGAGTTCTTCAAGAAAGTTCCAATGAGACTTAGAATAACTAGCACAAGGTTTAGGAGGTAAATTAGACTTTAGAGGAATAGTTGAAGTTGGATGATCAAAAGGAGGAGATGGTTCCTATTGGGCTTCCAAATCAAAATTAGTAGTGGTAGTATCTTTAATAATTTTTTCTTATAAAGATGGCTTCTTAGGTTTGGTAATGGGATATTTGTGAGCTAGTTTATGATGATAATTGACCTTAACAATGTTGACATATTGAGAATTGTTAAAATATTGGTCATAATTGGCATCAATGGCACAAAAATCTTTGGTATTTTATTGATTATTTAAATAAGATTTTTGGTTATTTGAAGTAGAAGCTTTATAAGTTTTTCATTTTTTAAAGGCAATAGTGTATTCTTGATGATGAAGATTGATCATAACTTCATGATTGAATGAATCACCAAGAATATAAGAAATAGAAAATTTAGTGATCCCTATACAAGATTTTTAAGAATCCCAATGTTAGCATGGAACAAACAAAATATATTGGGTTCATACTATTGGGTGAATATTTTGTCACCAGCTAACTGATGAGCAAAATAGGTCGTATCAACCACAGCAAGGGAGATTGGTTGGCTAGATGTGCAAGTTTACCACATCAAAAGGGGAAAAATCTCTCCTCTCATCAAGGGGAGGTTCCCTTATAACTATGAGGAGCTATATGTGTGTGTGTGTGTGTGTGTGTGTGTGTGTGTGTGTGTGTGTGTGTGTGTGTGTGTGTGTGTGTGTGTGTAGAAAATAAAACTTGGGGGTAAGACAACACCATCCATCTCTCTTTTTTTAGAGATGATGCTCACAAACAAAGGATAAATCTAGGTGAAAACACTGAAGGCACTTCTCTTCTTTTAGAAGTGGTCTTGCAACAAATAGTTGGAGTTCTTTCTGATAGGTAACAAGTAACTGGTAATAGGGTGCAGTAACCATCAGAATGAGGTGTAGCACAAAGTCTCCCCCTCAACTACCCAAGAGTGAAATATGAAAGACAATGAGGGCACAAAGTCATCCCAAGGTCCTTTACATAGAAATAGAAAATAGACAAACACACTAAAGGCAATTGTGGTAGCACAAAGTCTCTCCACAGTTAGCTTCAGGACACCTTCCTAATTACTTCTACTAATTCTGCTTATTTCATTAGCTAGACAAGAACACATTTAGAAGATAGACATAAGAACAATCTCCTAAAATGACACAAGCTATAATAGCACAAAGTCTAAAAGTAACTTACTTTCTCATTCAAACAAAGAAATATGATCAACAATCTGAGCTCAAAGTCTCAATAATCGCCTCTCAATTTTGGTAGAGTTTTGCTTCTATAACCAAAAAGATCTCCCTGGTGAAAAGAAGAGATTTAAAATATATAGCAGCCCAGAAAGACTTGACACTTTTTCATAGAATGGCCCATGCTGCATTAAATGCCTTAAATACATTTTTAGTTTTGTCAAGGGGCCATGCTAGAACAGGTTGTTTGCCTTAACTGTGGCATGTCAATTCATCTCAAAATATCTTCTCCTCTACATTGGTCATTTGATCTTTTCCCAATAGGTACATAACTATCCCTTCACTTTCTTATCAAGGAAGAAAAATAGGGCATGCCTTTTAATGCTTGTGGGCTCAGATGTCTTCCTGGTGGACTATTTCACCTACTAGAAATAACTCTTATGTAGATATTTTTGGTCTTTTCCTCTTTCTTGTTACAATTTGAGCTCTCAAGCTATCTTTTCCCTTTCTACTAGCTCTTTCGGCTCCCTCTTCAGTTGGTCTTTGAGTTTGTTTTTAACTTTTGTCTTTTTCCAGCTTTGTCTCTTCCTGGTTTTGTCTTTTCTTAGAATTTGAGCTCTCAGGGCTATATTCTCAGCTTTGTTGGCTCCTTGTGCTCATCTCTCAGTAGTTCTTCCTTTTGGCCTTTTGGCCTTTGAATGCATTTAGGTCCATGCTCAAGCCTTTAAAGATCAATGGTTATTTCATTGCTATAAATATGATGTTCGCACACCCGTCACTATTTGAAAGTTAATGGCTAGTTTATTACCTTAAATTTGACAAGATTCCAATGGCTAGTTCATGGTGCCCAACTTTCACATTTGTGGGCCCTTCACCCCTTGGTCAATTCCTTTAGCTTTATTTCCTTTGAGTTTCCTTTGATTGAGCTTAGTCTTTGAATCCTTTTGAAGGGTACATGCCCTTCAAGGTCTTGAGAAAGGTCCATTTTCTAGTCAGTGAGATCCCCCCACAAGGGTATTTGCCCTTTGGGGTCCTTCAAGTAGTCTTCATGTGGTCTTCAAGTAGTCTTCACATTAATTTCTTTGGACAAAATGTCTAAAGGAATTCCTTTAGACATTTTGTCTAAAGGAAACCTTTCCTTTGCCTTAGCTGCTTTCCTTCAGGGTTTTTTCTTTTGGGTGAATTCCTTCAGATAAAAGTCTAAAAGAATTCCTTAAGACTTTTTATCTGAAAGAATTCACCTTGTCTTTTGCTTTGAAAAAATCCAAAGGACTTCCAACTTTTTTGCCTTGTTCACTTTTTTGAAGAAAAACCTTACCCTTTTAGCCTTTTGCAATGGTCCATTTTTCTCATCACCTGCCCTCTACAAGGGTTGTTTGATCTCCAAAATTACCTTTCAAAAAAGTCACAAAGGTCCTTTTAGCACTTAAGTTCCCTTTGTAAGGGCACTTGTCCTTCAAGCTTTTGGAAGACTTCTTTGAAATGTTTGATTGAATTGATCTTGAAAATGCCTAAGTGTTGGGAACTTGTTTCTTTCTTGCAGAATCCATAGAAATGAGCCTGCAGAGTCCATAGAAATGAGCCTATGGAGTCTGTAGAAATGAGCCTACAGAGTCTATAGAAATGAACCTATAGATTCCATAGAAATGAGCCTATAGATTCTATAGAAATGACCCTGTGGGGTCTATAGAAATGAGCCTATAGAGTCCATAGAAATGACCTTGTGGAGTCTGTAGAAATGAGCTTGCAGAGTTTGTTAACTAAAAAAGTTTGAAAAATGGAGAATTTGAATGCCCAAAACAATTTTTGGGAAGGGAAGAGAGAATTTTTGCCTATAGGACCAAAATAGTTCATGTGTTTTCTCAAAAATGAGTGACAGACTTTGGGAACAATAGTTGGCTCCAATTGGGGAGCTTCTTTTAGTTAAAATTTTGAAATAGCTAAGGGGAGTAGAAACTAGAATCTCCAGTGCCTTTAAGTATGCCATTGGGCTATGGAGTCATGCTACCCAACAAATAAAGGCACAAAAAATGAAAATGAAAAGCACAAAATAGAATTAAAGACTATACAAATATACATATGTATAGATGATCTTATCTGATACTTCAAGAATTGAAGTGCTTCAGATGCTACCCATTATGAGGCAGAGAAAAGGACGTGCCATCTTGATACATCAATATGAAACTATTTTCACCATTGAGCTCATGGATAGTGAACAGGCCTCTCCATAGGGAATCAAACTTCCCATGCATTCATTTTGGTTCTCTTCTCTTGTCCCATAAAAGGACTTGATCTCCAATCTGGAACTCACATTTTTTTATTTTCTAGTTAAAGAGCTTCTTCACCAAAATTTGATGTGTAGCAATTAAGTCCACCACTATAATCTGTTGCTCATCTAGCTCAGTTAAGCACATGATCCTCTTATCGATGGAGCTTTCATATATTTGATCTTTGACCGCCGTTGCTAATTTTAGTGTTGGCAATTCCAAGGTGATTGATATCTCTGCATTGAGACCATATAGAAGTTGGAAAAGTGACATACCTATCACCTTTTTGGGCATAATTGTGTTTGCTCATAAAGCATCAAACAATGCTTTATGCTAGGTTCATTGGTTGTCGTCCACCAGCTTCCTAATGATGGTCACCAGGTTCTTGTTACTTGATTTAGCTTGGCCATTCCCTTGTGGGAAATAATTAGAAGAGTGGGAGAGGGTAATTCCATAGTAAAAATAGAATTGAGTGATCTCATGAGAAGAGAAATAGGTTGCATTGTCTGTCACAATCTTGGTTGGGACCCTGAAATTGGAAATGATGTTTTCTTTGAGGAAATCGCATACCACTTCTAAAGTAGCATGCTTGGTTGGAATTACTTCCACCCATTTGGTGAAGTAATCTATGGCTGTGAGGACATAATCATGTCCAATGCTTGAAGATGGGTTGATAGCACCAATAAAATTGATTTCCCATTGCTGAAATGGCTCCTCTATTACCACTGGCTTGAGAGGTAAAGCAACTAACTTGGGTCTTCCAACAAACTGTTGGCATAGTTCACATCTTCGTACCCATTTGTATGCATCTTGAAATAGATTAGGCTAGTAATACATGGCTCACATAATCTTATGGGCAGTCGTAGGTGCATAAAAATGTCCTCCACAGGCCAGATTATGGAAGGACTTCAAAAATTGGTTCTACTATTCTTTATCCATGCAGCAAAAAAACACTCCATCAAGGCTCCTCTTATATAGGCTATTGTCCCAAAGGACAAAATTGGTAGCTTTCAATTTAATAGTTCTCCTTTTTTTATGAGACAAGTGGGTAGGACACTCACCATAAGTAAGGAAATGAGCAATACTTGAATAGCACTCATTCATGGTGGAGACAAAGAGGACTATTGGCGTGTCTTCCACTTTTGTTTTTTCATGCCCTACTTCTTTAGGTCTATTGTCAGCAATCAATTAGCAAAGACCTCTTCCCCACACCAGCTTCATTAGTTTGATGACCAGATCAAACTCCTAGACTTTAGCAATCCAATTACCTTTTTTGGTTCCAAAATCCTATTGAGTTAATATGGATTTGACTGTGGTATCAAGAATTAGGGTTGTAGTGTGTGAATTGAGGATGTAAAAATAGAAGTACTTTACTGCCTTTACCATTACATAAGCATGCTTCTCCATGTTTGAATACTTCAGTTCATGAAATTTGAGAGGACAGCTCATGAAATATATGAGAGATTCCACACCTTCATTTTATTGAACCAAAATTGTTGAAAGTGTGTGCTCAAAAGCATAACTATACACTATGACATCCTTGGTATAATCTAGACAAACCAGAATTGGGGTGTGGGCAATGGCTGTCTTGATGTCTCAAAATGCCAATTTGCCTTCTTTGATCTAGCTGAAAGTGGCCTTTCCCTTTATCATGTTTACAATATGGCAAGTCTTCTTAGTGAACTCAGGGATGAATCTTCATAAAAAATTCACTTTTTTGAAGAAAGAGTGAACTACAGTCTTACTCGTGGGCAGAGTAAGCTCTTAGATGGACTTAACTCTTTTTGAGTCAATTTTTATGCCTTCTCTAGATGCAATGTGTCTGAGAAGTTTCCCTTCTGTTACTCCAAAAATAGACTTCTTAGGATTTAGATAAATTCCATTCTGGCAACATCATTCAAGCACTTGTTTCAAATGGCACACATGATCAAGATAGTGCTTGGAAAAGACAGTCAAGTCATCAAGATATACCATAATGAACTTACCCATTTCAGCTTTGTAATTAAGGTCCATTGCTCTCTAGAAAGTGGCACTTGCATTTATCAGACCAAAAGGTATTCTTCAATATGAAAAGGTGCCCCAAGGTGTGGTGAAGGCAGTCTTATGCTAGTCTGCTTTACCAACTTCAACTTGATTGTATTTTAAGAAGTTGTCTAGCATTGATAACATCTCTAAACCGGTCACTATCTGAAGAACTTGGTCCATGATGGTCAGAGGATAGTTATCCTTTAAGGATGACTGATTCAAATTCTTAAAGTCCATACAGAGGTGAATTTTGTCATTCTTTTTTCTCATAGGTACTATGTTTGCAATCCATGTGGAATGATGGATTGGGAAAATTATCCTAGCATTCAACATTTTTTGTATTTCAAATAGAATAATACTTGATATCTTTGGATTGTACTACCTAGATTTTTTCTTGTAAGGCATCGAATCATCTTTGAGAGGAATTTCATGGTGAATTTCATCAGGCCTGAGCAACTTCAAATCATCATAGGAGTATGTTAGGACATCCATGTATTGGCAGAGCAAATTAGTGAACTTGAACTTTTCTTCTTGAGTGCAGCACTTCCCAATGTTCACCATCTTGGGATTTTCCTTGGTACCTAAATTTATCTGATCAAACTCCTGAGAGGAGCTTGAATACATTTATTGTTGTTTAATGAACCTATCATGCTTGTCAAATAGCTTCTCAAGGGAAACTAGGCCTTTTGGGATTTTATTCCCTTTAAGTTGTAGAAATTATTCACCTACATCTAAATTTGTTTCAGGGGCTGGTTCACTGCCTTCAAAGTGGAGCTATTTGAAGCTACCTTTTTGTTCCAAGAAGGCAATGATTTGGTTGTCACCATTAAATACTTGCCAATGATTGGCATTGGCAGGCACACTTGGTTGAAAGACCAATTTGATAGTGTACCTATCTCCTTTAAAATCTGAGTGAGGAACCAAAAGAGTTGTTGAAATAGCCAAAACATCTACTCTATCATTGAATTCCCTAGGCACTGTAGAGATAATGAAAGCATCAAAGCTTTCAATTTGATCTCAAACTAGATTGCGATAGTGGCATAATTTTTTATTTTTGGTTTTGTACAGGTTCCTCACCTGACAAACCACCAGCTCAACATCTCTTTTGGAATGAAGGAGCTTGATGCCCTTATCTTGAGCAACTTTCAATCCAAGAAATAATGATTCATATTCAGTAGTATTGTTAGTATTATTAAACTGTAACTTGTATGAAGAAGGAAAAATATCTCCTTGAGGAGATATCAACATAATTCTAGATCCTAAACTGGTAGAGGAATAGCTACCATCAAATTCTAGTATCTATACATCATTAGAAGCTGACCTTAACTTAGATTTTTCTTCATTTAGAGGGGAAGATTCCTTTAGGCTTGGACTGTACTCTCTTATGTCTTTTGTTGTTTCATCTGAATCAATTTTTATATTGTCATTTTCAAAAGTTTCATCAACTAAGACAAGAGCATCCTTTGTAGTTAAGAAGTAATTACCCATGCCTGAAGACTCAAATAGAATTTGAACTTCAGGCACTAATGTTTTAGTGACCACATATTTTGCTTCCTTCTCAAGGAGCAATCTCTACATAATGCCTTTGAATAGGACCCTTGCTTCAGACAGGTCCATGCTCAACTTGCCACCAACATCCTTACAAAAAATTTGCCCAAGAAGAATGTCATATGAGGCTAGGACGTCAGCCACCAGGACTGTCATCTTGATTCTCTTTTTTGGGAATGCTACAAATACAAATTGGGCATCCTTGATTTGTCCTAAAGATGGTACTTGTTTGTTCTATATGGAGAAACATCTTCCAAATGTCTTGGTTAGTGTGAGACCAAGAGATTCTACCACTTTGGTAGGCATGACATTGTCTAATGTACCTGAGTCTATGATGCAGTTATACAGCTAGTGACCATTTATCAATAGGGAGACATAAAATGGTTCTATCTTCCCAGGAGCAGTAGGAGGAGTAATAAAAAGATTTTTTGGGGTGGACATGTTCCTTGGGGAATCATGAGTTACCTTTCTAACCTCTTGTCCTATAGGGACATTTTGGTTCTTCATACATTAAACCAACTTATCCAACTGCTCAGGGTTGGATTATAGGAATTCAAATTCAGACATTTGAATTTTAGTTTTCTTGACATGGTCGACTATGTCAAATGTCTGAAATAAATTATGAACAGGGGAAGGGAGTTCATCCTTCTAGTTTTTAGGAGGGGGAAGACTGATCTGTGAAATTGAAGTTGAAGGTGAAGGCATACTTGAAGTACTTACTTTTTTAGTGATCACTAGGTCCTTTACTTGAAAAGGCAGAGTGGTTTCTCATTTGGCAATCAAAATTTTAGGTTGAAGTTGCTCCTCTATTTTTTCTTTGTTAGCTTGCTGGGCTGACTGGTTCTTAGACTGGGTGAAAATAGCATATGATCCCTCAACTACTTTACCTTCACTTTTGGGTTCATCTTGGTAATTCAAGAAACTAATGTTGGAGTCACTAGCTAATTCTTCTTCTCCTTCTGTGAGGAGATTATCATCATCTTTAGGGTTTAACTCAGGCTGGAAGGAGAAATTTGATTTTGCTTCAAGATATTCAACTGTTGAATTGGTTGGAGGTACTTCAATGGCAAGTTTCCCCTATGGGGGAGGAAGACGGTTTGGCTGCCCTTGATTTTTGGTAGCATTGCCTTGGTATGATTGATTAGGGAATGTCCTCCTTGGTATATCTCTGTATGAAGGAGCAAATGACATCCCTTGTGCTATTTACTTTCTGAGAGCAAGCAACTCATTTGCCAACTTCTGCACCATTGGATCAGTGGTGCCTATAGATGGATATTCAGAAGATGAAGAAGAATTATCTCTATTAGGATCTCTCCTTATCTTTCCTGCCAAGACAAGGTCATCTTCCACCTCAGTGGCCAAATCTTGAGTAGTAGCAAGGTCTATGTGGCCAGTACATCTTAGTAGAAAACTCACTTTAGGCAATTGTGAGTTGATGAAGAAACATTTAAGGTTCTCAGGTGTTGGCTGAGGAATTGTAAGAATCCTATTCCTCAGCTTGTCAAATTTGGCAATGAAGTCCCTCATAGGTTCATGAGGTTCTTTCTTCATCTATGTGAGCTGGGCTAGTAGGATATGTGCATCTTTTATAGGCTTAAACCTTTCTTCAAACTTAACTTTGAGAGTGTTCTAGTCAGTCACAGTTTGGGCCTATAAATGATAGAACCAGTCTGCAGTAGCACCTTGTAATATTTCCATAAATACCCTGACTGCTACATCCTCATACTCCATGCCTATCACATTGTAGGCTATGTTGAAGGCTACAATTTATTTGTCAAGATGAACTCTCCCATCACCAAAGAATTTAAGAAAATTCTTCTTTGAACTGTGTGGTAGCTCATGTAGAGGTGGAGTTAATTTGAGTGGGCCAAAAGAGTTACCCCAGGGGCCTTGAACTGCCATGATTTGATTATGGAAAGGGGGAATAATAAATCTGTCTGGAGTATATATAGGCAAAGCTCTACTAATAGTAGAAAAATAAACTTTGCCTTGTATTGGTGACCTAGTATTGGTAGGAGGGAGACTCTTAGTTCGTTGAACTTAAAGTTGTGGAGGAAACAAATCAAAATGTCCTTGTTGTACCAACTCAAAAATAGGGTCAACAACACCTTTGGCTCTCTAGCTTCTTATATAGTGTGGAGTTGCCAAATTGTAGAATAAAAATGAAAAAGAACTGGCCCTACTTTAGGTTGAATCTTGAGGCTTTAAACTGCTCGTTCGTCCCCAGTGGAGTCGCCAAAAAACTATTGGGTGAATATTTTATCACCAGCTAACTGATGAGTAAAATAGGTCATATCAACCATAACAAGGGAGATTGGTTGACCAAATTTGTAGGTTTACCACATCAAAAGGGGACAAATCTCTCCTCTCATCAAGGGGAGGTTCCCTTATAACTATGAGAAGCTATATACTATATATATGCAAAAAATAACTCTCAGGGGTAGGACAACACCATTTATCTCTCTTTTTTTAGAGATGATGTTCAAAAACAAAGGAGAAATCTAAGTGAAAACACTGAAGGCACTTCTCTTCTTTCATAAGTGGTCTTGTAATAAATAGTTGGAGTTCTTTCTGATAGGTAATAAGTAACTGGTAACAAGGTGCAGTAACCAGTAGAATAAGGTGTAGCACAAAGTCTCTCCCTCAACTATCTAAGAGTGAAATAGGAAAGACAATGAGGGCATAAAGTCATCCCAAGGTCCTTTACACAAAAACAAAAAATAGACAAACACACTAAAGGCAATTATGGTAGCACAAAGTCTCTCCATAGTTGGCTTCAAGACACCTTCCTGATTACTTCTATTGATTCTGCTTATTTCATTAACTAGACAAGAATGCATTCAAAAGACAGACATAAGAATAATCTCTTAAAATGACACAAGCTATAACAACACAAAGTCTAAAATTAACTTACTTTCTCATTCAAACAAAGAAATATGATCAACAATCTGAGCTCAAAGTCTCAGTAATCACCTCTTAATTTTGGCAGAGTTTTACTTTTATAACCAAAAAGATCTCCCTGGTGAAAATAAGAGATTTATAATATATAGCAGCCCAAAAAGACTTGGCACTTTTTCATAGAATGACCCATGCTGCATTTAATGCCTTGAATGCATTTTTAGTTTTGTCAAGGGGCCATGCTGGAATAGGGCATCTGCCTTAACTATGGTGTGTCACTTCAACTCAAAATATCTTCTCTTCTGCATGGGTCATCTGATCTTTCTCCCAATAGGTACGTAGTTGTCCCTTCACTTTCTTGTCAAGGAAGAAAAATAGGTTGTGCCTTTTAATGCTTGTGAGCTCAGATGTCTTCATGGTGGATTGTTCCACCTACTAGAAATAACTCTTACATAGATATTTTTGGTCTTTCCCTCTTTCCTATTTCAATTTGAGCTCTCGAGCTATCTTTTCCCTTTCTACTGGCTCTTTCAGCTCCCTCTTCAGTTTGTCACTGAGTTTGTTTTTAACTTTTGTCTTTTTCTAGCTTTGTCTCTTCCTAGTTTTGTATTTTCCTAGAATTTGAGCTCTCAGGGCTATATTCTCAACTTTGCTAGCTCCTTGTGCTCACCTCTCAGTGGTTCTTCCTTTTGGCCTTTTGGCCTTTGAATGCATTTGAGTTCACACTCAAGCCTTTAAATATCAATAGTTATTTCATTACCATAAATATGATGTTCACGCACCCGTCACTATTTGAAAGCCAACAACTAGTTTATTGCCCTGAATTTGACAGCTTCAGAGAAGTCACTAGACGTCTAGATTTCAACAGCTAGTTCATGGTGCCCAACTTTGACATCCATGGGCCCATCACCCCTTGGTCAATTCCTTTAGCTTTATTTCCTTCAAGTTTCCTTTGACTGAGCTTAGTCTTTGAATCCTTCTGAAAGGTACCTACCCTTTGAGGTCTTGAGAAAGGTCCATTTTTTGGTCGGTGAGAGCCCCCCACAAGGGTACCTACCCTTCGGGGTCCTTTGGGCAGTCTTCACATGGTCTTTAGGCAATATTCACATTAATTCCTTTGGACAAAATGTTCAAAGGAATTCCTTTGGACATTTTGTCTGAAGGAAACCTTTCCTTCACCTTAGCTGCTTTCCTTCAGGCTTTTTTCTTTCGAGCAAATTCTTTCAAAAAATTTGTTTGAAATAATTCACCTTGTCTTTTGCTTTGAACAAATCTAAAGGAATTCTAAATTTTTTGCTTGGTTCACTTTTTTGAAGAAAAACCTTACCCTTTTGGCCTTTTGCAACAGTCCATTTTGCTCATCACCTGCCCTCCACAGGGGTTGTTTGATCTCCAAAATTGCCTTTTGAAAAAGTCACAAAGGTCCTTTTGGCACTTAAGTGCCCTCCACAAGGGCACTTGTCCTTCAAGATTTTGGAAGACTCCTTTGAAATGTTTGATTGAACTGATCTTGAAAATGCCTAAGTGTTGGGAACTTGTTTCCTTCCTGTAGAGTCCGTAGAAATGACCCTGTGGAGTCCATAAAAATGAGCCTACAGAGTCCATAGAAATGAGCCTATAGAGTCTATAAAAATGAGCCTATAGAGTCCATAAAAATGAGCTTGTGGAGTCTATAAAAATGATCTTGTGGAGTCCATAGAAATGAGTCTGTAGAGTCTGTAGAAATGAGCCTGTAGAGTCCGTTAACTAAAAAAGCTTGAAAAATGGAGAATTTGAATGCCCAGAAAAAATTTTGGAAAGGGAAGAGGGAATTTTGGCCTATAGGACCAAAATAGTTCATGTGTTTTCCCAAAAATGAGTGACAAACTTTGGGAACAACACATACCACTTAGGAGGATCATTGGTATAGATGAAATTTTTTCAGGGTGATAAAAATTGTTTCATTCACTGAACCAAAAGAAATGTATGAGAAGGTGAAGGAATATCAGTTTTGGAAACTCTTGGTTTGGTTTTCATAGCATTTTTAATAATAGCATTATATGTTTAAAAACATATTTTAATAATTTTAGTATTAGGCTCTAATTGCTTCATAAGAAAGTCTTGATGTTTAGCTTGATCAAGTGCTTCATTAAGTATTTGGGGAGAAAAAGTTCAAACCTTGTATTGGAGAGTGGGAATTAAAGTGGTGATAAAAATTTTGAATAAGTTATCATTAGTCATGTTATGGTCTGATTTATGAGCTAAATATTTACATATTTTGATAAATTCATGACCTGATTTAGTGGGAGATTGCTTAGCATTGATGAAATGACTAAGACAATTTTTGGGGAGATCATTGTGTTGAAATTATTTAACCAAAAGATTAACCAAATCTTCAAGTTACCAAATAGAATGTTGGATAAGTTGATTATACCATTCTAATACATCATCAATGGAGTTTTTCACTAAGATCTTAGTTGTGGTGAAGGTATTAGTTTGGATCCATTCTTTGTAAAGGTTACCAAAGGCTTTGAGAAATGAGGTAGGGGCTTTATTCCCATCATACTTGATAGTTGGATATATGTTACCAATATCAATGGAAATAATTAAGGGAGATAAAGGCTCATTTTGAATAGTTTGAAGCATCTTGTTATTCATTATGCATTAAGGAATAACATTGCTTGAGGCATCCTAAAGAGGTGGAGGAATGTAATTGGGATTAGCTTAAAGATGCAAAGTTGGAGGTTGATTAGCCACATTGATTAAATGTTGTTGAACTTTCATCATTTGTTTGGTTTTAGAATTTTGTATTATGTTCATTTTTTGGATAAATAGGGCTAAAATTTGATTTATATCAAGAGGTGGGTTGGTGTTGGTAGGATCATTTCCCAAATTGGTGTTAGGGGGAGGATTACTATAACAAGGATTATTGGTAGGATTATTAAGTAAACTTGTATCAATTACTCCCACATTAGTTTGAATATTTTTAATATGATAAGTAAATAAAGGATTAGATCCATCAACTTTATCTTGAGGTGTTATGTGTACCATATTACAGTTCATGGATGGAGGAGAAGAGGTGTCCCAAGAATGATAGTGCTCTTGGGAGGGAAAAATGAACATCCCATATAATATCTAAATGGATTCAAGCTATCCAAAAATATTCTTATAAGATAATTCATTATAAATGAAGAGAGATGAATATAATGCAAAGAAAGAGGAATAGGGAACTAGATTGAAAAATAGGGAAGGCAAAAATTAGTACAAGGTCGACTGGGTCAACCTAACACAGAAAATAGGGCCTGCAAATAGTATAGGGTTGACTGGGTTAATCTAGTATAGTAAATAAATGATAGAAAAAGAAAATTCATGACCTATAAATAGTATAGGGTTAACTAGGTCAATCCAGTATAGTAAATAGAGGCTAGAAAAAGATACAGGGTCAACTACGTCGACCCAGTATTGTAGATAGGGAAATTTAAGAAGCCTATAATAGGTTATGAAATGAAATAAGATAATTTTTTTAATTAATTTAGAAAATAAATATCTAAAAGTAAAAAATAATGAATTGTATTAATGTTGGACAATCCAATTGAAGCACACAGCATAAAATCTTGCACAAACGCTGGCTAATGCAAGTTTTTGTAATACAAAATACAATTGAGCAAAGAACAAGCAATCAACTTGGAAAGTAAAGATCTAACAAATTTTTCAACCTAAATTTTAATTAGATTATTAAGATATGATTTCAAATGTCATGGGAAGTTGATTGTAAGCAAGGAACTAGAATGGCAATCTAAGGATGGTTTTAAGTAGTTTAGGTTGAAAGGGATATGTAGTGGCAATGATATAGGCTTAATATTGGGGCCTACCCTCTCACTTCACACACCATATCAATAAGTGTGTCAGGTGTTTATCCAGAATATACCATTAACCAAGATTTATACTTGACTAGACAAATGTTAAAATGCTTGTTTAGATTTTATGATTTGGTCGTGTGTGCATAAAATAGAAAATAGTGAAACTAAATAGTTAATTGAAAAACACATAATTAGACTATGTGATCTATATTAAGCATGCAAGCAACAAGAAAATAAAGTGTGAATTAATTACTAGCATATACAGTTAATTAAAACTTTGAAACAAGGTACATGTTGATATAGTCAATAGTGTATGCACAAAATATAGAATAGGGCCGATAGGGTTGAATCTATACTATGGAAGAGATATTTGAAAATGAAAAAGGTTGGTAGAGTCAACCTAGTTATCTAGACCACATAGAACATAGAACTGGGTCAATAGGGTCAATCTAGTTGACTGTGTAGGGGCAATTTTAAAGACTACAAACTATAAAAGGAAAGACTGTAAAGAAAGAGATAAAAAGATAGAAAGTAACCTTGGTGGATTAGAGATGTAGATAATGAATGTTTTTTTTCAATAGCCTTAATATATGCTTGAAAATTTTTATAAATGGGTCAATCAAGCATTGTATAAACCTGTTGCTAAGTGCCTAAAATATACAAGGGCAATTGGGTTGACCTAGTATGATGAATAAGATGCCTAAAAATGTATAGGGTCAACTAGGTTGACCTATTAGTATGGATTGGAAGTCTAAAAAGATAAAAACTTATACTAGGTCAACAAGGTCAATTCATTAGCCTGTACCTAAAATTTTGTGCACAAAAGTTAGATACTAGGTCAACAAATTCGATATAGTATGGCAAATATATGATAAAAATAAGGATGAAAGAATGAAAGAAATTAAATAAGGTGAACAAATCCTATAAGGGTTAGTTCATGTCAATTTTACTAGAATGTATGCAATCATAAATGCATCATGTTTATAAATCAATCTTGGCTCAAAGAAGATAGAGCATGCCTACACTTATGATTGGGAATACATTTGTTAAGTGAGGGCATGACCAATATGGGGATCTACTAGACCCGATTAGGGGATCACTTGTTACAATACATGGTTCTAGGAAGGGTTCCAAAGCATACAGTCTAACATAATCATGCAAAAACCCTAAAAGAGTCCTAGGTTTAATGTTCACTTTATTCTAATAAACAAGAAATTAAATCTACTCTAATGCACACCAAATATTATGGCATAATAAAGGGGTTAGAAGTAATTAAAACATGTATAGGAGAATCTCAATTAATATAAGTATGATTAAGACCCTAATACATGGAATATGAAGAGTAATATTATTTGAGATAATACTTATGCTACTTCTATCTACTAAAGAGAGGAAAACAAATTTAGAATATACTTACCTAAATGTGAACCCATCAAGACTCAATATCTCCCTTGGATAAAGGGGCTTCACAAGAGGTTGTTGTGGTTTGAAAGGATAGCTAAGAAAGGCCAAAGCATCCAAGACTTATCCACAAGACTATATTCTCCAAGTAGAAACCTTGAGCTAAGACTCCTCAAGTAGAATGGTGGAAGAGTAGATTATAAAGAAGTGCAAGTGAATAATAAATCTTGATTGCATATTGAAATAATGATCAAATGATCTTGTATTTATAGGTGAATCTCACCCTAAATCCTTCCAAATATGTCAATTATACAAGGTCGACCCTATATGTTTTTGGGAGGTAAATCACTAGGTCTTGAACTAGGACACCCAAAGGGCTAATGAAACTTCCAAGTGAAAATACCCAAAAATAATATAGGGTCAACCCCAATCAAACCTATATAGTGATCATAGGTTAAAAATTATATAGGTTCAACCCAGTCAACCTAGTATAGTCAATTGGTGAAAGGGGATCAAGGTGAGGAAAAGAGGGTTGGAAAGAGGAAAAATAATGGAGTGTACAAGGGAGGATTAATAGATTAGGGAATGGTTTTAAGAGCTGGCTAGATTGGTAATAATGTAGCAATAAGGGATAATAATCCTACAAAGCATTAAAGGTCTACCCACCCCTTTCCCAATGCACCCCTTAGGGTGTGCACTCAAAGAGATTGAGTCTTGATGGGTTATTTCAAGATGTAAAGCATCAATATTTGATAAAAGTTGAAAATATTATGTGTATACACGGTTGAGTGTTCAAATGTTGAGTGCAAAGGGAATATCCCATGTTTTCACCTAGTTATAATAAATTAAGAACTAAGACAACTTTGTGCACCTTTTCTACAACAAGGTAACATTTTTATTACCCACTTTTGTTGTTCTTCATATGATATTCTTTGCTCCTAAAAGTATTTGAGACTATCATGATTGATTTTCACCTTAAAATTCCTACCCATAAAATAAGGCCTCCATTATTTTGTTGCATGAATAATATCCATCATTTATTTCTCATGGATGGATTTTTGGAGATTCTTACCTTTGAATTGATGAATCTCAAATGAAAGGGGTCTTCTTTCTTGCATTAATACTGCTCCCAAACTTGATCTAAAAGCATCACATTCAATAATGAATGTCTTAGAGAAGTCTGGAGTAGCCAAAACTAGGGTGGTACACATAGTTGTTTTTAATTACTCAAATGATTTAGTAGTTACATCATTCCATTGGAAGTCATCCTTCTCTAAAAATGCAGTGAGTGGAGCTACTATACTACCATAACCTTTCACAAATCTTTGGTAGTAACCTACTAGTCCTAGGAACCCTTCGAGTTTTTTGAGAGTTTTGGGCATTGGCCAATCCACCATAGTTTTGATCTTATGAGAATCAACTTTGACACCTTCATGGGATATAATGTGACCTAAGTACTCTACCTCCTATACTCCAAAATCACATTTGGATGGCTTCACATAAATTTTATGTTGTTCCAAAACTATCAACACATGTTTCACATATTGTAAGCATTCTTCCCATGTCTTTCTGTAAATCAATATGTCATCAAATAAAACCAACACAAACCTCCTAAAAATGCCTAAAAATAATGTTCATCAAGCTTTGAAAAGTAGATGGTGTATTTTTAATACCAAAGGGAATTAACAAAAACTCATAATAGCCCTCATTAGTTCTAAAAGTGGTTTTATGAAAATCTTCATCCCTGATTCTAATTTGATAGTACCTCGAATGAAGATCCATTTTCATGAAATAAATAACACCATGCAACTAATTAAGTAAATCATCAATTACTATAATAGGAAACTTATCTTTGATCATGTACTTATTGAGTTCCCTATAATCTAGGCACATCCTCCATGAGTCATCCTTCTTAAAAACCATGACCAGTAGCAATTAATATGCAATTTGGTTATATTTGATAATCCCTGCCTCCAGCATCTCATGGACCATCTTTTCAATTTCACTATTTTTTGCATATGGATATCTATATGGTTTGATATTTGGTGGTTGATTCCCTAGAAGTAGTTGAATATAATAATCATTTTCACTTTTTGGTGGTAGTCTTTTTGGCATGGCCTCAAAAATAGATGGGTGGTCATCAAGAATCATCTTTAGATTAGGATGTGGAGATGCCTTTATGGGTTAAACTTCTATGGAACATAATCATTCTATAAATCATTCTGCCCCCTTTTTCAAAAAATTTATCATCTGATGTGAACTAACCAATTGTGGATATTTTGCCTGTAATCCCCGTAGTTTAATTTTTCTACCTTCAAAGTGAAAGTGCATGAATAGTTATTGGAAGTTCATCTCAATTGTACCTAAGGTTTTGAGCTATTGTACTCCTAAAACAATGTCTACACCACCCATGGGAATAGCAAACATAGGAGAATATAGATTATAGTCACCCATAACAAGCTTAATGCTATAGCATTTCCCTAAATAATTGATTGTGCCACCATCTGTAATCATGACCTAAAATTTTGCTGCTAGGTAAATGGAACAATTCAATCGAGTGGCCAACTTATGTTTGATGAGATTATGTGTATTCCCTAATTCAATCAATATTATCACCTTATGTTTCTTGAGTAAACCCACCACCTTAAGTGTTTGAGGAGTGATAATACTTGAAAATACATGATAAGATATTATAGGTTTGGAATCTCTAGGTACCTTCTCTATCTCTTCCTTGTCATCATTAGAGGCATCATCCTTTTCATCATCATTTTTATATCCCTCAATATAGAATTACTTCATCTCAACACATCTATGTCCTTTACTCCACTTGTTGTCATAACCAAAACATAATCTTTTTGCACATTTCTCTTCAATGTGTTGAGGGGTGAATCTAGTAGGTGGAGGAAATGATGGTATCGATATGCTACAATATCTAAAGTGAGTGAATGGTTGCTTCTTATTGGCTATGAATTTTTCCTCAGCCCTGTGTGTCATGATAATAGAATCATAAACCTTTAGTGGATTAAACATGCATACCTCATGTTGAATGTGGTCTTTGAGGCCTTCTAAAAATAGGTCATTTAGGTTCTCATCAAATTATCCCCACATGTAAAGATAGGTTCTAAAAATTATGAATATAATACTTGTTTGAACCAATCTATCACAATTTTTCCAGTTAGTTGATGTAATTCTCTATCACACTATTGCTATAGTGTAATTATAGCTCCTCTATAAAAACTAAGTGAAAGAGGGAGTCATCTTTTTATTTTGAGCACATAACCATCAATAGAAAATGAATTAATTAGGTATAGATATAAGGATGCCATGGTAACCTTTTTTCCATATGGAATCTGATGTAGATCAAAAAATTCATCATTTAGTTGATCTAATTAAGTGGATCCTTTCCATCAAATTTACGCATATCTACCTTTGGTAATAGGTTCTATTATGGCAAGGTACTCGAATTTGGATTAGGCTAGTTGGGATATCCACCTTGGTGGGGTTATGTATAGTGATAGCTATTTTATTTGATTGATTATTTTTTAAATCCATCATGATATTTTCCAAAGTAGATTGTATGGATTTTAGATCAGATTGTATGTCTTGCATCTCACCTTGAATGCCCTACACATTGTAGTCAAGTTGGCTCACTTTATGATCTATCTCATAGAAATTTGGTATAAAGGATCTTGTAATTGTCCCTTATAAATCCATATCTTCCTTGTGAGGAGTTTTACCTGGGGTTTTAGCACCCTTTCCTTGACCCTTAGTTTGTGGTCCTGCCATCAAAGTGCTTGACAATGTTGACCCTGATTGACACTTTTGACCTAGCTTTGACCAAGTGATTTTGTATTTATATCAGCCTCAAATCAAAAACTATGAAGAACATACCCTAGATATATTTTTTTAATATTTCCAAAAATGTAAATAAATCTAAAAAATTCCTTGAATTATGCACCATAGAGTGAATTTATTATAAACCATAAAATGGTGATAAATTTTGCAAAATATATCCAGTTAAGATGAAATTTGAATGGAAGATTAATTGAATTATTTATCACCTCCATTAAAAAATGTTAATATAAATTCAAAACCATTTTCAAGATATATTCAAATTATAAGATCTATGGGTTGTCCTGTTTATGGCCCAAATCGATGTTTTGATACCACTTATAATGATACTACTTCACTAAATAAGTAGAATAACATCAAGATATCACAATGATATGTAAATATATCATAAAATATGAATAATATATCATCCAATTTGAGGGGGAAATCTCCCAAATACTTGCAATAAGAAATGTATACTCTGATATGGTGATAAACAATTACCCACTACCTCCTATATATAGTCTACCTAGGACATGGTTACTTCAGAGGCTGACCTACTAACCTAATGAAAGCATAGATAAATGTGATATAAAATCAAAGAGGGATAAGTAATCCATAAGTTAGCTATTATTATCATGATACATGTGATAGGTTAGGGGCATAACATAGACCACTTTCAGACCAAAGATGACAAGTTGGTACCCTACAAGGCCATGGTGGACATTCTCAAATATAAAATTACCCACGTATAGTTTGAACACATACTCAGGGATAGTAAGAGGATAGTAGATGGCATGGCTACCATCAATTATTTTATTTTTAGAATAGACAAGGCAAAATAATATCAGTTCCTCATTAAACATCTTCTAGTCCTACTCATGAACCTTCGACCGTCACCATGATTTATGATATTATTGGTCCTAACTCTATTTGGTATTCATATTTATATAACTACCTTCATGATCACCTCATGCCACCAGATATTTCACATAAATAACAAAAATCCTTTACACACCAAGCCTCTCATTATACATTACTTAGCCCCACCCTTTATCACAAAAACTTTGATGGAACTCTAATTTGTTTTTTGAATTTGGTAGAAGCCACATTAGCCTTAAGGGAATTCTATGAAGGAGTATGTGGATCCCACACTAATGGGTTTGTCCTTACCAAAAAACTCCTACATACTAGTTATTATTGGCCAACTATGGGTGTAAATGTAGTTGCTTATGTCAAAAGGTGTGACAAATTTCAAAGGCATGCTAATTTGATTCATGCTCTATCTAGAAGACTCAAATTTATGCTTACACCATGGCCATTTTCAACATGGGAACTTGATTTTGTTATAAATATTAATCCTACCTCATCTGATGGCCATAAACACATCTTTACCGCTATCGAGAATTTCACTAAGTGGGTCGAAGCTATACCCATCACTTATGTGACTAAAAAATAGATTTCCAAATTCATCTTCAACCATCTTAATTGCCACTATAATATCCCATCTAACATTATATCTAATATTGGTGGATCATTTAAGAATAAGGATGTCAAAACACTCTATGTTGAGTATAACATCACCCAATATTTTTCCACTACATATTACCCAAAAGGTACTAGCCAATCATAGGCATACAATAAGACCATTGTCAACATCATTAAAAATATTATCAATGATGATAGCTGAAATTGGCACTTGTAGATATTTGGTGCCCTTTAAGCATACTTTACTAATTATCATAGTCTAACAGGAGCCATACCATATTCACTAGTCTATGGCATTGATGCCATTCTTTCCATCGAAGTCGAGTTACATTCTCTACGTATCTCATTTAAACATATCCTGGATGATGAATATCATAGAGTAGCTTGGCTATAAAAGCTAAAGTTACTGGATGAAAAGTGCATGACCATTGTAAACAACCTTCAATCATATCAAAACCAATTACATGGTCGATATAATCGATGAGTCAAACATATATATTTCAATCTTGGTTATCTTGTCCTCAAATAAAACTAAAACACCACGACTAAGAAAAATAAGAAATGCAAGTTCAAACTTAATTGCATAGGCCAATATGTCATTGTTTCTAATTATAGCTTGAGAACATATAAGCTCATTATACCAGACATAGATGAACTTTATGACCCATGAACATAATACACCTCAAGAATTATTTTGCTTAAGAGACCTGAGGTATTATCTATGAGGTTTGCTTACATTGTACCATAATATCATCTTCCTTGTATCATATCATACATCATTCTTACCATACCTTCACTATAAACCAAAGTTGTTTTACCCTACCTCCCCACCCATTTTGACCTTAGTTATACTATATTGGTTCTTTGAGCACCTTCTCTATATGATTTAGATGAAGTTTTAGTAGTTGATTTAGTATTCTAGACAAAAATAATATCTTGGACTAGTATGATAGTGGTTTGGCAATTATGTTCTTCATTATTGTCACATTCTATTTCATTCTTGGTGCTACTAATTATAACCACCTTTGAGAAAATTAGTATCATTAACCCAAGTTATTGTTTCCGAATTATAACTATATATGGGAAAATTAGGAGCAATATATTTATTATGCATTGCCACATCACCTTGCCATTCCTATGCTATACTACACCATTTGCCTAAATTCTAAACTTGATGATTCCTAATCAAATTCCTCCATTATAAGGAAGAACTATAGTGACTTAAGGTCCTAATGGGACTATGTAGGTAGTTCACAATTTACATTGAGGATGTCTTAGTTACCCTTTTCTATGCTCTTGTCATTTTGTGAATAGTTTAAGTTTGAAACACTCTCGTTTAGTCTCTCATAATTCTCAATCGAGATGAGATGCTTAAAAAAATCCAAAAACATTTGTAAAAGATTTAGAAAATTATAAATACCACAAAATCATGAAAATTATCTTAGAATTTCCATGCGAGGCATACAATCATAAAAATTTTATGGGATGGGCTATCTTGTTTATTCAATTTATTTCTAGACCACCTTAGTCTTTTTCTTCCCATTTTTGAGATAACTACAAAGGCTTAAGGTTTTTATGGAATATGTAGGCAACACTTGGATATATGGGGTATCTCAGGTTAACTCAACCACACCTTCCTTTCTTTTTGACCATTTCTTTGACTTAAAGATCTTAGGATCCCTAGTTATTTCATGAGTAACCATTTATTATTTAGTTTCCCCATCCTTATTGGCCTTAGCCATACGCTCTCATCATTTTACAAGTTTACATCATGAGTATTGTGTATTAGACTTTGATACGCTAATGATCATTTGGTTTCATCTTTCTCTCTCACCATTTTATGAGAAACCATTTTACGCTCTCACAATTTTATGAGAAACCATTTTACGCTCTCACCATTTTACAAGTTATTTATGCTCTCATCATTTTGAGAGCTCATTCTCATTGTCAGCCTTAGACTTAGTAAGCACTATGAACCAAGTTCATGTGTGAGCACTTGTCTATTATATTTTAGTTTGGTTTTTGTCGAAACCATACTTTCACACTTCCACACTTTGTTTGTGTTGATGTTTTTATGATTATGAAATGTCATCCCCTATTTTCTCATGCACTCACCATTTTGTTAGTTTATTCCTATACACATCCATCATGTTTTATGGATCATCATTTTCTTATATTCCATATCCTAAGAGAACTACATTTGGCCTAAATTTCATGTTGGATCTTATGTCTATGTAACTATGTAGTCAATTTCCAATTTCCTTGTGTTTCTAGAGTCAGCTCGGCTACCCCTTCCCTTTCTTTTATTCCCCCTTATTTTGTTTATTTTATATTCCTTGTCTCCTATAGCTTAGGGAAAATGTTTGTTGTTGTATTCATATAGAGTTGTTCCTTATCACCTAGGAGCAAAATTTTTAGTCTTTTTATTCTCATGTTGTTATACTTGTGTCTTAATTGTCTACCTTAGGGGTTATCCTATTGCCTAGAGTAACACCTCTATTACACATACACAAACACCTTGTTCTTTGTTTTCACTAACATTATGATTAACCATTTTTTGTGTTTGTTTGGTTCTATTTTGATTATTTTGTTCACTTTCTATTTATTGGTGTTTTTTTATGTTTATTTATTGGTGTTTTGTTTTATTTATTGGTGTTTTATTATGTTTTGTTTATTTGTTTTCCTATTTATTTGCTTTCATTATTATTTCTTGACTTAGTGTATATGCATTCATTGGGAAATTACTTGCACATTATTCTTAAATCCATATATATTCATATGTTAAAATTTTCATCATAGTTTTTATCATTAATGTTTTGTTTTCCATTATTATTGGATTGGGTGTCCATCCATATGCTTATTATGGTTAGGTCATCATGGTGTTTCATATCATGGTACATACCATCACATGTTGTAACAAAAATTAGTCTGGTTGATATTACAAGTAATGGTGCCACATTAATTCTCCTTGTTCACATGAAAAATTTCCACCATATCCAAATATTACCCAAATACAAAGTAATTCAATCACAAATAAATTTTAATCCGTACTAGTTAAGACATGCATCTCCATCCTAGCAGGTAACCCAAATTCATGCCTATCTTTTGTACTGACTTACTCTTACTTTGTTAGTATGGATTCAATATGTAAGCCCCCATTTTGGATTTGCCATATTATCTCAAACCATAAGTCTAATGATTATAACTGCCTTCGGGCAAATCATTATGTTTTGATTTATCTAGATGTTAATGACTATAACTACCTATAGGCAAATCATTTTCATTTTTTGACCCTACTAGGATGTTTTCATTATGTTAATGATTATAACCACATTTGGAAAAATCATTATCTCTATCTGCTTGATAAGTTCCATTTTCATTCTGATAATGATTATAACCACCTTTGGTCAAATCATTCATTTTACCTCCCTATGTCGATGATTATAACTACCTTTGGATAAATCATTCCCTTTTTATCTAGCCAACTAGGGCATCTCACTATACCACTGATTATAATCACCTTTGGTCAAATCAATATTTTCCACCCACTTTACCTTTATGTCACATTGTTTCCTTCTTTTTGAAGGACCGATCACTGACCTTATTTTTTGCTCACTCCCTTGAGGGGGCATTGAGGGCTCATCTATCACCTTCTAGGGCATTAGGCATTAATGAATTTTTAATTATTTGAGAAGATGTTACTATGCCTATAGCTTTCAATTCCTTCCCAAATATGGGAAAACTTTAGAAACCCCATTCTGGGCATAATAAACTTTCAACCAGACTTTAGATTGATTTCTACCAAACATTGCAAATTAAATTTAGGAATCACTGAATGTCCCAATTTCATTCGCACATCAGACATTAGTGCTTAGAATCATGTTGAGGCATACCTATTTTGGGTATTATTATATACATAATAGTAACCTCTCATATATTCATCTCTGGTCACCTTGTGACCTATAAATCTGACAATTTGGCCTTTGGACCCATTAAGTGGGACACTTAAACAATTCTTAAAGTGTTAAAATGCTAAGCAAAATGAATTAACTAATCAAACCAAATTAAATGACTAACTAAATTTTCCACGTGAAATTAGTGAAAATAAATTTTTTTTTTTAAAAAATTCAATAAATGTGAGGTCATTATGACATCATTTTCAAAGTCAAGAAATTGGAAATATCTCCCTAAATGTATTAAATTCATAAATGGAGAGTCATGTCTAATAAATGGGATATATATCCCAAATATTAATTAAATATCCCCTCCTTAACTAAGGTTAGTTTTAACTCAACTTTGGTTAATTATAATCTAACTACACTTGGGTTAGAGATAACTTTGGAGACTATAAATATAAGGCCTCACCCATTGATAAATAAAAATTTTAGTTTAATGTTATTATGCCAAAACACTTTCAAAAAGATTTTTTGTGTAGTGTTACTATTTTCACATGGATTTGGACCCTTTAATGATATGTCTTATCTCTCCTCATCCAAGTGTCACAATGGAAACATCTCAATTGCTATGGGTAATCAATTTGGTGAGATTAATCTCTAGAATGAAGAGCTAGCTCCCTAAATGTGTCTTGAAATGCTTTCACCTATACTAACTGATTGTTTATGTGGAAAAGGGTTAAATTTTGAATCAAATGAAAATTATTCTAGGGTTTTATGAACCAATATTTTTACCATAATGATATTATACTCAATCACTTGTGAGACAAGGCATACAACTAGTCTAAGAGTCCTAGAATGCACTAACATCAGTATTTCAATATGAAGGTGACATGCATAAAGACTATCCAAGGTAAGTGGAAGCATAGATCATTTTTTAGATGATAATAATTACTTGTATACTTAATAACATGTTCATACACTTAACAGCACTTCATATGACCTGTTAGGCATGGAATCACTTGTATCAAATATGGAAGGATTGAGAGAAAGCAAGGATAAGTAAATATCTCTTAACCATTTACTATACATATTTTCACACATTTTTACAAGATGATATATGAACTCAAAGTAGATTGAATTTATTTTCTAAGTAAATTACAATGTAAAAACCAACAGGGCTTTGCCATACATGGTGTGGTATTAGATTACAAAGGCCAAAATGGTAGCTCTTATAGAACTTGAGAGAGAAAGGAGAAGAGAGAAGTCCAAGGGTCACAAGGAAACTTATCAAGCTGAGAAAGAGAGTTAATTGTGCATTAAAAGAGGATTTGGGATGAACCATGTAAGGTCAAAAGAGACATGTGGCTATTTAAATTATAAAACTCTTGAAAAGTGGCATGAAAGTTTGCATTATGGCTCAAAAAATTGCCTTCATGATTTGGACCTATTTGAAGATTATAGAACTAATTAGGAATAGTTCTAATGATTTTAATTAAGGTTAAGTCTTTTATACATGTCTTTCCATACATTGGTTGTAGTCCTAGTCATTTAAAACTTTTCCAAAATGAGATATCATCAGTTGTAGTCTAAATAAATCTTCTTTCATGCACCTTGCACTCTTGGCCTCCAAAAAGGCATCATTTTTCCATGAAAATATGAGGGAGAGAGTTAATGACAGTTATAAATACATTTTATGGCCTTATATTAGTTAGACACACCTTAAAATTATCTCTCTTGAAGTTTTCCACCCTTTTCACTAGCTTGTCCACTATGTTAGTTTTGAGTGGCTAAATTGAAGCATATAGTTTAGACACTTAGGATTTGTTATGAATAATTAAATGTACATGGGTACTTATACAAAGTCCCAATATTCCCCCCAAACTTGATTTCATCTCTTTAAACCTCTTGTAACCTTCAAAAAATATAAAATAATCAAAATTACCCTGTTTTTTACCTTGTTCATACAATTCCATACATATAAAAAGGGTGTGGAGGAGCCTTAGAGATTCCTCTAAAATTTCCAATCATCATCCTATTAAAACTAGTCCATTATAGTAGCTTTCTAGCTTCATCTTCCTAATCAGGGCATTAGCAAGGGTTTGTAAGGGTTTTGAGTAGATTTGACTCTTAAGCTTTTTTCATAAAAATCAAATTTTAGATCTACCAAAAAATTATATTGGAACATATTTCAATACCTTTATCAACTTCCCCCTCCTTATATCCCTATGCAAAACATCAAGAGAGATATGAACACTTGAAATCACCTTATTGAGCTTATCCTTCCCTTTCCTATAAGCTGAGTGGGTTTTGAGCTCAAAAATGGAATATATTGTGATTTATTTGCTTGAAAATAGATTTAAAAAATCTAAAATTTCCCAAAAAACATGCTCTTATAGGGTATAATTCTCAGCTCATGTGAAAATTAGAAGTGACTCTCCATTTAGCTTCTAGGCCTAAACCTTGCCTAGTAGGCCTACCTACACTCTTATGGTTTAGGCCATCCAACTGAGATTATTTTCATTACACAAACTTTATAAATATATTATGACTCTATGAGTTTTTTCCAATATTTTATAAATAATACCTATGGCTATAAGTGTAAGTGACCTCCCATTTGGGCACTAGGCCTCTTCAAGGCCTAACAGAATTGCCTATAATTTTAAGATTCTAGACCATTCTATTGGTATTCCTCCCTTTTTTATTGCTTTATTATTCTTTTATAAGTGTTATAAAACTTTATAAACCTCATTTAAAGGTCTCTACATCTTTTGGCTTCATATTTATACCTTATTCTCCTAACCCTATCACTTTGTTCATAAAGGAGTGCCCTCTATCTGAGATCAAATAGAGGGCACTCCCTTTGATTTCTTAGAAACTATGATTATTTGAGAGGTTTATCAAATTTATGGATACCCTATACACCAAAAAAATTCTCTATATCAGGTCAAAAACCCCCTACTCCTTCAAGCTTCAAGACAGACTATGTGGGAAGGCAGACTATGTAGGGGTGTTGGAGAGTAGATTATGCCTTACTTACTTAGAGTTACTTATATGTTCTATATCCATAATAAAAGATCCATGAGACCATAATTACCATAATTAAAGGATTCCAATCTTAACTCATCCCCCCATCCTCTCAGACTCCCCTCACATACCTTGACTCAGTCAAGACTAAGCATAACCCTGACTATGTTTCCTTGTTTTGGAAGGCACCTATCGGTGTGAATGTATGAACTAGGTTTTGAAAGATTTGAAAAGCCATATCGAGACCTTACAAGATCATTTGGAAATTATTTGGACCTTTTTTTCATTTTCATGTTATATCTTACTTAGTATGGACCATTACTTAGGACTCAAACTTGTTCACTGTATGACATAGTCAAACAGGGTCAATTGTGTTTGAAATAAATAAGATCTTTTAGGTGTTCAATTCATGAATTAGGTCTTGGATATAGTGATTATACCTTAATTTAATATTTTAGGTCATTTATCATCTCTTTAGGCCTATGTTTATCTTTTTTAGACTCCAATCATCATCTAGACACCATATTCAACCTGTTGTCTGCCTTCCCAGCTATAGGTTAGTGTTCTCTTGATGGAATACCTGTAGGTAGGTCATGGAAGACAAAGCAAAATATATAAACTCTATCCTAATGACCCTTATGTTCATTAATACACCATTAAATTAATAATTCTATTCCAAACATGAGAGTATGTTCCATATGCAACATTAGTTGTCAATGGTCACTCAAAACTCAAACCTGTAGATGTTAATGGAGAAATTCAATGCTTAAATGGGAAACTTTGAAGCCCAAAAAACCATCTTCCCCTAATTATCTTGACTCCTCTTTCTTTAAGGCTCTTTTCATTCATGGAGACTACAAGGTTTGACCATTAATTTCCTTCAAAACTATTGATATCCCTATTATAAGATATCAATAAAATGATAGAGGGCTCTATTTTCCCTATTTTAGGGATTTAGTCTCCAAAACTATAGTCATCATCATTTGAAGGTTATCACACCTTGTCTAGCACTTTATCATTCCAAATATGCATGTTGGGATCCTTATAACATGTTATAATCTCAGAAAGGGTTTCTTTACTCATTTTTACACCTTTATAAAACATCTAAAATCCCTATTAAGCCACATGTAGGTGGGCAAAATCATGCATTCAGGTAGTGAAGAGGAGTATGGGCAGTAAGCATTATATTTGGCATTTCATGGGATTTAGGTATATCAAAAGATTATAAACATACTTTCTCCATTTTTTAGGGTTCTTTCAACTTAGGTACTCCTTTTCAACATGAGATCTTCCAAGGGAGCACCTATAGGTGCATTTGGAGTTACATATAGGAAGCAAGCATGAAACTATAAATATACTTGAAGGATATTATTTTATAACCAAATAATACCCCTTCATGGTGTTCCAATGAAACATCAAGATGTTTCCAAGTCTAAATCAAGCTATCACACTCCATTTCAATGTTGGACTCTTTTATAGATCTTGATATAGAAGTATATTCATGGTTGCGTAACTGTATATATTACTTATGACTACCATCACATACCCTTTGTGTTATTTAGAGTGTCCAACCTAAATTTTCATATAATAATAACATGAAAAACACCTTTTATATCCTTCATTGTTCATCTATAGACGTGATCAGAGCTCAAGCATCATGACTAAAACTGAGAATAGGTAGAAAGTTAACTATGAATGTGGAAAGGTAGGTTTGTTTATCAAATTATGGAGATATGAGACAAAACCATGGAATTATGTGGCCCCTATGGCATTAAAAAATGTAAAATATCATTTCCCATTCATATGGATCCCCTACATAGAATACAACCTTTTTTAAGTAGTGAAAATGACTACCATTCCACCTGGGACATCTACCTGCGAACTAAACCCAAAAAAGCCCATGATATCTGTGAAAAACATTAAAATAAGAATTTAAAACATGATAATATGGATTCAACATCATCTAAAATGAATCCTAGTAACTATATTGTATAGACTCCTCCAAACCAAGGCAATTCCTATAGGGTGCACAGACTAGTAAGCGAATTAGAAAGGTCAACTTCTTAGGAATGGTTCATAAAGCATAGGTTGGCATTCCTCTATAACCAAACATCAAATTTAAGCTAAATAAGTGTATAATACACCCCCAAGATCATTTTTCATGAAACCTCTCATGCTGATTGTACCAAGTACAAACCTAAAGACTGTTTTTACTTGCCAAGCCTAGTGGAAGGAGAGATAAGTAGTTTTCTTCATTTTTTTGAGACTCTAATAAAAATTATCACTAATAAAGTGTATGGGATACCAAGGTACATTCTTGAAATGTCCCAAACTATATAAGTTCATATAAATCTGTACAACTCAAAAACAATCCTCTTTTTTCAAAAAAACTACCCTCTTCTTGAGGAACCTACCAATTTTTAGTTAGTTATAATTAATTAAGACATAAAAAGACACATGGGGAATTAAATCATCCCTTGAAACCTTCACATTTCCCTAGGAGGTTTTACAATTCATTAAATGCTCTAATTTGACTCCTAAAATGACTCAAAGGGACATATTTACTAATAAGACTAATACAATATTAAATGACATAAATTAACATATAATACATCATATGAAATAATATTAAATCCCTTATAACCCTCTAAAGATAATTTTTTTCTATAGGGGTCCCAATTTGACTTGTAGGATCAAATTTGGTCAACAAATTAGTGACTCATAGAGGTAGTATGCCTATTATACTAACTAGACCAGTAGCCTTATCAGTCCATTGGGCTTTTGAATCACATGTACAAGAATTTTTACACACACCTTGCCTTTGATATCACATAAAACACAAAGAAAAACAAAGAAGAAGCAACACATAAGACAAAAAACTAAGCAAAACACACTTGTGCTTCATGAGCACTTATGGAACACACACACCAAACTAAACAGCTAACTCAAACACTAACTAACCTGAGATAAAAACTCCCTCTTAGATCAAAGGGGAAGTTTGAAACCTTCCTTACTTCATGACATGAAGAATTTAGTGAGACATGTTGCCTTTTATCATTTAACATTGATGCCTTCATCTTCGTCATGGTGTTTACCAACTTCATTAGCATGAGATTCAATGAGAACCAAGTAGCTCCATATAGGTTGACTATAAAAATGGACTCTTCTTGCATCCAAATAGTCTCCACCTTCTCATGAACTTGGTCCTTGATGTGCAATTTTCAAAATATGATAGTCCTCTCAGCCTTGACATCATTATCCATGTTTGTAACTTCTTATACATTAGCATCATCAAATGGCTTCATGATAGTAGGTTCTTAACCAGCAGAATTACCTTCACCTTTATGTTTGATTGAACACTCAAGATCATGTTTATTGGACTCATCAACAAACTTATCATCAGATGTACAATCTTTTGGAAAATAAAAAACTTTATCCAACTTATCAAAATCTTTGCATATGGCATTGAACTTCTACCATAAATCTTCTTCCTCATGAATGCCATATTCAAGATTTATTTCCTCTACCTTGGTCTCATGAGAATTTCTTAGGACTACCACTTCTTGAGGGTTAAATTGAAAGTGTTTTCCATCTTTGATAGAAAATTCATCCTCATGCTTGAGATAATCATCCACAACTTCAAGATAAAACATAGAGTCCTCTTCAAATACCTCTCTCTTCAAGTCTTGGCACATTCCTCATGGATACACATCCCCTCAAAAATAGAGGCATTAGAGTCAGCTTCTTGGACACACATCCATTCAAATATGGAGGCAAAGGCTTATGGATTGTCCTTTTACTCACCAAGGGGATTCCCTATGTTAATTTCTTCCTCGTAGTCACTCATGAGGTCTTCTTGATCATCAATGAATTAAACTTGATTTTATTCACTTGCTTCTCTCAAGATGGGCTCTTCCTCAAGAAGGGGTGAGGTGGGAGGTTCATGGATGGGCTCATGTGAAGGAGATGTAATAGGAGGTGTAGTGGATGTTTTATGAATTGAATATTGGAATGTGAGGGATATGATAAGGCTTATGAGTTGAAGATGGAGTATGGGATGAAGTAAAAGGCTTATGAGTGGAAGATGGAGTATGGGATGAAAGATAAGACTTATGAGTGGGTTTAGAAAATAGAAAATCACTAGTAAGCTCATATGGAAGTGAATTTTTGGGTTGATTATAAGGATAGACACTTACATAACTAGGATTTGCATCTTGATAATAATGTATTTGTGTATAATCCATGGAAATAAATGATTTCATATGAAAACACTCATAGGAGTACTCTTGAGGCTGTTAGGTATCATAGTATGAGTTATAGTGCTCATATTGGGACTAATAAAGAGGTGTTTCTTCATAGGTTTCTCGGTAGCCTTCCTCATAGGGTTGTTCAATAACATGGTGTCCATATGGAGATGGAAATGAAGGGTTATAAGGCTGCCACATGTCTTTACCAGCATAATAGCCTTCTTGAAGAGTAGTATTACTAGCTCTAATATGATTCTTACTAGCCTTGTCATGATTTGTATCAGGTTCATGACTAGGTTTGTACGGATCATACCAAGGTTGATAATGAGTGTCATACACTTGATAAACCTCACCAACTTGTGTAAAATAATACTCAACACTAACATTATCCATGAAACTTTATTAGGAAGTAATAACACAAATAATGATCATTAACAATCTTTAAAAGTGATACTTGGGTTTCTTGACTAGTTGATGTAACCTCAGAGTCACCATTGGTGTTTAGATAGATGCCTCCAAAGGTTGATTATTGAAATATAACACTAAAAATCTTTCAACTTCTTAGACTAAGAGTCCCATCAGGCATGCCAAAAACTATTGTCACTTAGATTTGTACCCTTTGAGGAGATGTCTCAGCTATCCTCACCCAAGTGGCACAATGGAAACATCTCACTTGTTGTGGGTAATCAATTTGGTGAGATGAATCTCTAGAATGAAGGGATAGCTCCCTATATGTTCCTTGAAATGCTTTCACCTATACTAATTGATTATTTGTGGGGAAAAGGGTTAGATTTTACATGAAATAAAACTTATTCTAGGGGGTGATGCACTAATATGTTTACCATAAGACTATTATACTCCATCAATTTTGGGATAAGTCATACAACACTAGTCTAAGAGTCATAGAATGCACTAACATTAGTATTTCAATATGAAGGTGACATGCATGAAGACTATCCAAGGTGACATGCACTAACATTAGTATTTCAATATGAAGGTGACATGCATGAAGACTATCTAAGTGGAAACATAAATCATTTTTTAGATGATAAGACTTTATTGTACACTTAAGAACATGTCTATACACTTAACAACACTTCATATAACCTGCTAGACATGGAATCACTTGCATCAAATATGGAAGGATTAAGAGAAAGCAAGGATAAGTAAATATCTCTTAACCATTCACTATACATCTCTTCACACACTTTTACAAGATGATATATGAACTCAAACTCAATTGAATTTATTATCTAAGGCAAGTACAATGTCAAAACTAGCAAGGCTTCACCATACATGGTGTGGTATTAGATTACAAAGGCCAAAATGGTATCTCTTATAGAACTTGAGAGAGAAAGGAGAAGAGAGAAGTCTAAGGGTCACAAGGACACTTGTCACGATAAGAAAAATAGTTACTTTTGCATGAGAATAGGATATGGGATGAATTATGCAAGGTTAAAAGAGGACTTGGGCTGAATTATGCAAGGTTAGAAGAGACAAGTGGCTATTTAAATCATAAAACTCTTAAAAAGTGGCATGAAAGTTCTCATTCTAGCTCAAAAATTTGCCTTTATGATTTGGAACTATTTGAACATCCCAAAACTAATTAGGGATAGGTCTAATGATTAGAATGAATGGAAATACTTTCAAACATTCCTCTCTATGCATTGGTTGTAGTCTTAGTCATTTTGAGCCTTCCTAAAATGAGTTATCATCCTCTGCAATCTAAAAAACTCTTCTTTCATGCACCTTGCACAATTGGCCTCCAAAAAGACATCAATTTTCCATGAAAATCCATGTGAGAGAGTAAATTACACTTTTAAAAACCCTCCATGGCCTTATACTACTTACGCACACCTTAAAATCAACTCACTTGAAGTTTTCCACCCTTATCACTAGTTTGCCCACTATGCTAGTTTTGATTGGTTGAGATGAAGCATCTGGTTTAGACACTTAAGAATTGTTCTAAAGAATGAAATAGACATGGATGGTTAGACCAAGTCCCAATATTCCCCCCAAACTTGATTTCATCTCTTAAAACCTCCTGTAACCTATAAAACACAAAAAATAATTAAAAGTAACCTATTTTATACCCTATCCATACAAGTCCATACAAATCAAAAAGGTGGGGAGGATCTTGAGAGAGTCATCTGCAATTTCCAATCATCATCCTAGTCAAACTAGTCCATTAGAGTAGCTTTTTAGCTTCATCTTCCCAATTGAGTCACTAGCAAGGGTTTTGAGCAGTTTTGACTCTTAAGCTTTGTTCATAAAAATAGGACATTAGATCTACCAAAAAATTCCACTAAAACATAGTTCAATAACTTTATCAACTTACCCTAACTCATTATACCCCCATGCAAAACATCAAGAGAGATATAAGCACTTGTTATCACCATATCAAACTTCTCCTTCCCCTTCCTACAAGCCTGGGTGGGTTTTGAGCTCAAAAATGGACTATCTTGTGATTTATTTTCATTCCAAGAGCTTTACCACATCTAAAATCTCCCCATAAATATTCTCTAATAGTCTAGAAAGCTCACCTCATGTGAAAAGTATAAGTGACTCTCCATTTGGCTTCTAGGCCTAAACCTTGCCTAGTAGGCCTACTTGCACTCTTGTGGTTTAGGCCATCCAACTGATCTCATTTTAACATGTTATAATCTTATAAAGGTTTTCATTACTCATTCTGACACCTTTATAAAACATCTCAAATCCATGTTAAGCCACCTGTATGTGGACAAAATCATGCATATATGTAGTGAAGAGGAGTATGGGAAGTAAGCATTATTTTTGGCATTTCATGAGATTTAGGTCTATCAAAATATTTTAAACATAATTTATCCAATATTTAGGGTTTTTTTTAGCTTAGGTACTCATTTTCAACTTGAGATCTTCCATGGGAGCACTTGTAGGTGTATTTGGAGTTACATATGGGAAGCAAGCATGAAACAATCAATATACTTAAAGGATATGATTTTATAACCAACTAATACCCCTTCATAGTGTTCTAATGAAACATGAAGATGTTTCCAAGACTAAAACAAGCTATCACACTCCATTTCAATGTTGGATTATTTTTTAGATGTTGACACATACATATGTTCATGGTTGCCTAACTGTATATATTGCTTATGATTGCCATCATAGACCTTTTTCACTATTTAGAGTGTCTCACCTAACTTTTCATACAAGAATAAGGTGACAAACACATTTTATATCCTTAATTTGTCCTTTATAGATGTGATCAAAGCTCAATCATCATTACTAAAACTAAGAGTAGTCAAAAAGTTGACTGTGAGTGTGACAAGACTAGTTTTTTTATCAAAGTATGGAGCTATGAGACTAAAACATGGAAGAACATGACCCCTATATCATTAAAACATGGAAAACATCATTTCCCATTCATATGGATCCCCTATAGAGAATATAACCTTCTACAAGTAGTGAAAATAACTACCATTCCACTTGGGACATCCACCTACAAACTAAACCTAAAAATGCCCATGAGATCTTTGCCAAACATGAAACTAAGCATGATAATATGGATTTAACATATTATAGAACCATTCCTAGTATTTGGATTGTACAGACTCCTCCAAACCAAGGTAAAACCTATAGGGTGCATAAATTAGTAACCAAATTGGAAAGGTCAACTTCTTAAGAATGGTTCATAAAGCACATTTCACCATTCCTCTACAACCAAACATCAAATGGAAGATTATTGAGTGTATAATACACCCCTAAGATAATTTTTCTTGAAACCTTTCATGTTGATTGTACCAAGTACAAACCTGAAGACTATTTTTTCATGCCAAGCCTAGTGGATGGAGAGATAAGTGGTTTTATTCATTTTTTTAGCTTTTGATCAAACTAATCACTAAAAAAAGTGTATTTTAGACCAAAGGACACTCTTGAAACATCCCCAACAATATAATTCTATACAAGTTTGTAAAACTCAAGAAAACTCCTCTTTTTTCAATAAAACTAACCTTTTTCTAAGGAACCTACCAATTTTTAGTTAGTAATAGTTAATAGGACACATAGGGCATGACATCATCCCTTAAACTCTTCACATTTCACTAGGAGGACATATAAGTCATTAATTTCTGTAATTTGACTCCTAAAATGATTCAAAAGGACATATTTACTAATAAGACTAATGACCAAGACTAATACAGCATTAAATGACATATATTAATATATAATACACCCTATGACATGATATTAACTCCCCTATAACCCTCTAAAGATAAAACAATTTCCTATAAGAGTCCTAATTTGACCTGCAAGGTTAAATTTGGTCAACGATTACCATGCCCATTTGCCAAGCCAAGCCAAAGCCAACCAACATTACCGAGGTGACAAGGAGAGGTGTAGAAATGGAGCTTCATTGACAAATATTTCTTGATCACATATCCAAGCACATCAATCCATTACCAACTCACAGCACTTGCTCTCATGGAAGGTAAAATCTCTTATTTTGGCTTTCATTTTGTTAGTTATTTGTGTAGTTCTATAGCTCCTTGAGTGTCAAGGCTAGAGGTGTAAGTTTTTAGTATGTTTGTTTTGTTTTGATTTCTTGACTAATATTATATTAATCTCCCCTCTATGCATTTCCTTGTTCAAAGGTACCACTACTCTTTTTCTCGTTTTATGCCTATCTTTTTCTTTAATGAATATCATAAGTATGAAATGAACGAATTATAAGGACTAGTTATACTGTGATTTTTATGGTTAGAAATATGTGCCTATTCAATCACCCTAGTACATTTAACTCAATACATAAACCATCACATGACATAACTAATGGGATCTGGTCTTAAGTTGAATCCTTCAATTGAGCACATGAGATCATTTCTCATGTGATATGCCAATACACTAGCTCATTGGACTTCTTATTCTCTTTAGGTGCACAACTAGGATAAGTCATGTTAAACTAAAGGAAAAGACATCAAAAAATAGTATTGATAGAGAGAAAGGACAAGTTAGTAATATATGTAATTACTCATAGTTTTGAGGCCATATGGGTTGTTATAGTAGGTTGCTCTAGACTTCACATCCTCCCCATCGGTGCTACTAAAACTTAGGCTCTGTGTGCAGCCATGAATATTAAAAGATAGAAATAGGATGCTATATTCACCATTCATAAATAAGGAAATAAAATAGAAATAAATTGCTAATATATTTAAACTAGGGGTGTATTCACCCTATTTATAAATGAGACTTGAATTTCTTACCCTCCACCACCTCCTAATCAATATTTCAAAATGAATTTAATAATCCTAAACAAGAAAATCTTTAAAAAATGAAGTACCATAAAAGTAGGGAAAATTCTTGTGTTATCTAGAATAAAATTCAAAGCAAAAACACCCATGAATAACAACATATCAGAAGAATCGCAAATATGGGAAGTCATTTAAAAAGTTGTGTAAACTTAAAATGGTCATAAATCAATTAAAGACAAATGTCACATTATACATCATAATATCAAGAAAAAAAATTAATACATATAGGAATCACTTCAAATATATCCACCCAAGTCAAATTCTTCTCCCTCAACCTATAAAACAAAAAAACAAAGAGAATTAATACTGGTATATCTCTGTTAATCACATAGTTTTGAAAATTATTTAGGTATCTAAACAAGAGAAAACATTACTTTCATCCAGTGAACTCTTGATTATTGTAGAGGTCCACAAAATATACTTGAAGCTTCAATGCCTTCATTTATAAAACTCATTATCTTGACCTAACCAAGTCATATATAATGCACATGCATCTTCTGATATTCTCTTATAATAATGAGGGATAAAATAAACTAATTATGCATAAGAAAGAATTGTATATTTTATAATTCCTATAACAAGACATAATTGGTGTTTAGAAACTCTATTATTACTCAAATTAAATATATTATTTTCTCTTTAACTAGGTAAAGGACTAATACTAGACATAACATGGGTTATCAATTACCACACTCTTCAATTGTTACTCTCACTTTAATTGAATTTAGAAAATGTAGTGGAATACTAAATGAGTCACTCAAATCCAAGATGATAATTCCCTGAACAATAATAAAATCATACTAATCACTAATACCATTGAAGATACAATATTACAAAAATTTAACATATTCTCAATAAAAAGGTGAGGAAGTAAAATTTATGCTTGTGTCACAAGGTCAACCCATGAATTTTCAAAGGGGCAGGGGTGAAGTGTCTAGTCTCCCCATCAAACACAAAAACATTACACGTATTATTTATGTAGACACATAAAATTGGCCAAAAATGGATTCATATTAACTTAATACCAATTCTTACCAAAAATTGACCATCTATCCTAAGAATTTCTAACTATCTCAAATTTGGCTTTATAATCATGCAATAAATCAATTTGGCCTATTAATCAATTAAATTAAACAAATGCACCATCATTTAATTCAAAATCATTCAAAAAATTAAAAAGGATTAATTACCATGTTAAATCAAATCAAATCCTAATCAAGTCCTAATTGAATTAATCCATGAGCAATTAAATCAATCATCAAAAAGAAAATTCAAATATCAAGAGCATCTCAAAGCTAAGCATTATCTTTTGTGAGTTGTCACTTTTGGAAAATATCAAAAGAATATCCTAGGAATATGACAAACACATGCAACCAAGGTTAATAAACTCAACCAAGGTTCTAATATAACCCATTCCAAGTGATTTTGAATACTATAAAAGCAAGCTTATAGCTCTTCATTCAGAGAACTTGAAACATAGTAGAGTTATAATGTTGGAGTTGATTTATAAAGCAAATGCATAGTGTTATAATGTTAAAATCAAGCCAAGTCAAGTAAAGCATGGTACCAAGAAGAGATAGAGATAGCCAAGCCCCATTTATGAATATATTTTGAGCACAATTCGAGCAAGCCAACGAATAAATCATTTGGAGCTCTCCAGGAAGGTAAAGATTGTTGTTCTTTGCATTTTAATTGGGTTATCAATTTTTGTTTGTTCATTAAGCTCCCCTAAAGATCTAGGCCTAGATATTTTATATTTTTAGTGAGTTTATTTCATTATTTTTGGAACTAACTCGATACTAACCTCCATTCTTTATTCAAATTCCTATGATCACAGATGACATGTCTAGTGGGACATGATTGCGCACCCCACATATTTGAAAAATAATGGTTGTTAAAATAACTCTTATTTTTAATAAGTTTACTATTTTTTTTGAATTTTTGATAATTTTTTCTTACTATTTTCATCCTAATTATTTGAAAATGTCATTAAAATTTGTTTTGTAGTTTAGAATTTATGACTCTTTTAGTGACTATCACTTTTTATTTTCTAATTTTTTGGTAAAAATAGCTAGTATATAGCTAATAAATTTATTTTTATTTACATTTTTGACCTAAATGTTTGCAAAAAGGTGATCCTTGTATTTATTGACAATATATAAAATTTTAGTAACAAACTAATGTGTATTTTAAAATTTATGGTTAAAATACTAACTACAGGTTTTTATGTTTTATGTGTTCGGTTTTATTTGTTTTAACCTTCTAACTTGTTGTTTGCATGTTTCATAGGGTTTTTTTTTTAGATTTATTAATTTTTTTATTGATATTTTTTCTAGCCATTTCCTAACATAACATTTTTATATTTTTTGATTTTGCCTTCAGGTCGAGAGGTCATTTTGATGGTATTTATTGACCGATGATGATTCTACTTAAATCTACAACCTGAGAGCTCAAAACAAAATCTCATTTGATAACACTTGAAAGTGATCCTAATTAGGTGCTTACTCTATTGTTTTTTCAAGGGCCAAATCAAAATTTGAACACAAAATTGTTTGATTTGACTAACAAACACTTCAATTTAGGTTTTAAATGAATTAGTCAAATCTTTCACACTTTGTTTTGGGCTTAAAACAAACTAGTCAAATCTCACACATTTGGACATTTGGGATAAAAAATGAACATAGATATTTTGTATCAAGTTATGTTTGTAAAAATCCTTTAAATTTGGCTATTAACATAATCCAAACATTTCAATTGGTGTCTAAACAATGAACCTAATCAAATCCTAATATGTTGTCAAACTTGTTTACATCATCTATTTGGGGTCTAAAAAGAACTTTGTTTTTATGCCATGGATGTTTATCAAGATTTTAAAAGTTTAATCAAAGCCAAAGGGGCCAAACTTCACAATACATTTAGTTTGGTGTCTTAAAATTAACATTAACATCATTTAGTTTAATTACTTTTTGTAACCATTCATTTATCATGCCTTGTTGATTGTTTATTTTCACAAGAGAGGTGCATGTATGCTTTCCCCCTGTCCCTTTTAGGGAACTCAAGTGACCAAAAGCACATTCTCATCATATTTTAGTGCTTATTCCAAGGCATAAAAATAACATCATTTAAATCCCTCCCCAAAAACTCACATAGTATTGGGTGATCTTGAGGCGACCATAAAGTCTTTCTATTTTAGTCATTTATTTTCACACATCTTGGCTTATTAGGGGGACATTATAACCTCTCACAAGTTTTTTAGGGAAGTTTTTACCTAGGATTTAATCACTTTGCATCATCTTTAACCCCTCTCCATGGAGGGGTATATAAATTAGGATCACCCCACTGGGATTGGAGGTTTGAGCATTTAAACCTTCTCCTAGTATTGGGGATAAGTCAGGGACATATGAGCACATTGTACATCATACTACATTGAGAAAGTGATGGATTTAGTGGTTGTAAAAAAGGCAAGACATTTTTACAATAAGATAAGTTTTGTGGACCCAAATTACGTGTTGATTTTCTTGTTTGCTAACATGAAATTTGGTAGACATGGGATCCATCTATAATGATTGAAAACAAATTAGTTTTAGTCAACCCTACTTTATCACACCCTTGATAATATTTTAGGACATTATGCTTAGTTGAATTTGGTCATTTATCTTTTTTTATTTGGTATTTTTAGATTAAAACTAATGTGTTTGTTTATAGCCATGTTTAAACTAATTTATTTATATGCCACTTTTTTAAAGAGACATTATGTTGGCCATTTTACACCACACTTGTGCCTTGAAAACTTTTCTAAACTAATTTTTGTGTGTGTCACTTGAATGAAATGGGTACCATTATGTTGCCCATATTATTATCGAGTTTGAGTCTTTGAGTCTTTGAAACATAACATTAATCACTTTATTAGAGCATGCTTACGCCATTATGCTGCTCATTTTATTTCAAGACTTGTTTGACCTTGTATAAAAAAACATTATTTCAAACCAACCAAATCATGTCACATATGCCATTTGGACCTAGTTCATATGCCTTCATGTTGTCCAATCTTGTCTATCTTGTTTAATCCAATCATAATTTTCAACTATTGAGTTTTCATTTAAATTTTCCAAGTTTGAATTCAAACATTGATTGATTTATGTTTAGACCTCGCTTCACAAGGACTAATACATAGATCGTTCTCTTTTGGGTTATGTAACTTAGGTTAATCGATTGCCCAAATTTGATCACTATCACTTGTTTATTTTTTCATCCTATCATCGTCATTGTTTGTGCTTTTATTTAGGAAAACATAGTCGTTTATCTAGTTGCCTTTTGTCTTATGGCTTATACCAAATGATCATGTTTATGTTTGATTTTATGTGTCAAGTATATTTCAAATTTGTTCCAACCTTGTTAGATTAAATCAAATCATATCAAACTTTGTTTCAAAGTCTATATTTTGACATCATATTTGTCCAAAAATTCTAGAAAATCATGTTTGTTTGAGCCTAGCTTTTGACTTTGCATTTGGATAAAAGACCTACCAACTCAACATTTCCCTTTCCTAATTTAGACCTTATTTGGAACACTTTGTCCTAGACTTTGACATGTTGGTTTTTATTTATTTCTTGATTTTTTATGTGTATGACATTTGACATTAGACTATTTTATTCCAAGTTTTAGCATAAACCATTTTAGAGATACAACTCCATTCTTAGACCACGTCAGAGATACAGCTCCACTTTCGACCAAGTTAGACCAAGTTTGAACCTTTTATCCTTTGGACATTAGTTTTTAAAGTTTATAAAACTCTAAACCTTTTTGTTTTTAGAGATTTTATCATTTATGCATATATAACTAGATATACTTATGGTGGAGTCACGTACAATCCAAGTTATGCTAAAATAGCCACACAAAATGGCTTTGATTTGTATGGATTTATTCAAGACCCCTTTGATGATAACATGGTTTGTGAGATAGAATTTTATCCACCTTGCACAAACCAAATCAAGGACCAAAGTCAAGACCTCAATTGGGATGATATGGTTGGTGAGGCAAAATTGGGTACAGACCTCTATAATGATAATGTTCCTTGGGAGATAGATCTATACCCTCCTTATAATAGGGAACAAAGGTAAGGACCAACTTAAAATCCAACTCAAGACCCTGATTAGGATGATATGGTTTATGAGGAGGACTTAGATGCTTTGGCTCATGCAAGCAATCAAGCTCCATGACACCCTAGCCTTATCCTTCCAAGACCTCACCCTTTAGCTTGTGCAAGTAATAAATCTCCAAAATTCCCTTGCATTATCCTAGTGTTAGGATCTACGAGTACAATTGATTACTTTTGTATAAGCAACTAAACATGGAATTAAACTAGAAGTAATAAGTAACTAGAAATCAGAAACAACAAAGAATAAGAGATGCGAGAAACAACCAATCTTGTATTAAACTCTTCCAAAAGGAAATACAATGAAGAAATCTCTTTCTCCTCACACCTTGAAGATGTATAGTAATTCTCCCTCAAGACTTCTCTCTCTCTCTCAATTACAATCAACTCAATTACTTGAATTGATCCACCTTGAGACAATCAACACAATTGTTGTTGTACTACATGTTATGAGGATCTAACCCTATTATATAGTACTAGGGTTCATGAGCCATGCATTCTCCACTGTTAGATGCACCTCTTAATCAAAAGATCAAATCTATCTTGCCAAAAATAGAAAAGCAGACTTAAGACTAATTTTAGTCTTTACATGCAAACTAACTGTTCTCCAAAAATAGAATTTTGAGAATGCACAAATGATCGATCCTAGTCTCTATCTGTCTGGAGATGACCAATGTTAGTCGATGCCTAACCGATGTCGATAGATGCCAGTCGACCCCTGACTGATGTCAAAAGGTTCTGACTGATGTCAATTATTGTGTAACCTAGCAACCTCTGCATTTGCTCATTAGTGAAGCTTTTAGCTCCACAACTCAAAAATCTCCCACTTAGAGATAAATAGTTGCACCTGTACCTATATAGCAACATCTTCTAGCTTGTTTCTCCATCTTCAAGATCAATCTTGAAGACCAACAAAAGTTGAATGAAGATTCAACTTTTCCTTTGTTACTAGCTCTATTAACATATCAGTAAGGTTCTTATTTATATGGATCTTATCCAGCTTCAATTGTCTATCCTCCAATACCTGTCTAATGAAATGGTACCTAAGCTATATATGTTTGGTTCTTGAATGAAAGGCTAAATTATTTTCCAAATGAATTGCACTTTGACTATCACTGTACAATCTGTAACTCTCTTGCTCCTTTCCCAACTCTTCCATGAATCGAGTCATCCAAATCATTTCCTTGCTAGCCTCTATGACTGTAATGTATTTTGCCTCTGTAATAGACAAGGCAACAACCTTCTACAACTTTGAAATCTAGCTAACCATCATTCCACCAATAGTGAACACATATCTTGTGGTGCTTTTCCTACCATCCAAGTCACCTGCCATATCTGAATCTACATACCCATGTAGAGAAGTGTTTGACCTTGCATAGCATAAATGCCTACTGCTGGTCCCTCTCAGATATTTGAGAATCCACTGAACTGCTTTCTAGTGTTCCTTTCTTGGATTGGCCATAAACTTGCTAGCAACTCCCATTGTTTAGGCAATATAAGGGTTAGTACATACCATTACCTACATCAAGCTCTCAACTACTGAAGCATATGGAACTCTGCTCATGTACTCAACCTCATCATGTGATTTAGGACACTGTTCTTTGTTCAACTTGAAGTGTCCAGCCATAGGTGTGCTTATCAATTTTGCATCTTGCATATTAAACCTCTCCAACACCTTATTCACATAATCCTCTTGAGACAAAATCAAACTGTGATTTTTCTTGTCTCTTTTAATACTCATGCCAAGGATTTTATTTACTGCTCCTAAATCCTTCAAGGCAAATGTGTGAGCTAATTTTATCTTAAGCTCAATAATTTTCTGCATGTGTGAACCTACAACAAGCATATCATCTACATACAGTAATAGGATAATATATCTACCATTATCCAAAAAATAAACACAATGGTCAGATTGACATTGACTAAAGCCATGCTCTATCATAAACCTATCAAACCTCAAATACCATTGTCTTAGAGCTTGCTTAAGACCATATAAGTTGGCCTTATGTCTCACTTGTCCATTCTCTCCTTCCTTTAACCTGTAAACCCATTTGTTTTTCAATGCTTTTTTTTTGGCTGGCAACTCAACCAAATCCCACGTATGGTTTTCTTCCAAGGAATCAATTTCCTCATTCATGCCATGCTCCCACTATTTCCTAGATTCTACCTACATTGCCTCATCAAAACTTTTGGGTTCTCCACCATCAGTGAGTAACAAGTAGTATAAAAAAGGGGAATAAAGAATTGGAGGTTTACTTACCCTTTCAGACCTCCTCATGGGCGTTTGAGACTCATTGACAGCTTGTTGTCTACCCACATTTCCTTCTGACAGTGATCGATCCCAGACATCTCTGGCCGATGCCGGTCTGCACCTGACCGACATTGGTTCCACCTGACTGATGCCACTAACATTGGTTTCTACCTGACTGACATCAGTTTTCACTTGACTGATGTCGGTCTCTATGTTTTCCTGTGAGTGATGATTTTTACCCATGAGCTCATTTTGGATCATAACCTCATCCAAATCAGAATGATTCAGCCTCTTGAGCTGATCACTATACATCACCTTGTCATTAAAAACCAAGGCTTTCCATTTCTTAAATGTGTCAAAAACATTAGATTTTCTCTTTATGCAATAAACCCATACCTTTCTTGTAGCATCATCAATGAAAGAAACATAATATTGTGATCCTCCAATAGAAGCTTCTTGAGCTAGTCCCCACACATATGTGTGAACAAGCTCCAACTTGTGCCTCTTCTTTATTGACTCAATTATGAGAAACCTCACTTTCTTCTATTTCCCAAAAATACAATGCTCACAAAAATCAAGATCTATGCTTTTCAAATCTGAAAGCTTACCTTTTGACTTAAGAACATGCATTCCCTTCTCACTCATGTGACCAAGCCTATAGTGCCACAACTTTGCATCTACATCTAAAGTAGATAAAATAGAAGGAGAATAATCAGTAATACAAGTAGATAGATAAAGTGTACCTGCTCTCTTATCTCTTGCTAATACAAATGCACCCTTGGAAACTTTCCAAGATTTAGCTGTGAGCATTACTATGCAACCCTCATCACCCAACTTTTCTATAGAAATCAAATTCCTCTTTAGGATGGGTACATGCATGACATCCTTCAACACCCATGTGTTGTCATTCTGTAATTTCAGCTGCACTTTTCTTTTGCCAATAATTTGACAAGGCTCATCATCCCCTTAATAAACTTTCTAAAGTCTCCATGTACATAATCATTAAAAAATTCTCTATTTAGGGTTACATGGAAAGAGGCACCAAAATCTAAAACCCAAGATTTTACTTTATTTAAGGAAAATATAAGAGCATCCTATGCAACAATACCTGCATCTTTTGCTTCTTTATTAGCTTCATGTTGATTTTCTTTAAACCAACAATCTTTTTTTGCATGCCCTTTCTTTCCATAATTCCAGCAAGTTATACTTCCATTTCTAGATTTGGATCTACTTTTCATCTTTGACCTTGATTTCCCTTACTTTCCCTTCTCTCTTTGCTTTCCCCTGCTTTCAACACTTAAAGCATTACCTAATGTTTCCCCTGTGATTTTCTTGCAAATTTCTTCATTCAAGATTACACTAACAACATCATCAACTTTCAAGATATTTGAAGCAAATGCAGTATTACTAACTACCATTACCAAACTATGCCAACCTTTAGGTAAAGAGCATAAGATTAAGAGAGCCTTAATTTCATCATCAAAAACTATTTTGATTGAAATTAACTGATTTACTATTGCATGGAAATCATTAAGATGACTAGATATCGATCCACCTTCCTGCATTTGCAAATTAAATAATTGCTTCATAAGAAATACCTTATTCAAAGCTAAGGCTTTTTCATATAAATTTGCCAAAGTATCCATTAATTCTACCATTGTCTTTGCCTGTGATAAGTTGGAAATCACAGAAAATGTCAGGCTCAACCTTATAGATCCAAGAGCCTTTCGATCAAGAACATTCCATTCTTCATCTTTCATATCTGTGGGCTTGCTTGAGACTCCACCCAATGGTAAGTATAGATCTTTCTGATGCAGATAATCTTTAATCTGCATCCTCCATAATTGATAATTCTTGCCATTGAATTTCTCCATTCTTAGTTTACTTTCTTCTGCCATTGTTTTACTCCCACTCAATCAGAAAACCTTGTGAGTGAATTTTGTAATCAACAAACACTAACACGCTCTAATACCACTTGTTAGTGTATACACATAGCTCTGATACCACTTATTAGGATCTATGAGTACAATTGATTACTTTTGTATAAGCAACTAAACATGGAATTAAACCAAAAGTAATAAGTAACTAGAAATCAAAAACAACAAAGAATAGGAGATACAAGAAACAACCAATCTTGTATTAAACTCTTCCAGAAAGAAATACAATGAAGAAATCTCTTTCTCCTCACACCTTGAAGATGTACAGTAGTTTTCCCTCAAGAGTTCTCTCTCTCACTCAATTACAATCAACTCAATTACTTGAATTGATCCCCCTTGAGACAATCAACACAATTATTGTTATACTACATACTATGAGGATCTAACCCTATTATATAGTACTAGGGTTCATAAGCCATGCATTCTCCACCGTTAGATGCACCTCTTAATCAAAGGATCAAATCTGTCTTACCAAAAATAGAAAAGTAGACTCAAGACTAATTTTAGTCTTTACATGTAAACTAACTATTCTCCAAAAATAGAATTCTGGGAACGCACAGATTACCGATGTTGGTCTCTATCTGTCTGGAGATGACTGATGTCAGCCGATGCCTAACCAATGTTAGAAGATGTCGATTGACCCCTAACCAATGTCGATAGGTTCTGACCAACGTCAATTACTGTGTAACCCAACAACCTATACATTTGCTCATTGGTGAAGCTTTTAGCTCCACAACTCAACACCTAAGACCTAATCCTTTAGCTTGTGTAAGCAATCAATCTCCACACTACCCTATTGTTACCATTTCAAGACTTCATCCTTTAGCTCATGTGACCAATCCAACTCCACAATGCCCTACCATTATCTAACTATTGATCAGTGTTGAACTATTGCCATGTGATCCCAAATTTATAAAACCTCAACCAATCCAATCTAAACCTTAACCAATCATCCAATTCAAACCTGAGCCAATCATTCAATTGCAACCCCAACTAGTCCAATAAATACCTCAACTAAGCCAATCATTTGAGAACCAAGTTGTGTTCAAGACTATTACATTACAACCAATTATAAACCAAGGCCAAATCATTCAACCAATCAAAGATGTTTTTTTTAACCATCCATTTGTGATAAGTCAATCGATGATGAATCACCTTTTATCCCTATGTCTATTTTTCAAGAGCCTCCTATTGATAATCCAATCTTTAAGGAGTTGTATCTTAACCTTTATCCTACCATTCTTGAGTCTCACTTTGACATGCCAATGTTAATGGAGCCTATTATGCCATCATAGGCCATTACTTATCCACTACCAAACATTCAATAGGACATCATTATAATTGAGTATCCATCAGATGAATAATTAGAGTTAGAGTCAGGTTCTATTCTTAAACTAACATCAGAAGTAGAACTAACATCAATCTCAGCATTGAATCTAGAGTCCTTTGAGTTGGAGTCATATTTAGAAGAAGAATATGTTCATTAGTGTTATAATATTGGTTTCACATGCCTTACAGACCAATTTTAATATATTTGTGATCCTTCCATGGTTTTTAAGGATGATTACTTCAACATTGACATAAGTTCTCCTAGTATCTAATATGAGGATTTTGAATCCTCTTCCCATTCCATTACCATTCCACATACCATTACCACTAACCATCATATCCATGTCAATGACATTTTATCTCCCATAAGTGTCGATTGGGACCAACAAAATCATACCTTATTGAACTATATCCATGGCAACATATCAAATGAAGAAAATCAAGGAGGCCAAGACCATAATCATATAGTAGAATAACACTCTCTTAGTGAAACATTTTTAGAGGTGCTAGGGATCAATCAAAGTTAGAACTTAGCATCTTCTACTGAAACTTTTTCAGAGGCACTAGAGGGAAATCAAAGTTAGAACTCAACATCTTCTAGTGAAACCTTTTTGGAGGTGATAGGGGATAATCAAAGTCAAAATTCAGTGTTACTTAGTGAAACCTTCTTAGAGGCACTATAGGATAATCAAGACAAATTCATTGGTGAAAACTTCATTGATACACCAATAGCTGAATGCGAAAGTTATTTACTATTTGATGAAGACATTATCAAAGAAAAAATCAAAATAGTTTCTAATCTACAAGCTAATCAAATAGAAGCTACTCTCAGGCCTAAATAACATAATAATTTGGTGGTCTTATCGAGATAATATTCAAAATTCTTTGGCCTTCCCACATCTAAAGATATGTCAAATCTAGAATAAACAACATTGTGTGTGCCTAAAAATCTTGATCTTTATTTTTTTTCCAACCACTACACATTTTATTATCATCCACCATTCCATTTCAAAAACAAACCTATCAACCAACATTTATCCCTATTTACAATCCATGACCACACTTTACTTTACATAGGTTACAAATATACCTTGTCTTGAAGTTTGTAGGAAACAACATCATTTGAATCAAAATCTATAGCCAATTCTTGACAGAATAGTTATTCAGATGAGGTGTAGGATAGAAATTAAATTTATTATTCTAGTTGTATAATTTGTTGATTAGGAATTTCATCTCCACATCAATAGGAAAAATAGAATCATCAACCATACCCAGGCCAAAAAAACATAAAAACCCACCAACCATCATAATCTAAAAATATGCACCATACCATTGTTCTTATTGCATATCCATTTATCATTATCATATGTCCTAGCCATTAACCTTACCACTTGGGGAAAACCCTCATACCATCTTATCTAATTATCTAGAACAATCATGATCCTAATCAATAATTATTCTATCCTATCCCATCCTACCATGCCATTCTTATCTAGACCAAACCCTATTTTTAGCCAATCCTATCCAATCTTGTTTTGATCTT